>CM046304.1:11200000-11800000 GCA_025267735.1 Mactra quadrangularis
GTGACGATGCCCTGCAAATTGCTGAACATTTTATGTTTAAGTATGAGCAGCAATTCCTGTCAAGTTTTATAAAGGTCAAAGCTCCTAAGTGTTGGATTACCAGGTTAATGTCTTTTATGATCTCTTTTAAAATGGCGGGAAATGTACCTAAAAGAGTCCAATTATTACAGTACCAGATTAGCATTGTTATCTATATCTATGTTATCTATATCTATGTTATCTATATCTATGTTATCTATATCTCTGTTATCTATATCTATGTTATCTATATCTATGTTATCTATATCTATGTTATCTATATCTATGTTATCTACATCAATGTTATCTATATCTATGTTATCTATATCTATGCTATCAATCTATCTATCTTTTGTATTTAACTGATGCCTAAAAATGGGACTCAAAGTATGCCTTTTCACCATGAAAAATAGGACAAGTGATTTTTTAATCAACAGAAATAAGTTCCTTAGAGAAAGAATTGAAACACTACAGATACTTTATTTGAATGTAAGTATCCAACATATATTTACATTCATGACTATCCCACATATATTTACATCAGTAAATATCTTACATATATTTACATCCGTAAGTAACCAAGATATATTTACATCCGTAAGTACCACAAGGTTTTGTAAATAATAAATTTGTTTTTTTCTGGAGGATTTAAGATCTATTTAAAAATTTCCCTCTTATGGGGCGTGGTCAAGTGGTTCTGATGATGGACCAGTTATCATTGGTTAGCCAGCTCTGTGTTGATTTAAATCTCATACAATATCTACCCTATCATTTCCTTGAGCCAAAAGCTATTTCTATTAATTCAATACACCCTTGGGCTTCAAGAAGCTGACTCCAGAGGGATTGATCTAACTTGTAAAAATATTATTTAAAGTTGATATAATAATTGGCATAAACTAAATTCTCTGTCTTTTACATTATTGTATGATTGTTTCTGTTTATCAAGGCTGAGAACAAAATCAAAGATTTAGAAGAGAGATTGGAAGAAGCTGAGGCCCTGCCTACTGTTGTGGATATACCACAGAGAATAATCCCTCTAACTCAAGATTAAAGACCAGAAGTAAGGCATATTTTATGAATGCTGAGAACAAAATAAAAGAATTAGAAGCTGAGAAGAAAGAAGAAAGACCAGAAGTGAAATGTCGCCAAACTATTGGTGGTACTGTAAATAACAGGATACAGTTAGTTTTAAAATGAAAGATAAAAAATTTCATACTATTGGTACCTGTGGTATTGATACATGGTACCTGAGTATATTATAACACTGTCCGCTCAAATACATGATACCAGTCTAATGTACCCAAATGTTTAGCACTTGGCCAAGTTTTCTACTATATTAAGGCCAGTGGATTGAGAATTAACATATAATTTACAGGACAATTTTTTCTGATTTCTCAAGAAAATGGGATAGTTATCTCATGAGAGTTTTGATTTCATTCAATAATTGCTTAGAAAGAGATAATCTTGAAAATCATGTGTTTGTTTATCTGATTAAATTGATGGCTGTGATAGATTACCTGACTACCCAGTGCTTGACACTAACACTGTCCTGGGAATTCCAGGATCCCAAAATCTTGGGAATCCCTCTGGATTTAGATTAAAATGAAAAAAAGAGCAAGGTCCTGATATGGAATAAATATTTATAGACGAGTATCTATAGTTCTTGTTTCATAGGAGGAGTTCTTGATGCTAAGGAGGAATCTCTGCAACTCACTGGGCAATCCTTCCAGATCTTTTGTTTAAGAATTAAGAGCCAAACCCACTTACTGACTCTGAATGTTTTTTCAGGTTGATAACGGAAAAAATCAGAATGATAACGGAGAAATTATGGTTCAAAGGGGAAATGAATCTGCAGAAGAATTCAGAAACCCTGATGGTTTAAGTAAGTACATACAATTATCTAACTTAATAATCGGTTTTATTGGGTGGAATTAATTTTTCCTAAGAAATTACTTCTTTAAAACTTTCTGCCAAATTTGAAAAGGCCAGCATGAAAAAATAATGAAAATTGACAATTTTCAGGCAAAATATCAGATGGAACTTTGATTTAAGGAATTTATCTTGGAAAAGTCATGTACAATAAAAAAAACATGATGAAAAGTGGAATTATGTCATGAAACCCCCCCCCCCAACTTTTCCATGTCTTTTTGATTTCACCTGTCGTTGTCTACAGTGATATGGTTTTTGCAAACATTAAAATTCTAAAAAAGCAATCCAAATTGATTAAAAGTAAAGGAAGATGTTTCTATGTCCCAATATGGAACATGATTGACGTATGTATAGACTGGCTGAAGCTGTGTAACTCTGAGTGTCGTAAAATAAATGTATCTTGTAAAACTGTGAGAAATCATGGAAGACTGTTGAAAAATCATGTTATCCTGGTATTAAAAATCTTTTTGAACCCTGACTGTCAATGAGCAATACAAACTTCCCTGTAGAGGGTTTAATATTTTGAATTTATCTAAATATATAGTTCAATATGTTTAAGAATATTTTCATTTCATTTCGTTATTTATGCTGCCAAATGTATAAAGTAGAAGTATTTTCTTTTTCATATTTAACCAGCTCAAATTTGGACTGCACTTTTGGGACAATGATAGACATTGTAAGTAAACCTAACCCTTTAAAATTCATAGTGTAGTAATCAATGGCACTTTTCACCAAACAATCTTAAGATTTATGCAAAAAATCATCATAAGTTAAATGCATTCCAACATAAAATTGGGGCATTCGGACTATGCTGCTTTTCCATTTGTTCTGCCGGGGCTGCATCTTATTGCAAGATAAGGTGCACTGTACCTGCAATTTCTAGCCTTGTACGTGCTCCCCCATGGCCTTAGCGTGCACCGTGTCTACGTTGCCTACTTGCCATTCTCCAAAAGCCTGTACAAAGCAGATCTGGTCTTAGATCTGCAAAATCCAAAGACCTGAATTTTGTGGTACCAGTTAATAAGAAAAAAACATTTAGCGACAAAGCTTTAGTACGGTAGGCCCCATGCTATGGAATAAGCTTCTAGATGATGTCAAATCATCTCCTACTTTGGATGTGTTCAAAAAACGATTGAAAACTCACTATTTTTCTACTTTTAATGATCTATTCTAAAATTGACCTGGCTAGTTTATTAAGTTAATAAGTGCCCTAACAGTGGTAAATGTATTAAGTTATTTCATTATGACGTGGGATGAGAGGACTGCCTCTCTCTCTCTGTCAAAACATGATTTGTTTTTATATAATTGCGTAACTGCTTAAAGTAATGGGTCTCTTTAAAGGTGATATTTCGACATCTTTGGGGATGTATTATGGGCCCTTTAAAGGTGATGTTTCGACACCTTTGGGGAATTGTCTGGTTAACAGTGGCGTCTTGTTACACTGTTCAGGACAAGTCCGGTTAACAGTAGCATCATGTTATACTGTTCAGGACAACAACTTTAAATATCAAATTAAAAAAAATCAATTTAATGAAAACAAATGAAAAAATAAAGTCAAATCATGAACTTAGTTTAATATAGGTCTTATAAACTTGATAAATGAAAACTAAATGCATAATCACACTATATAACATCATTCGTAATCAATTTTATTTTGTTCTGTGTTATTTTATATATTTATGGTGGAGGGTGTTTACTTATTTAGTTTTTTTATTTATCTTTTGTACAACGCCATTGAATATGTAATATAGAAATAGGCGTTTAATCAAATGAAGAAGTTTAAGTTTTGCCATAATGGTAAATACAAGATTAAAAGCGTAAAAACCCTCCCAGAGATTGAACCTCAAACTAGGTTCTTTTTGGTTACCCTACAATATCATTAAACGTGAAAAACAACAGCAAGGCTGTAGGAAATACCTTAATACCTCCACAACGCACACCCCAGCCAACTTCTTTGCCAGGTATAATCCAAAAAAGAGTCCTTGTATATATACGTATAATTCAATTTATTCTGGTGTTTTAGGTACATGTATGCATTTCTGCTAATTGTGTGACACAGCATGTAATGCCTAAGTTTAATAGTGATCTTACCATTCATCTTTTCTATTTTTCAGTAAGATCTGACCTTGTCAAGAAAAGAGTGTATTGGGAGGAGCACTCAAGCATCGAGTTGCCTTTGCCTTTTGACAGAACTCCCTTTATTTTGCTAGGATGTCAAAAGAGAGAGTGCTGTCATGGCCCAGACAGACATAGGTCAGAGAAACAAAAAGCTGTGAGAATGGAAACATCTGGAAAGGTCTGTATATTGCTAGCTCTTGAGTTGATATTAGGATGTATTAAATGCATTTTTGCTAAAGAGTTGTGACTATATCATAATATCATCTATTATAGATATACTGGGTATACAATATACCATAGATACTATTTTAGACCCTATTTTCGGTATAAACATAGCAAAAAACTACAAGCATGTTATATTTACTGATTTATCAGTCGATAACTTTATACTTATTATAATAACTTCACTCCCGACAAATTCACAGAAACCAATGGAAAGAGAACGCAACAGACAAAAAAATATGTTAGCTGCGCATGCGTCTATAATTAGAATAATCTATGAAATCACCAATGTTCCTGGTTCATTGGTAATTGCCGTATTTAGTATACATATAATTTACATTAACATGTTATTTAGACTTGATCAATTGTCAAAAATTCAAATAGAAGTTTCAGGTGAAGTGACTACTGTTGTTGAGCAACAGGGTCAAAGCTTTTGGGAAAAGTTAATTGGTGGTATAGGTAGTGCTGCTACTGGGGCCTTAGGTGGTGCCTTGGGTGCTACTTTGGCTGCTAAAGGGGCCCTTAAGACAAGTGTAGCAGATGCTGCTATGGATGGCATAGGTGAATCTATAGGAGGTATAGGGGGTCCTGCTAAGATGGCTAAGGATAATGGGGGTGGTCTGACTGGTGCTTTGTCTGGGTTAAACAAGGCCCAAACACAATTACAAAATATGATGACTGCTAAAATGCAAGCTATTCATGGCAAGTTTGACACATTAGACAACATTGTCCAGACTGTTGACACAGTTAAGGATTGGGTTGAGGGTGACGATAATGAACACAAAGTTCAAAGAAATTTAGTTGACCAGGTAAAAGCAAACTCTTCATTGTTAGCTTCCTTTGATGATAGTCATGGTACTACACTTTGTCAAGTTCAACTTGATATTATAAGAATTGATTCTACATTACAGCATATGCAACAAAAAATTAATGAAAATGCTCAATACATAGCTAACTTTGACCTCCCAGATATAGATGGTTACCTAAATCAATTTGTAGCATTATTTGAAAGGTTACAAAAGAGGGTCAATATGCTTGAAGCTATTAGATCTAACAAAGGGGGTTTAACTGTTAACTATACAACTGGTGACACTCCATATCATTCTTTATCTACTTTCTAGGTTTAACCCAAGTACTGGTATGTTCGGGGAGGATAAGAAGAAAGCACAACCAAATGATATCTTACACGAGAAATTTCAAGAAGATGAGTGTTATTCTATTGTAATTACTAACGCGGACAAAATGATCAATCCAAAATCTTTCGAAAACCGTATCTATGACATACAACCTAATGGGAAGTTCAAGACGGCTTACAAAACTGGGGCTCCAGTAGGTATCTATGCCCAACAAAAACATTATGAAAAGGGTATTCAATACAATCCAACTCTAAGTTGGAGCACTCCCCAAGACGTTTATAGGAACTTAGACATCCATGAAAAGGCCCCTTTAAATGCACTTAGGACTTACTGTAATGAACACCCTACCTGTGTCTTTTGGCACAATGGTAAAATAGATGATGCTTGCAAATACAGTGGCTTTCATATGCACATTGTAACTAACTGCTCTGGTCCATTATGGTCAGACAATTCATGGAGAACTTGTAGAAATAAATTGTTGAATGCAAATATTAATGTTAGGGTACAGAAAGTAAAATGCTTAAAAGCTTTACTTTTCCATTTACAATCCAAACCTAGGGTTTTACTTGGTAGTAACAATGCTTTATTTTGTGGTCTTTTAATCAAATATCAGTCATTGACAGATCCAGACTTAAGTGAGGTTGACTTAACAACTGATGAATCTTTGCCTGAATCTACTGGGGATGATGGTCAGTCAAGCTTTATGAGTGAAATGATGGGGTGGAAGGATACAAGCGCGGTAAGTGACAAAGAGGATTCAGATGAGGGGGAGATGTCTATTACTGATTACATTACTCAAATGGCTAGTAGCACTGACACTCAACCCACTAAGACTTTCTCTGATATTGTTAGGAACAAACCTGAGCCTAGTTCAAGCAATAAAGTTAAAGCCATGCCTGAAACCAAAACTGTTCAGAAAATGAAGGTCCTTAGAGACTTAATTAATCAATATGAAAAACATACTCCAGCTGAACTATTATTTGCTATTGTAAAGGGAAAGAAACAAGTTGATTTACAAAACTATAGAACTTTAAGAACTAGCCCCCAATTCCCTTCAATTTGGTCTCAATTAATGTCTGAGATTGAAGCAGAGAAACAATGTGACTCAAAGACCTATTTACAGGAGTGGTTAGAAATGGGGCCTGTTGAGGATAAGTCTGATTACATGCCAGTAAATGAAACTGCTGCTTTATTTAAACAGTGGTGTGATTATCAAGGCTTTCAAGCTGGATGCTTTATTGCTGAATTATTTTGTGTTCTTAATTGTAGCATGTCCAAAAAGAAAACTTTTGCCTTGTTGGGTGAGAGCAATGCTGGTAAAACTTTCTGGATGAATGCCTTATGCCCAAGAAGAGATAAAGTTGGAGAGACCATAAGTAGCGCCGATTTTATGTGGCAGGCATGCATAGGTTATTCTGTCATTTATATCCCAGAATGTACCATCTCAAAACCAGACGTTTTGGAAATATTTAAGAAGGTTACTGAGGGTCTCCCCACTACTGTAAACATTAAGAATAAACACCCTGAGACTTTACCTAGGACACATGTTAATTCAAAACACCAAAAAATGAATTGTCCAGCATACATTCGCATTCGGTCAGAAATGCCCTTTCCAATTTATCATGACTTTACTGGTGAAAGAAGACACGTGTTGATTCAAAACACAAAAAAAATGAATTGTCCAGCAAACATTCGCATTCGGTCAGTTGTGCACTTTCCAATTTATCATGAATATACTGGTAAAAGAAGACATGTGTTGATTCAAAACACCAAAAAAAATGAATTGTCCAGCATACATTCGCATTCGGTCAGTTGTGCACTTTCCAATTTATCAGATAAGACTTTTGCATGATGAATTAAAACATGTATTACTCTTTGCTCACATAAGGATGATGTAAACTTTTTTCAAAGGAAGAGTTAAAAACTGTTCCATTACCGGAAAGAAGTCACAAAAAAGTGTTGGCAGCAGCAGGCCAGGGAGAAAGTTACTCAGATGTTTAATTTTATTTTGAAAACAATTCCAGGAACAGAGAAAAAGGTCATAATTGAATATACAAAATATGCAAGAAGTTTTATGTAGACTTTGAAACTTGAAAAGAGATTAACTACTGATTAGTAATATGTTGAATTATTGAATTCATTAAATAAAATGTACAGTGGTTTTGTATTTTGTGCACCGGAGATGGTCATAATAAAGTAATGTAACAGGGAAATCAAGCTTATTATATTTGTATATGATTTTAGTTAGCTTTGGCTCATGAATGGTTTATGAACATCAATTTGAACACAGTTTATGAATTAAATTCATGTAATCTGGTTCATAAACAGTTCATGAACAAATTTGCCCAAATTGTCCATACATCATTCATGAAATATTCATGAACTGAGTTCATGCACTATTCATCAAATTCTCGACAGGGTAAAATCACAAAAAGCACAATAAAAGAACTAAGTACAACATCAATAAACAAACAAAAATTACATCAATATGTCAAAATACAATGTGTAAACATTTAACATAATTTACTATAAAAACATAGTAACTTAACTAAAACATAGTAACTTCACTATCTTAACTAAAGTTCACACTTTATTTATTGACTTACTACATGTATACAGTGAATATAAATCAATGTAAGACAAGACTAAGCTAGATAGAGAAATATCTACTTTAGTAGTAAATATACCAGATGTAAAAGTCACAAATACAAAAATGTCATAGGTATCAATCCAGACCCTAAGTGGTATCAATGTCAGACCATTAGTGGTATCATTGCCATACTCTAAGTGGTATTAATGCCAGACCCTTAGTGGTATCAATGCCAGACGCTTAGTGGTATCAATGCCAGACCCTAAGTGGTATCAATGCCAGACCCTAAGTGGTATCAATTCCAGACCCTTAGTGTTATCAATTCCATACCCTTAGTGGTATCAATTCCATACCCTAAGTGGTATCAATTCCAGACCCTTAGTGCTATCAATTCCATACCCTTAGTGCTATCAATTCCATACCCTAAGTAGTATCAATTCCAGATCCTAAGTGGTATCAATTCCATACCCTAAGTGCTATCAATTCCATACCCTTAGTGGTATCAATGCCAGACCCTAAGTGGTATCAATTCCAGACCCTTAGTGTTATCAATTCCATACCCTTAGTGGTATCAATGCCAGACCCTTAGTGTTATCAATTCCATACCCTAAGTGGCATCAAAGTGGTATCAATGCCAGACCCTTAGTGGTATTAATTCCAGACCCTTAGTGGTATCAATTCCAGACCCTTAGTGGTATCAATGCCAGCCCCTTAGCGGTATCAATTCCATACCTTAAGTGGTATCAATGCCAGACCCTTAGTGGTATCAATTCCAGACTCTTAGCGGTATCAATGCCAGACCCTAAGTGGTATCAAAGTGGTATCAATGCCAGACCCTTAGTGGTATCAATTCCAGACCCTTAGTGGTATTAATGCCAGACTCTAAGTGGTATCAATGCCAGACCCTTAGTGGTATCAATGCCAGACCCTTAGTGGTATCATTTCCAGACCCTTAGTGGTATCAATTCCAGACCCTTAGTGGTATCATTTCCAGACTCTGACCCTTAGTGGTATCAATTCCAGACCCTTAGTAGTATCAATTCCAGATCCTAAGTGGTATCAATTCCATACCCTAAGTGCTATCAATTCCATACCCTAAGTGGTATCAATGCCAGACCCTAAGTGGTATCAATTCCAGACCCTTAGTGCTATCAATTCCATACCCTTAGTGCTATCAATTCCATACCCTAAGTAGTATCAATTCCAGATCCTAAGTGGTATCAATTCCATACCCTAAGTGCTATCAATTCCATACCCTAAGTGGTATCAATGCCAGACCCTAAGTGGTATCAATTCCAGACCCTTAGTGTTATCAATTCCATACCCTTAGTGGTATCAATGCCAGACCCTTAGTGGTATCAATTCCAGACCCTTAGTGGTATCATTTCCAGACCCTTAGTGGTATCAATTCCAGACACTAAGTGGTATCAATTCCAGACCCTTAGTAGTATCATTGTCATACCCTAAGTGGTAGACTAAGTGGTATCAATATCAGCAATTTTTACCTCTGGCATATTTACTGACATTATATTCACAACACACTACAACAAAATGCATGTATATAAAACATAACAACATGTTAACTAAAGAGATCAAAAATAAGCTGACTAAAAATAACTACTGTATAAATGTTCTTACTTGATTTGATTTACTTGCAATTTTAAATGAATTAATGTTTTACATTATTCTCAAGGCACAGGTGATTTTATCATTATACATAACTTTACTTATTTAACAATAACATCATGTACAATGTGTCACACTGCCCCTTGTGGGGCATGGGCTTTACAAAATGCATAAATACAATGCCATCCAAAATTACATTTACATTTGTAAAAACGCTTTTATTTTTTAATAAACCAGTAAACTTCATTTTAGAAGTATTTACACTAAAGAATGATCATGATAGATTGTAACATATGAAACAGGAGTAATGATATTTCATACAATCGCATTTGTTAAGCATGTACATGTATATGAAAATATGTAGTTTATTTCTCAAATATTGATAAAAAAATCAGAATCAAATAATGCTCACTAGTGATACCCCCTCTAAAAATATGCGTCAAACAGGAAGTAGATGAGCAAGGAGCATGAAATTGCTTTACACCACATGGGACTATGGGATGAAGCAGTATGCAAAGTTTTAGGCTGCTGCATGTAATAGTTGCTGAGAATACTGCGACGGAAATTTTGTAATGGACGCGCACACAGACAAGGGTAAAACAGTATATCCCCCTCTTCTTCGAAGCGGGGGTATAATAACACATTTACCAAAGTGTAAAGGTAATTATAGATAGCACTGTATACATCCACAGAGGATATTCACTAATTTTAATTTTGTGGAGATTCAAAAAGACAACATAATAATATCACTTTCATAATGTGACTTCTGTCAACATTATCACATAGAAAATAGTAACACTCATTGACTTCATATGTTAGAAAAAAAATTTTTTCAAGCTTTACAGTGAAACGGCGCGTTATTCCATGTAATTAAACAATGTAGTGAAAATATAATCTAAAATTTTCACCGTAAATGACGTCAACTTAAAAGATAAATGACGTTATATTGGTGCAGATATGGCGTCACATTATAATTTGTGTAAAATACATCATATGAAACACAAATATAAGCATGAAATAAGCATAAGCATGCTGAAACTTATTAATGTGATGCATTCAAGAAATTGGTTTTCACTTAATCATCAACCATTTTAAATATATTAAAAATAATGGTGCAACCGAAAACAATCAATGAAATTTAAAAAAAAAAATTAAGTTTCCTTTGTCTCCAAACTTTTGGTGGGTGCTGTATAACATAACATGTATATAAAACACTAACTATAAGACCACTTTAAGGTAACATAATGATATGAAACAATCAATAATAATCTGATACATAAGGGCTAAAATCTTGTAATCTTTCTAATGATGGTTTACTTGTATTTTGTCCGGCACTTTGATTTAATCTAGGACTTGACTCTTCTACACTGAAATAAAGTAATGAACTATTGTCTAAGATAAAATATATCATAAATATTGATAATTATGTACAATTATGTACATACAATTTAATACATGTATCATCGTGGGCCAATTTGGTTAGGAAAATTTCATAATCATGAACAATTAATGAGGCAGTTTCATTGGTTCAGCAAGGAAACACAGCAGAAAACTAGCCAATGAAATTATGTTCTTATCTACATGTAAAGTTTAATTTACCATTCAAAATGAGAAAATAAACACATGCTGGTTTCTATTTTTAATAATAAGAACCCAGTATAATGTACGTCATTGTTATTGAAGAGTATTTGATAGTAACATGCGATTTCATTGGAAGAAGATTGGTCTCCCCTGCCTCATGCATATTCATGAATATGAGATTTTGCTAGTCAAATTGTCCTTGGTAGGTATGGAGTGTAAGGGAAGAAAATACTGTGTTTGCCGACGATGTACATGTATGTACTATATTATGCTTTGTACTATATTTAAAACAAAAAACTGACTAGTCCAGGCAAGCTAGGTTAAGTGCACTGCAGTCTGGCTGACATAAATAACCATAATTTTTGTTGACATTGCATTAAATGCAGTAAAAATGTTTTTGACCCTAGAGAGCTTGCTAAACAGAATATAGGTTGTACTTAAATTATGTTATTTGTTGCTCAACTTTTGTTATCAAACAAATGCAGCTAAAAGAATTATAATAAACATTATGTACAGCAGTTCATAGTTTAAGTATTATGATTTATGACCTTTTTAAATAAGGTTCTATTTATAACAATATTGTATTAAAGTCCTTGTAAAAATAGGGTGTTCATTTTTTTACAAAAATGGAAATACTTCTTACATGCATACAGCATTTACAACAAGAGCTCCCCTGGGCGGGCCATTATACGCCCGTGTGCAGTCCATGCTGTGTTCTATCTCATATGAAGTCCCTGTGACCTTGACCAATGACCCTGGGATCTCAGAATAGGTCACATCCTTAACTGGAGGGCTATCCTAAGTAAAGATTTTGAGAACCTAGGTACAGCCGTGGTTGAGTTATCACCAGCACATATGAACTTCCAGTGACCTTGACCCTGGGACCTCAGAACCAAAAGTTCACACCCTTGACCCAAAGAGTATTGATGCATAAAATTTTGTGAACTTAGATGAAGTTGGTTGTTGGACAAGGTTTTTCTTCATGATTCCCTTGCGACCTTGACCTTTAACCCAGGGGCCTAAAAACCAAAGGGGCATATGCGTGACATTTAGGCTACCCTTGAATAAAATTTGGTGAACCTAGGTACAGTCATTATTGAGTTATTGTCCGGACGATGTTTTGATATAAATTAAATGCCAGTGACTTTGACCCTGGGGTCTCAAAATCAAAAGGGAACATCCTCTACCAAAGAGCTATCAACACATAAAATTTGGTGAACCTAGGAAAAGTGGTTGTTAAGTTATCATCCGGACAAGGTTTTTCCATATGATGTCCCCCGTGACCTTGACCTTTGACCCTGGGGCCTCAAAACCAAAGTCACATCCTTGACACATGGACTTATCAGATAAAATTTGGTGAACATAGGTACAATGGTTGTTGAGTTATTGTCCGGACAAAGTTTTCATATAAATTAGTCCCAGTGACCTTGACCTTTGACCACTGGGTCTCAAAATCAATAGAGTACATCCTCTACTCAAGGAGTATCCATACCTAGATACAGTGGTAGTTGAGTTATTGTCCAGACAAAGTTTTTCCATATGATGTCCCTGTGACCTTGAACTTTGACCCTGGGGTCCCAAAACCAATAGGGCACATCCTTGACACATGGGCTACTCTCACATAAAATTTGGTAAACCTAGGTACAGTGGTTGATGAGTTATTGTCCGGACAAGGTTTTTCAATATAATGCCCCTGTGACCTTGAACTTTGACCCTGGGGCCCCAAAACCATTATGGCACATCCTTGACACATGGGCTATTCTCACATAAAATTTGGTGAACCTAGGTACAGTCGTTGTTGAGTTATCGTCCAGACAAGGTTTTCATATTTTAATTCCCTGTGACCTTTACCTTTGACTCTGGGGTCTCAAAATCAATAGGAAACCTCCTCTACCCAAGGGCTATCCACACGAAAAATTGAGGAACCTAGGTACATCCTTTCTTGAGTTATCATCTGGACAAGCAATTGTCCAGGGACAGACAGAGTGACAACATCATAACATAATATGTCCGTTTTTTCAAAACGGGCGTATAAAAATCAAGAGCATTAATAGAATAGCATAAACATGAAGATAATTTCAAGTAAACAATAGTAGTAGCAGTAGTGCTAGAAGTACAAACATGTTTATATATAGTATGACAAGTACATCTCACTAATTATTAAAATAAAAATTTTCAAAATGTGTAAGAAAATCTCTTTTCCAAATAAAAACAAAAACAAAAAACACTTATCGTGTGGACAAGAAATGATAATAAAACAGCATGGGCTAAGCCCAAAACAGGGTAACTCACTCTTTTTTAAAATTGAGTTAAGACTGTTTTGTGTTCAAACTGTGAGATGATATCATTCTTGATATTACTAAACATGGAAGCAGATAGTTACAACCTGTTTAAGCAGTCTGACAGATGTAATATAAAAAAATAAGCGCCAAAAATAACATTGTATACAAAGAGTAAAAAATCCATACAATTAAAACTAAAATTTATGATTGCAAAATCTATATGTACTAAAAACAAGTCAGCCACAGCCAGCATGCAATTTAATTATTATGGTATGTCAGTTACAAATGTACCACAATATTAAGGTAAAATGAACCAATAAGGCATTTTACAAGGCAAAAAGCCCACAGGGATTTGTTTTGATATTTAACAGAGACATTAGAGGTTTAGTCTTAAGATGATTAGCGCTTTTAGTCTGGATTACCTGCCCCTTACCACTATCTTTATCAGGTGAGACAAACCAAAATAATGGCTGCAGCCTCAGTTATTATTCATGTGACAATATTTTCGTTTACTTTTATTAATTTTGCATGATCATTTGCTGATGCTAGTAACTCTATTAGGAGTTCGGTACTATATAGGTTATTTGACGTCGATTTTTCAGATTGCACATTTATCTAGCAAACGATTAACCAAAAACACAATGTGAACTCAATTGGGATGTGGATTAGTCTCGTTAGAATTTCTGATACTTAATTCAGCACACATGGAATGGAACAAGTAAAAAAGGTATCCACTGTAATTCTTGAACAATGGTCCTTTGATTAAAGTTTGTGTAGTGAGAAATGTTCATTATTGGTCATTATCATGCTTTGCCTGACATACTTTTACCTGTCAAAGTATGAATTGGAACCAGACAACAATTCTATTAGTATATAATATACAATATAAATTGTTTCCCCGTCACAATATTTATATCATTGCATAATGTTTACATATATGATATGATCATATTTAGAAAATGAAATTCCAGATTCTGTATAAGGCAGCGGCAAAGATTACAGAAATTCTTTTTACAGGTTTTTATGAACTCTTTTAAATAACCCCCAGCCCTTTGGAAATGCAATGTCACCCATTAGTGTTAAAAAGAAAATACACAGTATATATGAATTAGTTATACATGTATATAATTAAAATATTGTTTCATATTCAATTCATCTAGTGAACAGTTTACAGTAAGGTCCTAGCCTGGTGTGACCAGGGGTCTCGCAAGGGGGCGACTCGGGTGAAGAAGTCACCTTCCGCATCTGAACTTAGCCCTATTCCAGAATAAAAGCGAAAAAAACTTCAGCCTATTTTGGGGGCAAAAAAAATGGCTAAAATATTTTTCATAGTAACTTAATTGTTGGTCACACTGGGATTTACTCACTGACAAAAGTATGCACAAGGATGTCATAAAATCGATCAAGGAGTCGCCAAGTTATGTTTATTGTAATTGTATATATGTGATAGTTAAACATTCATAATCATCAGTGAGTCAGTGAATGACAGCAATCAAATGAAAAGTGTAGTTAAGTAATGTATACATATGAGATAATTAGATAAATAAACTGGATAATTCACATTGCTCAAGCTACATTCCTGTATATTCTGAACTTACCAAATTAATTGAGTTTGTCACCAGATCTAAAATTATGAAAATAATACATAGACTTTAAGTAAATGTAAGATAATCATCAAACTTATGAACTTGTGACACACAACAGTTCTCTAATATCCATTTAACTTTGTACTGAACTAAACAAGATAGAGCACTGTTCTAACAAGCCTCTCTGGACATACAGCATTTTAAGCCTCAACTAAGATACTAAAGGCAGGGCTTCAACTATAACAGAGAGAGAATCTTGAAAATTGCCACTTCTTTCTAACTCTCTGAGCAGTGAACATGTTAAACCAGAGAGAGAAAATCTGAAAATGTTACAAATTTACTTATAAGATTTTAATGAATTTTGACATACTGTTTCTTTGACTCATTTTCAATACTATTTGAAATTTTCAGTTTTCTAAGTTATCTAGAAATGGTACTTTCAAAGAATAATTTTGAAAACAATTTCAAAAATTCAAATTTGACAGACATATGCTAAGGAATTCATAACCTTCACCAAGCCAATCAAAAGAGAGTTCAAGAGAACAATCATAGAGAATTTAGCCATTGGTGACCTCTGCTTCCATAGGTAAACCCTCCCCCTTTCTCCATGATGGCTTAATTGCTTACCACCCGGTAAAATGAAGAAATGAAGGCCGGCCTTTAAACAGTTTTTTCAGCCCAACAATGATCTATGTCTAAGATTCACTACTTACCAGTACCATTCATTTGGGCAATTTAACTCTTCAAGTAAGTTCCAAGTAAAATTTTAAGGTGGTCGTCCAACCAAGAAGCCTACCTCAAAAATCAATGTAAAGCATTGCTAAATACTAACTTAACAGTAAACGTTAAAACTTGGAAAAAAAAGTCCTTGATCTATTCAGTTTAAAAGAAGATAAATACAACTAAGTAAAGTTGAACAAAATTTCACCATCATTTAGTTTATAGCCTTATAAAATGCTAGATTGTATCGATTCCAAATTTCGAATCACTATCGAATCTTCTATCAAGAATCAGTGATACAATCAATATCAAGATTCCCTTAACGGCCCAAACACATACTACTATTAACAGGTTTGACTAACACATATACTTACAGTGATTTTTTCGTAGATTGGAATGTATTAGTATATTGATAAGGATCAGGTGCCCCTTCAGCTTCCATGGTAGCTACCATATTACATGCTGCTTCATATTCAGCATCTGTCTGTACATTAACAGGCCATTGTGTTGTACTGTATACTTCATCATTTAAATCCATTATCATATCATTCTACAAACATATATAAACTATAAATATAACTCTACTAGAGATTACCTACATGTATAAGATAAATTGATAATCTTAATGATAGAAATATTTAAATATACACTACAGTAATCCTTGCTTGTTTGTTTGTTTTGTTGGGTTTAACGTCGTAGCAACACAATGTATAGGTCATATAACAGCGGTCAGTCAACCTACTCACTATTCCTGGAAAGGCTAAATCTCTGGATTTAGCTGTTAACCAACTACTAAGAGCATACTTTGGTTAGTGACTAATAACTGCCCTAAATAATTAATTAAATTGGTAGGAGGAAGAATGATCGTAGAAATAATTTCATGACCAAGCTCCAAGAAAGTATGCCCCTCCAGGGAATCGAACCCATAATTAAGTAAGGTAGAGTTAAGGTTACTTTCTTAGTCTGTTCATCATATGGTATGTTATCATTGTATGAAGTTTCATAAAGATCTGACAATAAATGGCAGAAATATATGGTAAAAAAAAACTTCAACACAATTGTTAACGACACCGGACGTCCGCCTTACCACATGCCTATCCTGTTTTCACCAAAGTCTAAGCCGAATATTTTTGTTGAAAATCTGGCTAAAAATCAATATTATAATGTAATAGCAGTATAAAATTGAGATAATATATAAACAGTATATAATAGTGTATATCACTATGATTGAACATACCTGTGAGTAATTTGGTTGTTGAGAAGACATTGATTCAGGACATATTATGTTGTTATTGTTGTTATTATAAAAACCACTAGCACCAGATTCTATCACAGTATTAGGTAATGGTGGAACTCGATCATTCATTCTAAACTGTAATATATAATACTTCATTACACAATACAAATATTATACAGTTATTTCATTCGTGATTTGGGAACAGTCAAACTGTTGGCCTGAGGTGGAGGGAATAGTGTTTTGAACTGTTTCCCGAGGTCGTATGTGGAGTGAAACAGTTTAAAACATTATTCCAGACACCGAGGGGATCCCGACTAGAAAACCGAGTACAAATATTTGACACTTCTAAAATCCTTGGATCGTGATCTATAAACAAAACGAAAGTTTTCACCTAAATAACCACAGGAAAGTGAGCTAGACTACAAATGAAAAACTTAAATTTACATACATGTACATGTACTTTGTGCACCGCTATTACTTCTAAAATCGCACAAATATTTGTCACACGTAACAATCCTCATGAATCTCTCTTACATTACTTTCCATGTAATAAATGCTTCTGTAGCTCTTCACTTATTTTTGTTATGTATGAATTCGAGTTTTTTTCCTGCATTCATAAACTATTCATAAACTAGTGATTCATGGTTCAATTTGTGAATCATTACACTTGAATCATGGTTCAGACTGGATCACCACTTGCTCAACAATCCACAGTCCTATTGGGGACTTCAGTCAGTTATCTTTCCCTGATAAAATCTGAAGCAATACAATTGGTAAGTAGGTTATTACAGTTGGAATCCTCGGATTTTATCATTGAAGTCCTATGTAAGGACAATAAAATATTTCATCTAATATATTTCTTGTTAATGAAGGTATTAACACAAGTAATCAAATTTAGATAGTTCTTTACCCTAAAAATACTTGGTTTGAATTTCAAACAAATTAAATGATTTACAAAAAAGTTATTTAAGATTAATTTTGGCAAACTGACACTGAAAAGTAAGGATAATATCCGAGTAATCCAACTTATTGGACCTACCTATTTGTAGAGTATACAAGGGGAAATAACTGACTAAAGTCCCTTATTGAGTATACACTACAAATACATTATAGTCATTACCATATTAGAGTTCTGAGACAGTTGATTCATTGAGATCATGTTAGGTAAGTCAGTTAGTTGTGTTGGTTTAGAGACAGCTTGTAGAGATCCACCATCAGATATATCATCCATACATTCATTCATTTCATCATCACACTCATCTCTAGACTCTATACAACGTCTTTTATGTTCTACTTTCTGAAAATATAGCAATTAACAATCTTCTAATATTGTCAAAGAGAACAGTTTAAGCTACTACAACTTCTGGCAAGTAAACCAAAAACTAAATTAAGAAATATGTATAAGTAACAACTTGGCCTCATGGTGAAAGTTAAGTTACAATTTTATTTCCTTTTCTTATCAAATAGGAATTTCAGAACCAAACAAAAGAAGATAGGGTAATACAGAATTGATTCATGAAACATGCTAACACTCAGACAATTGCAGACATAGAAATTTAGATTAAAATTAGCAAGCAAGTCAGGCTAGTAATTTTATAAATGAATTTTTACTAGCCCTCAACATATTTTAGTTTTGACACCATAACGATTTGGTAATAGAAGTAAACAAGAGGATCTCCCATAATATCTATGCAGTATATGCATACTGGACAGTGGTCTTATTGGACATGAAGCATGCTAAAAAAAACAAATAATTCTACTCAATGCCTAGAGCTGCATAGTGTTTTATAAACAAAACAGAAAAGAATGTTTTTTGGCAGTATTGATGTGCACAAGCATGACATTTGAATCTAACAATAACTGGTATTATCTCAGTGTATTGATGTAGAGCATTGGTCAAAACGAAGTTGATATCAGTCATACCAATTTTTGTTGAATACATTACAATTAACATGGTAAAAAAAGTCTTGAAGATAACATTTTGTTTTGATAAATTTGACAAATAATTGATAGCAAGAATGAAAATTTTGACTTTCTATTGAATATGAATAATTATGAAACTACTTGTTATCCAAGTGTCTGGCCAAATACAATTTAATAATGAGTTACAATCATGCAGACAGTAATTGTATATTATACCTCATTATTTGTTTCTTCATTATTGCCATCATCTACAACTTTTCTTTTAGTTCCATAAACTTGAAATATAGGCTTGTCATCTATAGACCATGTATAGAATGTTGCAGGCATTTTTCTGAAAGTCACAGATCATAAAATAACAATTTACATACATGTATTAAGTGAGAAAATTTCATACAGTAGTTTAAATTTTATGTTGCCATACATCAGGTAAGCTCAGTTGGAAGTTCATTTGACTACAAACCCAGGTGATATGGTATCTTTCTCGCACAAGGCCTGCAAACCTTTGTGGAGTTTGATCATAAAACTATTCTCCATAGTTATTTTCCTACGAGGGTCAGGTTCAGGTAACCTTTTCTCATTATAATATTCATGATTATGGTGGACACACCTGTTCTCGAACCTCTAACGACTCAATGAGCCATTTCTAATTAATGAAACAATTTTTTTAGAAAAATACATTAAAATCACAGCTTTTAACTTATATTCCACTTTTCTATCATATATTTGTTGATATTTTATATTTGCAACAAATCCAAATTCTTCCAGAAAAAACAAGACCATTTTCTGAAAACTGTCATGGCGGCTAAAAATAGATTACCTAATTTCGAACCTCTACCGTATTTGGCTATTTGTGAGGTTATAATTATCTGTCACATGACTTTATGAGCAGAAGACAGGAATGGCTACCTGCCATGTGCTTCTTTTGCAATAACATACTTTTAAACAATATTTGATGGATTGTACTGACAGAGCGGAAAAAGGTAATAAGGATTTACTGAAAAGTATTCACCATCACAAAATATTCATTCTAATTACCTGCATCTTGTGCATTATTCTCGTTTGACAGTTGTAGTTGCGTCGATTGTTTACTTAACATTTGTGCACACGAGTTGATGATGTCATACGCAAATACGTAGCAAAGTAAACAACATTTTTATGAAAGGTTCGAGATCAGGTGAGGTACGAGAACAGGTGTTTATATGTTTAGAAGAAATTATGAAAATCAAAATTCTATTAATATTTCCTTTAGATGAAAGCTATGCATTGATTGGTGGAAATAAAGGTTATCTTGAAGTGACTGTCTATGCAAACCTTAAAGATCCTCCTAGTGGAGATTGTAGAGTTATGCCATGGTCTACAGCCTATACAGTAGTAGGCCTACAGGCCGTAAATTCAGGTAAATTTTGTGAGTCAAGCACAGAATTTCAGGAGAAATTACGCATCTGTTATTTAAGAAATATAAGAGAATCATTTAACATTAAGTTTGGCTCTGAAAGAACACCGCACTGACAACCCGAACAATCATTTATGATTTTATCCGAAACTTGACTAACCGATTTATAAGACAGTTATTGTAAATCAACCGGCATTTAAACAAAGGTAAATTATTAAGATATATAGTTACTAATATGGACATTCGTACCTATGTTGTCCAAGAAGATTGCATTCAATCAACAGAAGCGATTGTTTACAATCAAATCTTTCAAATTTAGCGTCCTCTCTCTTTAAAAAATCTCAAATTTCGTCCGTGTATTGCAGTAATCGTGAAATATACTAATGAGAGCAAGAGTTACCGTTCTTTACTGGGGTGCGAGTCAACTCGTCAAACGTCCGAATCGTCACAACCATTAGACCAACTCGTCAAACTGATAATAATAGTGTAATTAGTATATAAATATGTGTATACATGTATACGTATATTCTTTTATAGTTTATTATAATCTCAAGCGTTATTAGAGAGCACAGTTAATTAAAATATAAAGAATAGCATGCATTTAAGAAATAATCAGTTCATACTTTCGCTGGGGGAATATCCCGAAATCCGGGACCCGAATATTCGTGATTTGGGATCGTATTTTATATATAGGGAAAACTATATTTGTGTTGATTATTGTCATTAAAGGCGATTTAAAGTTATCACTTTATTTCATATTGTAGGTTATGACCGATTTGTGGATTTAAAATTCAGATTTAAGTTAACAATCTTGAGATGTGAAAAAATACATTAAAATATATCATTTTATTCAAAAAGCCCCACAAAATCATTTAAATAATAAAAAAGTTTAACTTTTATATTTTTGTACAAACGTACTGTAGTATCTAGTACGTATTTAATAAGTTTGATTTGTAGTTATGAAAAAGGGAGAAAAAATACCAAAAAATTATTTATCTTTTAGTATATTTTTCACATTTCAAGTTTGTTAATGAAAAGTTCTAAATATATTTAAATCTAAATTTTAAATCAACAAATCGGTCATTACATATTATAAAAAAGTGTAAACGTTTAATAACGTTAATAAAATGTTCAATAATCCACATAAATATAGTTTTTCCTATATATTTAATACGATCCCGACTACCGGATACCGCGTCCTGCATCCGGAGATATACCCACCCTTTACTTAAATGAATGAAGTGTTTAGATTATAAATAAATTCTTTGTGTATTATTATCATAAAAAGTACATACGTACTCAAAAAATAGCCACATGCATATTAGAAAGACTTGTTTAATATTTTCGTTTTATTTAAATGAAGAATATTGATTAAATAATTAGCGGAAATTTTATACGCGTTTATGCGAACAGACTTTTGTATGGACATCTATTCAGTTACATTCTACGAATAGAATTTTGCAACATTTTGAATGCATTGTTATGGTTTCGCGAATAGACATCTGGATATACATTTGAATACACATTTGTCTCTACGTCCTTACAGAATAGAAATTCACTTATATCTACATGGTTACTTTTCAAAGGGCATCATGAAATTGTATTGTCTTTGTTAGTTTTTGTCGCCAATTTTGACACTATTATAGCGGAATTAATACTGCTAGTCAAACTGAATGATTTTACATTGTTTGGTTTGTAGTGTTTATTTTTATTTCCAAAATAATTAATAAAATATATGAAAATATATGAAAAATGATCAGCGATTAAAAAACGCTAGCAATTCAAAAATAAAGAGACAATGACATATTTAGATTCAAACTCGCCCCCTTCCAAAGTAGATGTTCCTTCCAGTCGGAAGAGATTATTGATTCTACATTTACCCAGAGACATAGATAACATTCCCTGATTTACCTACACATTTTTTATTGCAAAATTCTTTTCACGGAACTCGATTTAAGTCTTACAGTGTGCGATAAACGTACAAGTAGACTCTTCAAACAGACACTTTGAATTGTTCTATATTTTCTGTTTGACAAATTGTTTCTCGAATGAAATAAGGGAGATAACTGTGTACAAATTATTGCATGTTATAACAAGGATTGTCATTCTTTATTGTCAAAGTCGATTGTTAGCTTAATATATTGAATAGAAGAGACAAATATGTCAAATTATAGAAATCATGTGATCTAACGCCATCACATCTTGTTGGATAATGTGTTTTCAGTCACCCTGTTAAACAAATTATGGTGCAAAGTGATAATATCTAATCACAGGACGTACAAGTCACATTAAAATATCCCTGAATATACACATACTCTTTCGGATATCTGAAATTATTTTTATATTCTTGTTCTTGGTTATCATGTGCATTTTTCTTCCAAAGTTTTTAGTCTGTGTACTTTATTCTATGAATACATTGACCGAGCCGTTCTCTAACTTAACTCAAGGTACAATTAATAAAACAACATTGTTAATCAGCACTGTCTACAGGTCGTCCACGTAAATATTGCGTATACAAACATTGCCGGTTTCATTACACAATAATATTTAGGGGTGATTTATTTTTACAAATTTATAGTTGAGTTAGTTTACGCTTATTTCATAAAAACATAATTATATAGAATTTATAATGTGCATATACACTATTTAAAATAAATGTTTAATATCAATGTGGTATGTTTAATTCATTAAAATGCTGTTCATGTATTAGCTTATTCACCTATGTAGTGGAAAAGTCCATTGTTTAAAGTACAAAAACACGCATGACCTAGAATACGACCTATACATGCTCTATTATTAGAACACGTGATTTGTATACTTTATAGTTTAAAGAGGCGTCACAAGGTTACAATCCGTATTATCATACTTCAAGTGATATTTTACTAAATAGCCTCATGCGACGTCACAGGGTGACAAGCCGAGTAATCTATCATACAGCACGTGATTTGTTTACTAATTAGCATATGTGAAGTCACAGGGTGGCAATCTGTAATAACAAACCTCACATGATTTGTTAACGAAATAGCCTAAATGTGACGCCACAGGGTGACAATCTGAAATGGCATCCTCTTTACATCACCTATCGGCCTGCTATACATCATCTATCGGCCCCTTGAAAGCGATGGGAGACCACTGCGTTTGAGTTCGTTGAAAACCGGGACCCAAGTTTTAGCCATTTGATTTGAGTTACCTCCCTTGTGCCGTCGCTTGCTTTTTTCCAAACGGCAAACTTAGACGATGTGAAAATGTCCTCAAGTTAAGAAGCGAATAAAGCATTCTATTAAATGTTTTGTGCTTAATAAATTGTTAACAATTTCTGAATTTTGTCGTATAGTATCACATTCTACAGAGGGCGAGAGAATGGAATGTTTACACTTGAAAATAAAGCCTCGGTTGAGATTACTTGTCTCCGCGTGAATATTCAGTTCTATCACTCTTTGAAGGATGTGATATTTATATAATAACATAAAAATGAATTATAATACTAAATACCAAAATCCTCTTGCGGCTCAGCAAAAATGATACGACTTTTGATTTTAGACCACTATTTATGGAAATTTAAGTAGATACGTATACATGTATGTTAAAACATAAATTTTAGGACAAAAAGTTAAAGAATACCATTAATTTCGTTTTTATTGTATTTTATATATGTGTGTGTGTGTACGTGCGTGACTTGTTTAATCAGATAACACGTTTAATTAAAGTTTACATTTGTAAGATACAAATACATCTAATAAAAGTAAAATATTTTTACTGTAATAAACTTCAAAAGTTCAGAAATTTCATTATTTCTCTAATTAACATTGAGAACAAAATGATAAAATAAATGTGGCAACAAGACTTAATACCAAGCTTCCAGATTCAGGAAGATTATGCCAGGGATTCTAGATAACAGGGATTTGTAACGATGTGCTTTTTTGAATTTTCACTGTCTATAACTGGCTGAAGCAGGCTGTACAAACTATTCCAGAGTTTAAAAAAACTTGATTTATGTTTTGTACATGTCTTCCATGCAACTTGTGAATGTTTCTGAAGTTTTTGACAAAAAATTGTTGCCAAAATTAATCTTAAATACCTTATCTATATATTATCTAATTTGTTTGAATTTCAAGCCAAGTATTTTAAGGTAAAAGAACTATCTAAATTTCAACACTTCTGTAAATATCTTCATTAACAAAAAAAATATCAGATGAAATATTTTGTTATCCTTACATAGGAATTCAATGATAAAATCCGAGGATTCCAACTGTAAGGACCTACTTACCAATTAAATTGCTTCAGATTTTATCAGGGAAAGATAATTGACTAAAGTCCATAACTATGACCGAAAATATGACTTTAGATTATGTAAAATGGGGCTAAAAATGGCAGATCGGCGGGAAAATGCATTATTTTGTGAAACAGTCTTGTGAGCGTAATTTACCTCAAAATCATTTATAAACACATTTTTCCTAACATTTGTGTCAATTTGAATGGTACTGGTACAAAATTTCATATGAATATCTTTATTTAAACTTGTTATACTTGTTTTCCGTATGGGCCGAAATAATAGCGACGACAGTAAATATTGATGAAAATCTATTACATTTATTTATCGTTACAAATCCCTGTTATATAAAATCCCTGATTATGACAAGTCCCAAATTTACCATAAATTTTCCCACAGTACAATTTTACTGCTCAGTCACTAATAAACCAGACGACACGGTTGATGTTTTGTACTTTGATGCTGTTGTTTTTTTACTGAACATTTATACATACCTAATATGTATTTAATATTAAGTATTTAGTCTACTAATCATAGATGTAAAATATACAGAGCATTGAAGTATGTCTGCACTTTTATTATAATGCTTAATGGTATTTAACAAACTTTTAACTTTGAGTTTTATGCTAGCGTCACAATTGCTAAATTCCGCCGCCCGATTTTAGACATCGGCAGAGTCATGATGTTGGCTGTCGCCGGTAGATTTTTTACACATCGCTGAGAGCAGTCACATATAACAGCCAACTAAATTAGTTTCAAAGGCTCGTAGGAAATGTGACACCCCAAAATATCCGGCGAGTGGCAGTTAGGTGGCAGGTCGGCGGCAGCTAGAATTAAATTGCAGCCGCCCAGCGACCTGGCGGGGGACCGCCCATTTACAACTGCCGCCGGCCGGCGATTGAGCGATCTAGCTGCCACCGCTCTGCGCCCGCCCGATAATCTGACGGCGGCAGGCCGATTTTCGGTTGATATATAAATCATACCTTGTGGTCTTGATTTCTCATAGTTGTTAAAGTTGATATTATTATAGTCAATTCATTATAAACTAATGTCTGGTAGTCTGAAATCGGCAGATCGCAGTCCTGCCACCTACCGACATTGACAGCCGCCTCCCAGCCTCCGCGCTGCCACCGGCCGATATATTGAAATCGAGCGGTGGCATGTCGGTGGCAGAGCGGTGGCAGGCCAGGTGCTGGAGAGTGGCAGTCAGTTTCTAGCAGTCACCGGCCGATTTTTGTAGGAGGAAAAATCGCCCTGCGCCCCGCCTGCCACTTGCCTGCCACCGCGCGAACAAAAAATGCGCCCGCCCTGCCACCTGCCGATTTGCAAAAATAGAAAAAATCGGCACGACGTCGCCAGAAATTTAACATTTTTTAAAATCTCAGCTGCTTGCTGGCAACGTCTAAAATGCCGACTGCCGCCGGCCGATCGTAACTGCCGCATTCCTGCCGCCGACCGATCGTAACTGCCGCATTCCTGCCGCCGGCCGATATTTAGTGAAAACTGGCATTTACAACGTCGGCCGGCGGTATTTAGTGATTTGTGACGACAGCATTACTTGATCAAATCGATGATTTGAAGACTGCTAACATTGTACTTTATAGTCGTCAGTTTATGTGAGTCGTTTTTGTCAATATTTTGTAAAACGTTTTTTGTCGATTTAATAGTCAATATTAAATATAAATGTTATAATTCGTTTGTATTTATTTTTGAAATTCATTGAACATTGCATACTAGCGTTAGTATTTCTTTTGTCTTTATGTAGCAAATAGAGCACTCAGTTAATATCCTGTAAATATTGAAGTATGAAATTGAAACAATAGACCTAATCCGGAATTCAAATTTATGGGTTTTTCCGTCCGTGCACATGCGGTACAAATAAAGTTTTTTACACATTATTGCTTAATAGCACGAACTATGGATTAAATCCTATAGTTCTTTGTACTCGTGTTTTCATTGTAACGGTAAAAGTTTGTTTGTACCGGAGGGGATGACCCAAATATTTGAATTCCGGATATAGTCAAAGACATTGAAATATGTTACACACGGAGAGCACGTACAATGTGTAACTATGTTGAATTTCACTTTGGAGTATGAACAAAGTTGGCATAAAATGTGAACGTTAAACCAAAAGTTTTCATTTGTGTTGATTGCTTCTCATGTTTGGATTTCTGAAAAGGTATATATTTATTTTCCTTAATTTACTAAATATTCCTATAATTTAATTTAATTTACAATATTGATCATAGTTATTAGTACTGCTGATAACATTTCGTATTCAAGGTAAAGAGTCATGCGATCTTCAGAAAGTAAACAAAAATCTTGTTTTTCATCTAATTCTTGTAGCAGCCGAACAGCAGGAAAGATTTAAGAAATGAATGAAAATGTTTCTTTATGTTTCTTCGTTCGAAAATGACCACATTTCTATGCGAGTTATAATTGCTAACCGTGAATCCTCTGCAAAAAAAAAAAACGTTTTTGTGGATGACCTAGTTTTTAGTTTGATTTTCGTGCGAACATTTCCAACTGAATTTAGTCACACTCTATATAATATTTATATAAAATGATAAATAGAAATAATTATAAGCGATCGGCTTCATCGTTGGTAAAATGATACGAAACCATTATTCGACAGCGCATACAGGTAATCCCTTCTAAAACCTGTTACTCGCGTCATAAAAATTAAAATTATGCTATCTTTTTCCCAATAGTTTAAATCAAATATTGAATGATTATTTCAATCATGATTTCGACAAGTTTCATTGCTTTACGTGAAAGGCGACTAAAATATTGCACTTTTGGTCTACACTAATATCAATTACAATTACGTTGATATATATTGAACAAAACTTCTAAGTACCCCGATTTCAATATTGTTGGATATGTCTATTTTTCAACATTTCTTATTTAATACAACACTCCTTCATTTGAGTCAGATCGATAACAGAAATGTGTAAAGGACCGTACTGTCGTTTGCTTGCATGGTTTTATGCTTCTTTATCGATGCAAAACCAGATTTGCCGTGCAAGCGTTATTATGGGATGATTTCTAATTGCTTTAATTTAACAGAAAAATAGTAATTAAAAAAATATCCTGCTGGTGACGCACTGCCTTGCAAAAGACCTACTGCAATTTCTCATTCTTGAAGCAACATTTGATTCATTTCTTGATTTTTCGTTGTGCATATTGTTCGTTTTTTTCTCAACTGTCAAAGCATGAATAATTACACGGTGCATGCATTTGTTAAATTTATCGTCGTGATACATCCATGAGTTTACGAAAGTGTGTATTATGGTCTAGTAAAGCTGCTTATGCCGTATGATATGTTAAAGCCAGGCTATATTTAATAAACATTAGGCCGCCAGTACAAAAACAATACATTCAGCCACCGTGAAATTATTCAAGCTTTGACAGTTGAGAAAAAACGGACAATATCAACACACTAACGATTTTCACCAAAACTGACCGCGTGGAATTTTTGCACGAGAAGCCAATTTCCGCTTTTCAGCACATGCACGACAAAACCAATTTTGCATCAATTAAGAAGCATGAAAACCATGCAAGCAGACGGCAGTATAGTCCTATACACATTTCTGTTATCGATCGAACTCCAATGTTGAAAAATAAACATTTCCAACAATATTGAAATCGGGGTACTGAAGTTTCGTTAAGTATGGCCTACTTAGGTGTCACCCTTTGTTTTATGATAATTTTCTGAGTGACCTTTTCGTTTTGGACAAAATGATGTATGATGTATGATTGGAATTTAATTTGTATGAAAATTAAAAGATTTACAAAATAGATAAATATTGAATGAAAATGTTCAACGCCATTAGCTACCTCGAAATCACTTAACTTTTAACCATTGATTACTTACGTTACGGGTAGTCGGTTCAATAGACGCATGAGTTCATATTATATATACACAGTACATGATATGATCATGGTGTAGGCACGAATGTAAACATATTAGTTTTTGACCTGGAAGTTAATTCTGATTTTAGACCCACAGTAGAACGAGAAGATATTAGCAGTTAGTTGTTACTCTGTGTTGATAGGAAACTAAAATTGTGAGACAATGGCGGATCATCTTGCGGCGGAACTTGATCAGTTCTTTATGATCATAATGGGAATGGTAGTCTTCTGTAAGTACTGTTAGTTCTATTTGATTGTTTGTAAACATCACTAACTATAAGTGGAGTTTTTAATTTGGCGCGCCTATTTAAAAAAAGAATAGTCTATCTGTCAAAAATAGGGATGGATGCATATACATGTATATGAAAGTATTCTTTTAGTTTCTATGTAAAAACAAGTGAGTTATATCTACACTCTTATTCACTGAGTCTCTCGTACAGAATAATTAATTTTGTTTTCACAAGAATAAATGCTTTGAAACTACGACACTACAGTTTGGACTTATGTCCCCCCCTAAACGGATGAATCCAAAATTAAATGAACAATAACTTGCCATGTTATGAACATATTTACAAGGCAATTTATCGTCAAATATTCATATTTATTACTGAATTGACAGAATATTTGCTCCACATTTTTGTTGTTGTAAAAAGTAAGTATGAACATGACCGCAATACTTTCATTCTTACAGTACTTAACAACGACATAAACATTTCACTTTGTAAGATGATCACTCCTTAGCAACGTATTTCATTCATAAATTCATCAATGTTTAAAATACGGCTTAATACAACTGTCTGTGAAATGAACGAACAAAGCATTGACTAACACCTGTCCGGTATGCTCATTCGGTAACACGTCTGATTACGAATCCAGATTTCTTTGGAGCCGCGGTCGTGGCGTATTGGTTATATGGCATGTCTGACTTCGAATCCGGAGATCGCGGGTTCGAGCCCGGTCGCGGTAGGTCGTACCCTATACATGAGTTGTCGGCCTCGTGATAGGGTAAGTTAGTACTGGTGATAAAAAAGTGTCCAGGAAACCTATAGTAGGAAGAGCTGGCCATCGTTTATATAACCTAAATATGTATTGAATAGGACATTAAAATCAATTTAAAAAAAAGATTTCTTTGGTCGATTCCTGGACAGGGTATAAATACATACGTTTAGTTTGGTCATGTCACTATTATCATTCTCTCGTCCGTCTGCTTATATATCATGAAGTTCGATTGCATGTTACTGGGATGGATGCAATATGTTTAGAACTAGGTTAGAATTACAACAGAAGAGTCAAATGTAGGTAAAAAGACGGGGAATTTTATAGCGGTTGTTTGCGCATTTTGACTGCAGTAGCGTTGAAATGTAACTTCCTGAAGTTAAGGAACAAAATACTATGATACAGTTTCATTTGTTAACACTTCCACTGTAAATACGTGTAACACACGGCCGTCCGGCTAGCTCAGTTGGTAGCACGCAAGTCTACTGATCGAGGGGTCGTGGGTTTGATTCGCGGGCGGGGCATACTTTCGTGGCGTTTGGCCATGAAATTATTTCTACGACCATTCTTCATCCTACCAATGATTTTTAATTATGTAGGGCAGTTGTCAGTCACTGGCGAAAGAATGCGCTAAGTAGTTGGTTAACTGCTAAATACAGATATTTAGCCTTTCCAGGAGGATTGTGTCGGTTGACTGGCCGCCGTTATATGACCTATACAATGTGTTGCTACAGCGTTAAACCCAACAAAAACCCCAACTTAACGTTCATGTATAACACACTACCATATTGCGCAAGAAAGAAATATGACAACGATGTTAGTACCATATATTTTGTGGCGTATCAATGGAAAACCGGATATGCAATGCGGTCATAAGTATATAATCTTATGATGAATTGCTTACTTTAAACAAATTTTCTGTGAAATGCAAGAATTACACGTTCCCACTATCATGAAAATATGTTAATTTCTCTTGAAGATAAGTATTATTCAGTTTGATATGTCGTGCTCGTCTTTGCGGTAGCTTTTAATCGCGATTTCGTTTAATTCTACACCTTTTGTCTTTTTTTAAGACATTTCTTGTAGGATACTGAACCGTTTCAATACGTTCGTACCTTTTTCTCATTAATCTGTTTCACCGGTCTTACTATAGAAAGACTTAATAATAATTTAACTTCATCAAAATACTGTGCACATAGTTCTGTAATTAAAACTTGGTTTTTTTTCATACTTCTCAATAGACAAAAATGTTATCACATTTGCTCATCAGCTGTAGTGTCACAATCTTTTATGTAATACATGTAGCAATACTGATTGGAAAAAGAAACGTTTCATCAAAATTTGGAGTTGTTTAAATGGTAGTTAAATGTAGTGATTGCACGTGTTTTTGTAACCGCCAAACACGGCAAATAATGCCTCAGTCCAATAAAGTCGTGGCTTGTTGCGGACCCGTACGCACAAACAGCCGTAGGCCGTGGGAAGCCTTGCGTATTATGGTGACGGTACGCACATGGCACAAAACAACACACCCGTACGGAGCCGTAGCTGGTAGATAATGCAATTTTAATCCATACTCGACCACGATTGTTCCCGGTTTGACTTTGAAACTGATACGTGTATCCACGGCTCTTCTCACGGACCTTGGTAAAAACATAACAGTCCGTACGGGTACGCAAGAGTTCTTGCACAGCTTGATCGCACGGTGGCCTCACGGCTATTTTCATGTTCTAAAGTTATCCAAGTACATGAGCTTGTTGACATACAATAATGTCTTCAGATTTTTTTCCGAGTTTTATTTTCATAATAAAAAGACTAATTTTAGGAGAGAGGGTTCAAGTTTTTTTCATTATGAGCACCAACGAGTCGCTAAGTTTTAACGTCTCTTGTCCGACGTGGCTTTACTTCCCTAAGTTTAGTGAAATGGATCATTCGATCATTTATATCGTAACTTTTTGTTCAATTTCGTGCTTTAGTCATTGCAAACTCGTTATTGTATTTGTAATGTTATCTGCAGCGTGTTCAGTAACGACTGTTATAGAACGTTACGGATACGGGACAACTCAACCCGTATACAACTCAACGCGTGGATTACTCAAGCCAAAGTTGTAACAACTCAAACCGTTTGTGAGGTATTGAATTTTCTCGGGTTGAGTTGTCTTTCGGTTGAGTTGATCCGAACCTAACGTTAAGGAACGTTTCGGAACGTTCGGGATAATTGGACACGCTGCTGAACAATTCTGTGTTTAATCTTTAAACGCTCTCCACATAATTTCGAATCGAGGTTAGTACTGAAGATGGAGTCTAAAATTTGATAGAAGGCGGGTTTGTTATCGTACGACAGCGCCCTTTAGTGAGAGTGACATTGCTAGACAATATACGCATGTTTGCAAATCAAAGGGCGATAACATATGCCGGCTACATCCGCTACTGACTTAGAAGTTTTGATTCTTTCATCCGGTCAATAAAAATATTTTATTTTGGACACAATGAATAACATACTAGTGACCACGATAAATTGTTTTCATGTAAGAATCACAAATAATGTATAAATGTATACTGCGATGGTATGAGGTGTTTCTTTTTAGCATCATTATAAGTAATGTATCTTACACATTTCTTCTCCGTGACGGGATCTAAATACAAAATAACCACGACATTTAATGCATACTTTAACTATTCAATAAAATGCAAATTAGGCAACTGATGGTTGCATATTTCAATATATCTTTTTTATACTTAATATTACATTGGCAATATGTTTATGTAAAGATTTCAATAGATTTGTGCATGCTTTGTATACATATTCATATGTAAATGTCTTACAAAACTGTCATGCGGCGTGATCTCAACTATGTTATATTTAAATGTGTTCTTAGTTTAGAGTGTCACTTCGATACAACATTTAAATTCCCTAAATTCTATTACAGGTATTAAAACATGACGTAGCACCCATTTTGTATTTTCCTCAATGTTTACCTTTTGACTTTATATTTGAACTTCACACCTTAACAAACCTTAACAAGGCGGTCAACATAATTATAGTCCGATATAAAAATGGTTATTTTCTTTAAATGGGCGTGTCCACCACATGTTTAGCGATACCACCCACGGTCACATTTAAAATATAAAAAAACACCATCCTTTTTTTACTGGATTTAACCCCGTGTCAACACAATTTAGGTCATTTTACGGCGTCGTCCAGCGCACCTAACCTAGCTTTCCTGGACCATTGTCTATAACCAGTACTCACCTACCCCAGCAGGCACACCACGTTGATTCAACGTTGTTACAACGTTGAAAATGAGACAGTACGTTGATCAACCAATTTTAAACCACAAATGAATATTTTATCATCGGATGTTGATAACCGACGTTGAAACAACGTTGATAATGGTTGTAGTATATTTTAAATTGTTTTTATATTTTTTTTATAATATTGCGATTATTTAGATGGTATATTATCTTCACTTAAAGTATGCCCAAAATATTTTCTATTGACTATGAAATATAGAAACTGTTACTCTCTCACTATTTTGAATATTCTCTAACGAACATTCTAGAAAGTGCTTTTCGCGCGTTTAGAAACTGCGCATGCGTGACGCATTCAGAAACGCACAGTGCTGACCTCGACTTTCTAAAGCGCTGACGAAGATCTAGTCTAGAAAACATTAGTTTGAAGGTATGTACAACGATATTATACTAACATACTATACTTGTCATTGTTCTGTTTATAGATATCATTTGTTTTTAACACCCACGACTGGTTCAAGAGTTGAAAATTATGTGTGTGTTCAAGAAAACCTTGTCGGCGCCATTATTCAAATCAAATATTCTATTTTCTTTGTCTTACGCCTGCAAATAACATTCTATTAAATGCATTCTGTGTTTAAAAATTATGTCCGAATTCTGTTTGTTGAAAAATTAACAGAAACTTATCCATTGTATAATGTAAACTTCAAGTAGGTGGGTTTCAGACGTTTCGTCCCGATGTCATTCGACCCAATAGGCCAATTTGCACGGAGACGATTCGACCCCATGCCGATTTAACCTTGGCGTATTTTGTAGAACAGACTGTTAGTGTGTACTTAAAATGAAGTGATCGCTGTTTTGTGTCCAAATATTAAGGGCTCAGAGTGAAGAAAATCAAACTGTGTGCAACAGTTCTTTTTGTATTCTTATGATTCATATTTTTGATTTCAGAGTTAGATTTACAGAATCACTAGGGAGCCACGAAGTGCAAAGTCAATGGAACCATAATGAAGTTTTTAAAATATGCCCCAGAAAGGTCTGGAGGTAGGGGCAGAAGAGACCAAGCTGAATATGTGTTACTTATAGTTTTATACAGTTTTTAGTTAAGTGTTTGCTTATTTGTATGGGTTAATGACCCATTATCATTGACATAGTAATTAAATTGTAAAATTATTGGATCTTTTCTCATGTTTTTTATTTGTCCTTGTTATACAGTTTTTCAGTCGGCAGATATCTAGATCAAATATATATATCTAGATCAAACTCTTAAAAGGGGCTAAATACAGCTTATATTCAACCTCCTTCAACTATAGTTCAACTAAAACCAACCTTAGATCAACATGGAATCGACTATAAATCACCCTAATAACAACCAATTATCAACCAGATTTCAACCATCAACCAACCTAATGAGCGTTGAAGTAACGTTGAAGTAACCTTGTATCAACGTTGAACACAACGTTGAATCAACGTTGATATTTCAACGTTGGCACAACTTTCAAATCCTAAAATAAATCCAACATAAAATCAACGTTGTGGTTCAACGTTGAAACAACGTTGTTTCAACGTCGGTTTGCCTGCTGGGACCCTTCCACAAGGCCGGAAACTTCTCCATATTGTCTAATCAATGGAGGAAAATCGACATTTTTGTCAAATTTTCATGGAAGGGTATAACTTCCCCGGATGGGATTCGAACCCCCATCGGGACACGATATTCCAAATCCCGGCGCGCTACCAACTGCGCTATCGACCCGGGTTAAAACACCATCCTTTATTAATATAAATCTCTTCCTATAAACTGAGGCCATTTGTAAATAGATTTTGTTTTCGTCAAGGTACACGGTTTTAATGATTTCAAAGTATAAAGATTTATATTATATCCTAGAATACTAACTTGTCACACTGGTTCTATATCAATGATTGATTTAATACGTACCAATAGTTAATGTTTGATTCATATGACTAAATATTTTATGTTGCTGTAATCAATACTTAGATCTTTACTTCCTGTTTACATTCAGTCAGGATTTTATTCAACCAAAACATTTTAATAACAAGATAAAAGATCCCAGCCTCATAGTAAGATCATAAAATGTAGATAATTATACAATTTAATACTTCTTTAAACATGGCCCACGTTTAATATAAAGCCAGTTGATATATTATAACCAAACCGTACATAAATGATATTATTATCATAAGAAGCAACACATGTCAAAAACTTGAAGATGAATAAGTAAATTTGCATTTACTTCCCTTTTTGGTTTAGTTTTGGTTCATTATCCAAGTAGCTGCCATTATACATATGGTAAAATAAGAAGATTGTTTTTCATGTTGTATTATTTATCTAAATGGTCTTTAACGCCTTATCAACACTTTTTGGTCATTTATATATGACTATATTAACCCAAACTCCTCGCAGCGGTTATTTCCCTTTATTAAATCAATAACCACTGCCACCACAAGTAAATTCGTCCCTCAGAGAGCCGAATATTTTTTTCATCTTTTCTGTTACATTTCAATATTTTCTACAAATTGAGTCTCCTTGTAGTAAATTATGATGTTTAAAGTACATATCGATAAAAAATAGTTTTAATTAATAACTTGAAAACATAACAAAACGTGACGTAAGCACTGTGAGACGTTTGGGCATTCTATAAATAGATGGTATTACTAGCGTCACGTGGTTTACGTGTCGGCAGTGATTAAAGTAGCAAAGCGTGACGTAAGCACTGTGAGGAGTTTGATATTAACCATACAGTGAAAAGGGATAACTCTGGATGAATTATTTTTTGTTTGAGTTATTGTCCTTTATACTTAAAAAATTGCAAAATATGAGGTTAAAGTTTTTCCTAAAAAAAAGTATGTATAATATCTTCAATATTGATCAAGATTTGTATACTTATTTGTCGATACTATACTACCTGACTATGAAGGGACGTAACTGTGGATGAGTTATTTTTGGATTAATTGCCCTTTTATACTAAAAAAAGCAAAATATAAGGTTAAATTATTAGATATCTATGTAATATCTTTAATACTAATCGAATAATTATTGGTTATATATCTTCACAACTTTAAAGGGACGTAACTGTGGATTAATTAGTTTTGGAGTTATGTCCCTTTCTTCTTTAACATGTAAGATTTAGATTTGTTCTAATGGATATATTTAGTACTTACAAATATATTTGAACGAAATTTTGAATGCTTATTCGACAGTTCTTCATCTATCGGAATATAAAGGGACACGACTCTGGATAAATTACTTTCCAAATATTCCCCTTTATACTTTGATATTTAAGGTTAAAGTTTTCTCAAATTGAATATATTTTGTTTGATAGAAAGTTAGTATACTTTTTCATCAGTACTAAATCTAGTCGTATACAATGGGATATAACCATTGATGAATTATTGTTGGAGTTATGCCCCTTTTCAACTTTTAATTTGGGTGAAAGTACTTTGAAGTAAAATATTTTCAATACTCATGAAGATATACAAATGACAGTTAGTATGCTTATTCATCAGTACAACATCTACACAACAACAAATGTACGTAAATGTTTAATTTTGTTCAAATTGAAATATTTATAGTTCTTTATATAGATTTTTAAATAAAATAAGGTATGCTTATTCATTGATACTATGTCTACTGAAGTCTGAAGGGACGTTACTATGGATGAATGTTTTAGGAGTAATGCCCCTTTTATATTTTACAAGTATTAATTGATAATTATTGTTTGACTGATTTATGTCCTTTCAAAAATAATGTCCTGTCTTGAAATCATTGTTAAAGATAAGCTCTGCCATGAACAAAACGCCCGAAAAGTCGAGCGCGCTGTCCTTAGACTGCTCTTGTTCTAAATCGGGTGAAGAAAATTCCAGTATGACGTCATTGTTATTGAAGAGTATTTGAGTGTAACATGCGATTTCATTGGACGAAGATTGGTCTCCCCTGCCTCGTGCATATTCGTGAAAACGAGATTTCGCCAGTCAAATTGCCCACGGTACGTATGTAGTGTAACGGAAGAAAGTACTGTGGTTGCCGACGATGCGAGTACATCACTTCAACGTTTAGTTGGAGGACTTGGTGAAGTGGTAAAGCATACCATCTTATAATCAAGACGTGACAGGCGCGATCTAACATAAAACTTTACTTTTGCTGTTTAAAAAACAATCCATGAATGCTTTTTGTTCAAATTCTTGTGTATACGACGGTGCATAGATTCCATTATTTAAAAAAATACTTGCCGCAGAATGTATTACACATGTAGTTGGCGTTTTCATTCATGGAAGTCATTCAGTCTATAACCATGTCACAAAATTTTAATAAAATAGTTATGAATACAGGAAAAAAACAAAAAGAGACAAAACATATCATTAACTGATTTATACTTATTATAGACCTGTCGGTTTGTCTTAAAAATTAAGATTTTTTTTTACTCAATTACAGACGCTGAATGGTGTTTTGAAAATGCATGTATGGGGAAAATGACCAAATCTGTGAACTAGTACCTTTAAGTTAATTTTCGTGGATAAACAGTATTTTATCATATATTTGAATCGATTGAGATGCCGAATCAAATGTATTATCAGTTTATTTTTACTCGTAAATTAATGCCAGAAACTCAATTGCCACTAAATCAATATTATGTTGTACAGAATGTGAATAGGGTTAAAGGTACTCTTTCACAGATTTAAACTTAAATATCAACTTTTTCTAAAACTATCAAAATTGTATGGAAATATTTTTTCAAAGCAGGAAAGTAGTGTTCTAATAATGACAATTTAAGAGCAAATTGACATACAACTACAATTGAAGGTGTTTCATGTAGTAAATATCTACCCCGTATGTCACGGTATAGACGCTTGGTGTGTATTTTTGTGACTATTATTGTATATTTATTGCAACATACAGGTCAGATTGTCTTAAAATAATAAAGAATTGTTTTTTGACACAATTTCAGACACTGAATGTTATTCTGAAATTACAGAAAAAAAAACAAATCTGTGAACTAGTACCTTTAATCCAGTGTATGCTTAATACATGTACGCGGTACTTTCTGCCACGTTGGCTTCTCTAGGAGGCCTTGCACTTTGAAATGGTTATAAAATGAGTGTGTTACGAAACGTGACTTTTATATAACAGTTTTTTTACACGAATAAATGCTTACGAAATAGAACTAATTTATCTGACGCCAACCGTAAAGGAGTATAAACGCCATAAATAGTAACAATATATCTTTATTTGAAGATGAACACTGCTAAAACGCCAGGCTTATCTCCAAGAAGGTCATGTAACAAATAATTACAATTTTTCATATAAATGATCAAAATAAACAACAAATATCAGTGGATTAAAAAAGAGAAGTTTTAAATTATCTAAATCTCAAGAATGTGAAAATTTGCATAGAAATAAGCCGCATTGTCTGGTTCCCAATCGTACTTTGACAGGTAAAAGTACGCCAGTTCACTTCGAAACATGCTTTTTGTTAATCGTTCGCTAAATATACGTTCTATTTAAAAAAATCGAAATCGAATGACCTATATAGTACCGAACTCCTACTTAAGGTACTATCGTCAGCAAATGATCATGCAAGATTAGGAAAACGTAAACGAAAAGTTTGTTACCTGAATAATAATGAGGGGGCCGCCATTATTACGGTTTGCCTGACCCGATAACGATAGTGGTAGGGGGGCAGGTAGCCCAGACTATAAGTCGCAATGTTTAATATGTAAGTACTTTATCAAAAGTAAAGGACAGACAAATTCTGATATATCTGTTAATTACATTTTACATGTCTTTTAAACAAGCAATATCTTTAAGAAATACTCGGAGCTTTGCAGCGTTCATTTTGTTAAAAGTATAAACGTAGGTCAGCGAATTTGACTTCAAACTACAATAAAATCTCAATTTTACAAAATGTTCTTATTTTTCACACTAGAAATTTCACAATTGACGTTATGAAATATGAATTTAATAACGCATATTATATACTAAGCAAATATTGCCCCAAAATGTTAATAATTTTAATTTTCTGGCGGATATGACTTGGAAATAGGTAAAACTCTATGTATATTTTAATTGTTGACATATACATACCACATTTAACATTTGAAATTAAAATAAATAAAAATAATCGCATATTGAGTAATTTGAAAAAAGTCATATTGCACACTGAATGACATATTTGCGAATATCAGTTATATTTTCTGTATAGTCATACCACCGGGAGCGTACCACGGCTAGTATTAATATTCAACAAGTATTAGCATTTCCAAAAATGCTTGAAATCGTCGTTCAACCGTGTTTGATGTCTTCTTCATTGATGTATATATTTTGTGGTTAATATGCATTCGCCAACGTGGAGGAAAGTATGAATACAAAAATGAATATTGCTCTCCGATGAACAAGTCTATGTACAATTAATTAGTTATCTTTGTACATTTTTACTTTCTTCCAATCGAAAATAGTGGCGTGAAATGTTATTCTCTGTTTAAATATTTAGTGGTGTTTAGCCTTCCTAAACCTCTACTGCATACCCGGTATTTAGTGTGCGCCAGCTTGTATTCAGTCAACGACTTGTTCATGGCGGAGACGAGTCTATTCACGCACCCCTTTTTGACAGCCATTTTCTTATCATGTGATCTCAAATTGATCGTTTTAATTGGCTTAAGGCAACCCGTGTCGACTACAAAATGCTCGAATCTTGATGATTGTATTTGTCGCTGTACTGGACGGCGACAATAGCTAAAAAGTTAGTCACCCATAGTGCGCAGAGTAAATAGCAGAGTAACTTTTGTCCGTGCTAAGCACCTGTTTATAGTGGCTGAATAACGCCATGTCGCATTTTCGTCCCGCGGGGCGCCACACGAATACACGAAATTACGACAAATGGTAACTTTTGCCTTATTTTTGTCGCACTTTTTGTGTTTTCGTCTCATACCCCGCGAGACGAAGATACGACAAACAAACATTTGTCGCATCTTCATGTTTTCAAGTGGCGCCTCGTGGGACAAAGATGCGACAGATCTACTCTGTCGTATCTATATATATTTTCACTTGCGATTGTGTCAATTTTGTTACATCTTACTTTACTTTTTAATGACGTTCATTTGTGTTTAACGTTAAGTGGAACATTTTCTGAACTAATATACATAATATTTGTGCTCAGCATTCAATAGAAAAAAAACGTAGAATCTGCTGATATAAAATTCATTAAATTAGGTTAATTATTGCCATTTTTGTGATTCATTAAAGCAATATGACGTTTTTGTTTGTACGTCAACATTGAGCGCTACGTCATAGTTGTGTTTTCGCTCTTTCGCTTTCCGCTCACACATGCGTACATTTTAAATAGTCTTCTGCGCATGGATAAAACGGAATGCGATAGAGCTAAAACACAATCACGTGACAGAGTACATCTGTCGCACCATTGTCCCGCTAGGCGCCACACGAAAACACAGTCATGCGACAAATGCATTTTTTTCGTATCTTCGTCCCGCGGGCTTTTAGGCGAAAACAAAAAAGATACGGTAGAATTAGGGCAAAAACACGACACGAAGAAGTGTCGTTCTCTTGCAAAAGTTTTGAAGCAAAAATACGACAAAAATACAATTTGTCGTACTTTGTGTTTTCGTGTGGCACCCTGCGGGACGACAATGCGTCATGGCGTAATTTGGCCACCATACCTGTTTATCATAATCAATCAAATGTATCATTATCGCCGTTCAATTAATGATGATAATTTTAACCAAAGTATTTGTTCCATATCAAGATCAATTTGTGTATTGTGCAACAACTGGTTTCTAAAAGACGCACTATTAGTGTCATGGCCAGCTCTTTGCAATATCACCAGCACCATCCCATCTGTTCTGTTAGTGCTTTTATCTAAAAATTGAAAATGTAATTTAAATGAAAATATACCATATCACATGTTGTACCGCACAAACAGGAGACATCGTAAACTTAAATCTGTGTATAGCTGCACTCTTAATACTTGTCATCGCTTAAGGTCGATACAGTTGAAAACTTTTATAGATAGTAATCAATGTTGTCTTGGTTAGACAGATCCTGTTTCGTTGAACACCAAGAAAAGATAACATGTTTTAAATCAGAACGTAATTTTAATTGTATCAACTTGACGTTACGACTTTAAAATATTCACCGGAAATACATCTATACAAGCGTGCGCATTGCGTCAATCCTAAAAAGCCATCATGCCTTTTGATTGGTTTCGTACAGTCACGTGGTTTATCTAACCGGGAAATAATTGTATGCTACTGAACGCTGATTGTAAATATTTTATTCAGTTGTAAAATAGCCGTTGCGGCAATCACGATTGAAACAAACCACACTGAACAAAACTTTTATTAGCATTCGAACGATCGATCATTTTTAATAGACAAAAGAAACCAAGCTCTCTATTTAACACGCGACTAAGCAATTAGAATTTATCAAGTTGTTAGATTCAACATTTTGTTCATAGATAGTTTGAGTTGATGATGAATGATTCATAATGATCTCAACATGATTGTAAAGCTGACGTAACTGGATTGTTTTTTTTTTATTTAATTTAATTAATTTATAGATACATGTACTTACCTTAAGGAAATGATTATTGTTTAAATGTGTCAATAAAGTGATTTTATTTAGGTGTCAATTAATTAAAGCATACAAAAATGAATCATAATAGTAGTGCGATGAGTTTGGAAGTATTTGTTCGTTTACGGACAAATATTGATCAGTTTTTCCTCGTTATTATGGGAATGTGCATCCTGTGTAAGTATTTCTTATTTTAAATGTACAAATACATGTAATTTCACCATACATGTACTTAGATTTTATATGAAACTTTTAATTTAACTTTGTCACATTGGGTTTGTATTTAAAACTCAAAGTTTATTAACTATATTCATTGTAGATGTAGTTTTTAATTGTTTAATGTGTGTTTTATGTCTTATAGATATACATGTACATTATTATATATAACAGGCGCTTAGCTATCGGTACGCAGAGTATTCAACTGCATACACATTGGTCTAGAAAATCGAAAAAATCAGACGCCAAAAAATGCAATAAATACATAGGCCTGAGGGGGTAGGGGTGTATGAAACAAGACTGCTCGTTATTTTACTAACCTTATGCCAGGTTACGTTTCAACTGGACTTGCCTTTTGGGAGTCTAAGTTACGGTTTAGATTTGTTATTAATCTTTGATCCTAGTCTATTTTATTCTTTAAACTCTGAAATTAATGATAATTGGTACGAATGTTGTCTTCCTATATTTGTACCCTGAATAGATTATACAAACTATTTTTGAATAACTGCCAAAACACTCCTGAGATGATCTACAGAAAAAATCAAATTCGAAGGGGGGGCATGCCCTTGACCCCCTAGAATTCTGCGTACATGTACATATTAAAACGCCCCTGCTACGCCACTGTATTATATGAAATATTTTAAAATCAATCTATATTACTTTTTCTACGAACACTATTTTAAAGTTAAGTATTTTTTTAAATGTCCCCAATTTGGTTTAGGTATCAGTACGATTTCTTGAGCAAGCGGCTGGTAAATTATCACGGCAAATAGTACGGTAGGGTTGTAACGGTTAACCGATATACCGGTTAATATTGCAATACGATTTCTGGCGGTTTTTAACCGATTTGTTGTACTCTGAACGGTTTTTGCAGTTGTGTACCGTAGTGTGTGTTTTTTCCCTTCAAAATATGAAATTTAAATGTTTGAACAGATGTTGGAATAATCTTATTGTGTTTTTAAATATTAAGCATTTTGTCATATTGGACAAATGTTTTCTTTGAAAGTCATTTTCAAAATCTTTCTTACCCATAGTCCGTTTTACACAAGAAATTCAAATATATTTTGATAAGTTATCATTTGAAAATACTTAAGGTGTGTGATGTAGATCCAATTTAGATTCATGCACATGCATGTATGTCTATGCAAAAACCGATACGTATTGCAATATATTACAACACGGTGTTTGAATATTGCAATATATAGCAATACGGGTTTTACCATATTGTTACACCCCTATAGTACGGTAAGGTATGGGAAACTTGCAATACGACATCACATTTATATTGAGATGTATATGTGCGTCCAGTATCTAGTTCACTGTACAGTAAATGCACATGTAAGCTAGGTTTTCTGCATCCTTGGGTATAATAGTATTATATTGCTTACATTTAACTGTCAAAATGTTGATAGACTCTCATATTAAAACCATATAAAAGAATTCATGCATCAATGAGTTTTTGTATGTAGAATATATATGAGATATGTACAATTTTGTCTCAAGTTTGGGTATAGACACGTGTTAATGGTGTAAGTCAATTTAGTCCGCTAAATAATTATATAAACTTATTTACCCTCTCCTGTCTATCCTGTGTTTTTACGTGATTGGACACTCATTGAAAATTTACCGCTACAGTACTTGAAATAATTTTTTTTTACTTGATTTAGTGAATTTTACTTAAAGACAGTTGCCCTCATGAATGACGATATTTTTGCACTTCCCTCATCAAAAGATGTCTCAGGGAGGTCCCAGAGGGGGGATGAACCCCACTTTTGTTGTTTTGTTTTGTCAAAATTGCATGTTTTCAGTCTCTGACAGGGGCGAATCCAGGATATTTTTCTAAGGGGCGTCCAATTTTTTCTAGGAGGGGGGTCCAAACACATTCATGGACAAGATCATTTTGGAACTTTTAGGGGGGTCCTGACCCCCCTGACCCCCCCTGCTTGATCCGCCTATGTCTGAAAAGTTCTAGCACAATATAACTCATTTTGGGAAAACGCAAATGAATATTTGGGAAAACGCAGATGAATAAAATGAAAATTTGGATTTGAAAAAATGGATAAATGCATTGTCTTGCCTTTTATACTCTGCCCCAGAATTACCATGTTTTCTTGAATTGGGATTTCAATGGGTTTTTTTCTTAAAGGAAGCCACACAGGGAATGACTATGCTAAATTGCATCTCTGTCAGTCAATTATTTATGAAATAAGTGCTTGAAATAGCCTTTGGTAATTGCAAAAAATTGAGTGAATTTCGTTATCGAGATACAATATATACGTTTTTAAAACCACAATGAAAAAAATATGTTAAGTATAAATAATTTTCAGAGGTTTCATTTTATATCTTAAAACGTGTTTATACGTATGCTTATAAGGATAGGATCAAACTCCTCACAGTGCTTACGACACGCTTTGCTACTTAACACTGCCAACACGTAATTTACGTGACGCTGTGCAGTGGCCGTGGTTACTGATTTAATGAAGGGAAATAACCGCTGCGGGGAGTTTGGGATAGGATAGTTTGTAAATGGTTTGTTAATGTTGTGTTAATACCTTTTTGCCTTTGATTGTGTACGCATGTTCTGTAAACTGGGAGTTATTTCCATTTCTGAAGAAATAAGTATTAGATTATAAGGCAGATAGTTAATCTTACCCATAGATGGACATATATCGTGTAAGAAATAAGCACTTGCCTACTTGCCCTGCCAATTTGAAAGCAACCGGGCAAGCAGGATACATTAGTAGCTGTTCCGCCGTGTTAGTCAGCATTTCACGTCAAATTTGCATAAAAAGCTATTTTTCGAGAGTTCGAGTGGTTGTTTTCGGTCTCTGACTGATTGCAGTACATTTGTTCTGTTTAACCTAGTCAATCTTTCAAATTTTAGTATTGTAATGAAGAAAAATCAAAGTTGGTACTGACAAAGTGGTTTTTTTTCAGTTATAAAAATGGCAAAAATAGATAATAAATGTTGAAGCAACCGAAAGGTTCTGGGGGCAACGAAATGTCAAGTTAACATGCCCCATGGGCAAGTTGGTGTGAAAAATTAAATCTAACACTGATATGGCACCATCATGACATCCATAAATACTTTGATATTTACAAATTCAATGATGAAACTATCAGAAATTGTTCCATAATTGCAGACATTTAAGGCCACTATAATTATGACTGAGTTATATTCTTTACCAGTAGACTTGAAAACTGTTTTACAAACATGAAGTTATCAAAATATAACATGCATTAGTGACACAATAAACTGTTCAAACTATTTTGATTAGTAAATTTGATTTTGACAAAGTGTCAATTTCATAAAAATGTGGATACTTTTATTAGAACACACAATATTCATTTATTCGGTAATAATAATAATAATAACAATAATAACAATAATAATAATAATAATAATAATAATAATAATAATAACGACTTTATTTAAACAGGCTGCACATTTGGACAAGTCCAATCTTCCATGTGGGCCTCAATGGTCAATAAACCTGATCCAAAATAGTTTTAGTGCTTAATTATGTAATTTTGAGTAATTTGTACTACATGTATAGCAAGACTTCATCTTAAACATACTTTGATCAAAACTATTGTTTCGGGTACTGACAGCAAGATTCTACTTTCGGTTTCTATCTACTTTTCTTTGAAAAACAATAAAAAACAAAAACATAATTAAGCAAAGGAAATAGACATTTATCTATTAGAAAAACACCTCAAACAAGATTTGTTTATTCAATTCAAATATTATATTTGAATTGAATAAACAAATCTTGTTTAAGGTGTTTTTAAAATAGATAAATGTCTATTTCCTTTGCAATCCAAAAACAGTTTTACTTTTGATAAAGGGGCTTTAATCTATAATATCTTTTAATGCTCATGTTTTTTGTTAGGTTTTTACCAGCGGACATGTTTTGTTCTGTGAATTATTATTCATTTTATCACTTTTAAATGTATATACATGTATTATTATGTGTAAAATTTCTCATTTTCGAAATAATGATGTTTTCCTGTTAAATGTGTAACAGCTGTTTCATTCTTTACTTTCAGTAATGAATTTACAGTTCGTTCCGCCAGTTTAATTATCTTATAGAAACTTAATACATGTTCAAATATGTAAAACCTATAAATAATTTACCCGGGTCGATAGCGCAAATGGTAGCGCGCCGAGATTTGAAATCTCGTGTCCCGATGGGGGTACGGGTTCGAATCCCACCCGGGGAGGTTATACCCTTCCATGAAAATTTGACAATAATGTCAATTTTCCTCCATTGATAAGATACTATGGAGAAGTTTTCGGCCTTGTGGAAGGGTAGATGAGTATTGGTTATGAACAAGGGTCCATGAAAGCTAGGTTAGGTGTGCCGTAAAATGACCTTAATTGTGTTGACACGGCGTTAAATCAAGTAATAAAAAAAACTATAAGTAATTTATCCCCGGTATTAGATCTAACGTCTTTACGCATTGTCCCTCTTGGTGGTGATCGTTTCATCTATTTAGCGATTATGACAATCACTGGTCAAATAGCTCTATTAAACAAATCCATAAAACATGAGACATTTTTTAATATCATAATTAAGTTGTTTGTTGAATACATCTATTATCTGCCGATTATAATCATATCCAACCTTGCAGAAATTTCACGATCTTTTTCTTAATGTATAATGAATATATTAACATAATTAGTCAAGTATCAGCAGTTCATCTACGATATAAAACATCATTCTAAAGAAATGTAGTTTTCACTTGCTATAGGTTTAATCAGATAAATGATTTAATTAACTTACTAGCATGGATTGTACCCGGTACAAAGTTGACAAACAGTACATTTTTTTTTCAAAAAAAACTTCGGTTTCGATACTGAATAATTTGGGCGAATACACATTCAATATTTTGCGGACGAAAAGGTTAATAACCCAAAGCTAGTGAATTCAAAGTTATTATCTCATTAAAAACACATTTGATGCTGTACTAGTTAAAAAATGTAAGATTTCTCAGCATGATTATCTTTTCTGAATTAATTAACAGTAATCATTGTATAGTTTACTTTCAAGTTTTCAAAGGCGATATATTTTTAAAAACATAAAAACAGTTTTATAAAATAATTTTATTAAATTCATATGTGTTATTTGCATTGTAAAGTGCCAAATTCACTGCACAATACTGCAAAACTTGATTAATTGATAAATCTGATTTGTTTGTTTGTTGGGTTTAACGCCCTAGCAACACATTATAGGTTTTATCACGGCGGTCAGCCCACCTACTCACTGTTCCTGGAAAGGCTAAATCTCTGGATTAAGCTGTTAACCAACTATTGGGCGCATACTTTCGTCAGTGACTGACTACTGCCATACATTATTTAGAATCAGTGGTAGGAGGGAGAATGGCCGTAGAAATTATTTCATGACCAAGCTCCACGAAAGTATCCCCCGCCCGGGAATCGAACCCACGACCCCTCGATCAGTAGACTTGTACGCTACCGACTGAGCTAGCCGGGTGGCTTAATAAATCAGAAAACAGGACCGAAATCTGTTATAGGACCAATAACACTTATTGGTCTAATAACAAATTTCTGCGCTCTGATTGGTTGATAAAACAGAACCTATATCAAAATCTGGCCCGTAAGTATTAAACATGTGCATGTATTTAATTAAACTGTCATTAAAAAGGTGATTTAATATAGGCTCGGTTAATTTTCCAAACTAATGACAAATGAGAACTCTGGTACAATGCCATATTCATTTGATACTCTTTACTGAAATGGAACGTTTGCGTATTTCCGGGTTCGTTTCCCTGTCACTACATAACAGCATTCGGTACTCCTCGGCCATTCGCTACGAATAACCTCGGACATACCTACACGCCATTTTGGAATTACCTTTTCGTCACATTCCAAAACAAAGTGCTTTGACCGATGTTGAAGTAAACAAATACACGATCGTTCAGGCGATGAGTGATGTTTCGTTTTTAGTCCAATATTTTAATAACTCAGTTCAATGATATCGCTGACATAGATATGCGTGTATACTACAATAACTATTTTGCATTACCGTCACGTGCTTCGCCTGTGCTTCGCCTCACGTATGTAGTAAAACCCCAAAAAGCGAGGGTAGACTTCTAAGAATCCTTCCGAGATTATTCATTCATAAAAGGTCGAGGTGTTCCGAATGCACATAACATGTCTGTATAATGCTAAAAAGTCGGCTTCTTGTGTACATGTATAAGAAAAAATTAAATAAAAGCTAGACTTGGTGACTAATTATAGTTTGCAGTCGGTTACTAGTCAAGTAAGTAACGTAGAGTTTAAAACGGTGTAAAATCCATATTATTTGAATAAACATTAGCGGAAGCGCATGAAATGTAGTAATGACATACTGCAGATCATGAATGAAGGAATATTTGTGCATACACTAAATATTATGTAATCACGCAGTGAACACGTCTGAGTATCAAATTCTAGTTGAACTAATAAAAGGCGGCCGTTCTCTTTATATATCATTATTCATTGTATGTACAACAATAGTACATGTACATGTACTAAATCTATTCTTTTTGTTGATTATTACATTATCTAGCATATACGGGTATATATGGAGTAAGGCAAAAAATAATGATTCATACAAGTTTGGCAAAATTCCAACAAACTTTGTTGAATCTGTTACTTAAAGTTTTTACTATGCAAATATTACAATTTAATTTCATTATAACACTACTTGGAAAATGTAACTTTTCCTTTTCTAAGTCATGAACCTACTGCAAAAAAATCTTGGAATCGCCCCGTCCTGACCTCAGAATATGCTTACTTTATATCCATGGTATACCGGTACATTGCAATACGCAGCTGCCGCAATACGTACCGCGGTACGATTTTAATGTACCGGTATTTGGCGATATTTTTTATTTCATTGGAAAATTCTTCCCTTCGCGAAATAAAAGAAGCGTAACGTAAGTTTTTCATTTGTTCATTCCATCTATTCTCAAGTTGCAAAAATTTAACCGATTCGGGTGCGTCTCAGTCCTCAATGACCGTAAATAAGTAAAGAGGCTAGATTCTATCAGTAGCTACATATAAGATTTGCATTTTTCTGATAAATACAGTAGATGAACAACGACTCTAAAAGCCCACAATATATCGTGGTACGTATCGCGATACGATGGCAGCGTATTGCAATATATCGTGGTACATATCGCGGTACGATGACAGCGCATTGCAATATATCGTGGTACGCTTCTGGCGTATCGTGACAGCCCTAATGGTAATTGTTAGTACGACAAATTGGTTTAGAGTATTGTAATGTCTATTGATACATTTTATCTAATATGATAAACATATATTTTCATTCAACTTTCTTTAGAATTGCAAAATGACATGCATTACAAAAACATATAATATATTCAATTTCTGAAATCGGTCACCATAGCAACCAAATATACTTTTATTCTTTTTTTTCAATTGCAAAATGACATGCATTACAAACATTCGGAACATCCTCGGTCATTCGCTACGAATAACCTCGGACATATTTAGGCGCCATTTTGAAACCATGTAAACAATACACGATCGTTTAGGCGATTACTGAAGTTTCGTTTTTAGTCCGTAAATTTGAAATTACTCATTTCCATGGTACCGATGAACAATATTTGGTTCAATTCAAAACAAATAAATATGTTTAGACAAAAGATCTGTGTGTATACTACAAGAACTATTTTGTGTAACCGTTACGTTCTTCGCCTCGCGTAGGTAGTAAAATCACCAAAATCCGGTGAAGACACCCCCCACGAATCCTTCCGAGATTATTCATTCATGAAAGGTCGAGGGTGTTCCGAATGGCATTACAAAAACATATAATATATTCAATTTCTGAAATCGGTCACCATGGCAACCAAATATATTTTTTATTCTTTTTTTCAAGTTCCTATAAGTTTATTATCATTGTCCTTAGATGAGGGTGGGTCGAGGGTATCGCCAATCGCAACCAAATATTGATAACAGAAAAGAAAATGCTTCTACCATGTGGCAACATTATTAAAAAAAATATCCATTGCATAAACCGGCTTAAAGAGATATCGACACTTTTTAATTTAGCCGTTTGATTTTTAACTGTTACCATGGTTACATATTTCATACAGCTGTGTACATTTATCCAGCTGCCGCACATAAATACTAATTTTATTGATCGTGAGTGCAGAAGTACTGAAATAAGAATAAAATATCAAAGTTAATGTTGTGCCATTAAAGTTAAATAAAAATCTATCTAAACCATTGCAATATACATGTATTCTTATTAGAGCATATCAACCTAAAAAAATATATGCGAAACATGACTACAACTATATTGTAGATCAAACTGAATGATAAATATGAACTACCACGTGGTTATGTGCATGGACGACTGCACTTAGCATTGAAAATAATAGTCTTGAAACGACCTTGAAATAGCTTTGGTACAAAAAAGTATTTGTACTTTCGTCACAAGGTGATTACATGAATAGAATATTTATATTCTAGACTTAAAGTAATTGATATTGTTATAAGAGATCATTTTTGTCGCTCTGTAAATGTATTACGTTATACATGTACACGTACTTAATTTATATAATGCGACTATTTAACTTTAATTGTTGCTTTATAATATTATATATGTGACCATTGCTTGTGTCATATCACAGAAATGCAGAGGCATGCAGCTGCGTAAAAGATTTATAGTAATATCCAATGAAATAGCTTGTTCAATTGTAACATTATGGAACCCGGGTCGATAGCGCAGTTGGTAGCGCGCCGAGATTTGGAATCTCGTGCCCGAGGGGGTGCGGGTTCGAATCCCATCCCGGGAAGTTATACCCTTCCATAAAAATTTGACAATAATGCCGATTTTCCTCCATTGATTAGATGATATGGAGAAGTTTCCGGCCTTGTGGAAGGGTAGGTGAGAACTGGTTATAGACAATGGTCCAGGAAAGCTGGGTTAGGTGCGCTGGACGCCGTAAAATGACCTAAATTGTGTTGATATGGCGTTAACTCCAATAAATAAATAAATATATAAATAAATATTCATATCACCGAAATGCAGAAGTATGCAGCTGCGTAAAAGAAAGTAATATCCAATGAAATCCCTTGTGCAATTGTATAATTATGATTTTATGTCATTGTATCATTTAAGTATAAGAACTTTTATTATGAGACGATCACTACCTAATTACATTAGAAGATAATCACTTAGTTAACTAGTTAAGTAAAAGGTTAACTAGTTACGTAACTAGTTAAGCACTTAACATTTAATTGGTAAACTAATACAAGAATGGCAGTTGTAGGAGCTTACTTTCAATTTTTTCCTGTTATGATCTTTTATTTATTGAAAAAAAATCTAGTTACGTAACTTAATTAACTAGTTAATTATCTGGTTAACTAGTTACATAACTAGTTAACCACTTAAACTAATACAAGAATGGCAGTTGTAGGAGCTGACTTTCAATTTTTTCCTGTTATGATCTTTTATTTATTGAAAAAAAATCTAGTTACGTAACTTAATTAACTAGTTAATTATCTGGTTAACTAGTTACATAACTAGTTAACCACTTAAATCACGTGTTAGTTATGTGGTTATCTGGTGGCAGAAAAATGCCACCATTCATACATGACATGGTCGTTTAGAAAACAGTTCACCTTAGAAAGGAACGAAATTCGAAGTGTACATGTATATTCAACTTTTCAAAATATACTTTGTCATAGTTTCTGTTCGTTCCAACCTCACTTACTATATTTTTATTGCCTGTGTCGTAATACATGTAAAAATTACTTCAGTTTATTAACCATTTAATTGACAATAAAAAACTTGCATGTCATATAAAATATATTTTAACTTATAGCAATACATAAATAACTAGACATTAATTATCTAGACGGCCTTGATATATTGATACATATCTTATAAAATAATTGGATTGTTTTGATTATTTATATGTTAACTTGCTGAAAAAAATATTATGGTTTAATATCAAAGTGTGTATTATATAAAAAATATCACGATTTATGGTTTACTGTTTTAATTCTTTATGGGCATTGTTGAGTTCGAGTTATTTTATCGACATCTTTATGGGCATTGTTGAGTTCGGGTTATTTTATCGACAGTGTGTATGTTTTTTTATTTATTAGATTTAACGTCGTATTCGACACATATTTAGGTAATATATGCGACGGCCAGCTCTTCCTACTATAGGTTCTTGGACACTTTTCTATCCCCAGTACTAACTTATCCTACCACGAGGCCGACAACTCATGTATAGGGTATGACCTACCGCGACCGGACTCGAACACGCGATCTCCGGATTCGAAGTCAGACATGCTAACCACTACGCCACGGCCGACAGTGCGTTTGGAATTACTGTTAGTATCCAAATCCACGGTGTTTATACTGCAGCGTGTTCAGTAACGACTGATAGCGAACGGGACAACTCAATCCGAAGACAACTCAAACCTTGGATAACTCAAACCAAAGTTGGGACAACTCAACCCGATAGTAGAGGATTGAGTTGTCTTGGGTTGAGTTGTCTTTTGATTGAGTTGTTTCGACCCTAACGTTACGGAACGTTTTGAAACGTTCGTGGTAACTGAACAGGTTCCAGTATATGCACCACTGACAGTTGAATAAAATCTAACAATAAATTGTACATGCTCTAAATTTATGACAAAGAGCTTTACATGTGAACTATTCTTCAGCTTGGTCTTGTTTATGGACTAATAATTATACATTGGGTTTTCTTTTAAGTATCAGATAACATTTAAGTTCAAATTTACACTGTTCTGTTCTGTTCTTATAGCCTTTATCGTTGTTACTTAAAAATGATTAAATCTGCTTCAATATATTGTAAAGAAACATTGTTTATAGTGTTTTTAAGCATATTATGTGTAATATTTACTACAGTATAACCTCTGCAGAGTGGCCCTCTACAGAACAAATCCTCTGCACAACAACAACTTTTGATATTTCCCTTAGGCATTATTTTAATAGTATACAGTAGCCACCAAAAGTTTGGAGACAAAAGAAATTTACTATAATTCTAGAATTTTGATGGTTATTTTTGTAGAATTATTATTTTTATTATATTTAGGTATGGTTTTTGATAAAACGAAAACAAACTTCATGAATGCAACGCATTTATAAGATTCAGCATCTGATATTATAAAGCCCACAAAACCAAGTTTATTGTAATTATTATTCATAACTTAGCTATTATGCTATTTTTGTAGCCTCTGTTATAATTATAATAATAACCAAAGAATAAAGTAAAACTAAAAGGCATTTCAAAATAAACAGATATCAAATTTCTGATAAAAGCTATTCAGTTGGCCTAAAAAGTGAAAATGTCTCCAAACTTTTGGTGGGTACTGTATAACCTCTGGAGAGCAACAACCTCTTAACAGCAGCACTTTTTCAGCATCAGTGGGTGTTGTTCCAGAGAGGATGTACTGTATACTAATTATCAAATCCTCTTTTACTTCAACCATCTTCTGTCCATGAAAGCATTTATACTATTAATAAAGTGTTCCTCTAGGCAAACTTTTATCAACCCAATTAAAGAAAGATAAATATCTTTGAAGGGGCAAATCGGTAGATTTCAAAGCGAATCGAACAGTTTATCCGCTTAAGTAAATTAAAAGATAAACATTTGCACCTTTGGCCGTTTATATCATTTTTGTCTAGAAAATAAAGTGCGTCATAACTATAAGTTTATTTCATGTTCTTCATTGTTAAATGAATTTGTTTTGTGTTACTTAGTCAACGTATGATTTGAAGAATACGTTCAAAGAATCACCAAACTTACTCATTTTACGAAGAAATATCAAACACTGATTTAATTTAGCAAAAACAAAAAAAAAACAGTGGTGCTTTTCTAAAACTTCTTACGAAAAAAATCTTCGTAAGTCAAAAGCAAGAAACATTCATAATACATTCATTCTTTGGCTTATCCATTCCAAATATTATACCATGCTGATGTAAATGATAATTGGTGTTGAATTTCGTCAAGTATTTGAGCGTATTGGTATGTTAAACCATTATTATAATGATCTTTTACCGGTGAATATTAGCGATGCAAAGTCTGCTCTACATTTGAAATACGCAGAAGACTGGTCTCAAAAATTGAACTATCATTCAAAATTAAGAACGTATAAACTGTTTAAAACCGAGTGTGAAACAGAGAAATATATTAAACTAAATTTGACAAGATATGAACGATCTTTTATGGCCCAGTTCGGATGTGGTGTACTTCCCTTAAGAATAGAGACCGGAAGGTTTGATGGTGAAAATACCAATGACAGAATTTGTAAATATTGTAATTTAAATGCAGCAGAAGATGAGAAACATTTCTTGCTAAAATGTACAAACTATAGTACCATAAGACATAAATATTTTCAAGATGTTCCAATAATAAATGACAATTCAGTGTCCGATGAAAATAAACTGTGTTCAGTAATAGTTAACTATCCAAGGCAAACTGCTAAATTCATTGTTAATGCTTTCTTAAAAAGGAAATCTTTGATTTTTGTTTGAAACAGTGTTAATATGACTTTTCTAACATGGCTAAAAGTTACGAGAGACAATTTATTAACTTTCTATTTATCTAACATGTGTCACACAGTTGATCATTGTATATAATTATTTGTATAATTATGTAAAGTGACTTATGGACCCATTGGGTCGGTTGTACATGTATTTATGATATTTGAATGAAACTTATATAATGTTTTGTTGTACAAATGTCATTGTAATAAACAATTTATCTATCTGTAGAATTGCGTAGAAAATTGTAAACCTTTTGAATATCATATCATAGTTATGCTTATTATCCATCTGACTTTGAACTGCTAATTTATTATTTCATTATTATATGAAATTGACTTACGATAACTTTTTTCGTATTTATAAGAACCTTTGTGAAAAGGAGCACAGGATTGTAAAGTCGACTGTACATGTATATGGAAGCGGACTTTAAATCGCACTTAAAATTTATACAGGTTTTGAGTACTTTTAGGACTTCCTGATAGGAATTACTGACATCTTGAGACCAACAAAGACTAAAAATAAAAAGGAAATTGTTTACACAACTTCATAGACATAGTGTTAAAGATAACATAATGAATAATCACACTATGTTTAAAAGGTGCTAATAATATATCAACCTGCCCCGATAACAATGGAAATTGTAGGTTCAAGGTATTTATTAAAATAATAAGTAATTGACAGCTGGGGGTATAAAGATTCTAAGTAAGAGTTATACATTCTTGAGCTGTTTGGAATTATAATTTGACCGCTTGACAATTTTATATTTAATAATAGAAATAACATTTGCTCTTTTATCTCTCGATCTAAAAAATATTTGAAGTCCAAAAATGATAAAAACAACAACCTGTACAATTCCAAAATTGTTAATCTACAAAAAATTACAACATTTCAATTAAAAAAGTCTAATACAAAAATACAATATTTCAACACAACATTCTTTTGCAATGTATAATACATTAACATTTATAAATTCATATAACTAAAGACTTTTCTAAAATACAATATTAAATCAAACATTCATATAGAACTCAAATATTCATTTAAGTCATAAGACTATAATTTATCAACATAATATAACATTGAAGTTCATTATTTGGGGGTTGTCTGGTTCCCAGCATTCTCGTACCCCGAGTCTAGTAGGATTCTCAATACTAGTATTGAGAATCCTACTAGAATTTGGGTACGAGAATGGGTTCCCAGTTGTATTTAGACAGGTATAAGTACGTCAGGCAAAGCATGATAATGATGTTATGAATTATGTATTGGGTAATAATGTTTTCAAATGAACATTTCTCAATACAAAGGCTTAAATTAAAATATCACTGTACAAGAATTACAGTGGATATTTTTTAGTTGTTCGGTTACATTTATGCTAAATAAAGTATCCGAACTCCTACTAAAGTTACTATCGTCAGCAAATGATCATGCAAGATGAAGAAAACGTAAACCAAAAATGTGTTACCTGAATAATAACTGAGGAGGCAGCCATTATTACGGTTTGCCTGACCCGATATCGATAGTGGTAAGGAACAGGTAATCCAGACTTATTTTGGGGGATGAACTGTAGGGGTGTAACATAATGATCAGAAAGTTACTCAAACCATAAACCATGCATTTGATATGCAATCATTAGCGTACATGTATAAATTGTATAACTAAGTAAGTTGTAACTTGATCAATGAAAGACTATATTTTCAACGTTATCTGACATATCCTATTAGGAAAATTTCTTCATTTTCGACATTATATAAATGACGTTGTATGTTGCATTTAAAAGCGTTATCGACCAAAATATGAGCAAGCAATCTAACGCTTTTTCTCATCTTAAGACATTATGAGTGCATAAGTTGAAAATGTCAACTCTATCTAACTGCAAATAACTTTAACCCAAAACTAGTCAATCCCGTATTCATTAAGTTAACGTGTCTGGGGTCCCCTCAAAATGGCCATCATAGGTCTTGAAATCGATGGTTTTACTGGATTTAGTGAATTTCAACTTGTCCCCAAAAACATGTTTCGCGCTCAACCCCGTCAGAAGATGTCACAAGGGGTTCCAATCGGGAATGTGACCCCTTTTGTCACAGAGTGCAGAAAAATGGCGTAAAATACCGATAAGACAAGATGTTTTCTGTCACTGAATAGTACGGATATTTAAGACCTCATTTTGGGAAAATATGTATGTATTCTACTGTCCTGATATATACAAGAAACAGTTGCAAGAAATATCGTGAACTTGGTCATCTCATCACGGTAGAATCAAAACACGTACTAATGTATAATACTGCAAATTGTTAAAATTTATACATGTGTTAGCTAAAGTTTCGTTTATTTTGTACCTGTTTAGCCGCCCAGCTAGCTCAGTGGTACATGTAACACGCAAGTCTACTGATCGAGGAGTCGTGGGTTCGATTACCGGACGAGGCATACTTTTGTGGAGCTTGGTCATAAAATTATTTCTACGGCCTTTTACCCCCCCCCCCCCAACCAATGGTTCTTACTCGTATAGGGCAGTTGTCAGTAACTGACGAAAGTATGCGCCTAGTAGTTGGTTAACAGCTAAATCTAGAGATTTAGCCTGTCCAGAAACAGAGAGTAGATTGACTGACCGCCCTGATATGACCTATACAATGTTGTACTGTTCTGTTCTTCTCAGCGTTAAACCCAACAAAAACAAACAAACAAATTTATACCTATTTGGGATAACATAAGACATTATATACATAGAATATCGTTTAGATTTGTCACAAGTTATTCAACATGAGCTACATCCCATTATTTTATCTTATCTACTCATATTTTATCTTGATTATTATCATTTATCAATCAGTTTTTAATCAGATTGGAAATATGAAAATATTCCTCTCAGCAAATCTGCTTATCTATTTTACAATACATGCTACATAAACATTCTAAATACTGATAATATTACCATTCATTATTAAGCATTGTTAAATACCATATCTAGCCACCCATGACACGTTATAAAACTTCTGCATTTTCGCATTATTGACTAGAAGTTCTTATTGTCTGGGTTAATAAAAAAGGAAGTTAAAAACGGAGGCGGAAAGTTAATTTAAGTATAAGAAATACTTATATTTTGTTGTTATTTTTCATCTAATATTTTGAGGATAATCGTCAAGATGGTGGCGGATCTTTCATCTAATCTTGATCAGTTTTTCATGGTCATTATGGGAATGTGCATTTTATGTAAGTACGCTATTTATCCTTTTAATGCGTGTTTTTTTTTTCAAGTAATTATTTAATGTGAAAAATATATAATTTTAGAACTGAATATTTTGCTTCAAATAAATTACAACTTTTCTTTTAAATTTTTACAAGCGTTTGATGTCTTTAAACACATGAGACCTTGACAAAAGCTTTATACATGTTTAAGCAGTTGAACGAAAGTTGAACGTGGAATCTATTTAATGCAGGACATTTGTCACATTTGGTATTAGATCGAATTGTTGATTTAATGGTAAGTTCAAAATTATTTATTTACAAGAGTGGTTTACTTTCAATCCAAGAGTTGAAATAAAGACGATCTAATTTATGTTTAAAAGTGGCAAAGCCACGGATGAAAATGTCATTTTATTTGATCACGAGTTTTTTCTTAATAAAATGCCATTTAGCTATTGTCATGGTTATTTAGTCTTATTTCGGACATGAATGCAAACTTTTCTCAAATATGTGTGAAAATGTGGTTTATGATAAACCCTTGCATTGTAGTATAATTATGGTATACTTGGACAGTGGTCAAATCTAAGATATAAAACCTTGAACCTTACAAAACAGCATGTCTGATAACTGGTTTCAATGTGGAATTTTAACAATACCGGTACAAAAGAGATCTAATAATAATCAAAAGTAAACCAAGGGTATATTCCAATATCCATGTATAAACTGAACCATTGATGAACCGTTGAACTATATAGACCTTGGAATTTATTTATATCATTTACATATTAAACTTAACCGGCTATCGTATTGATATTTTGCTTAAGCCTTTATAGTACAACCGACGGACATATTGAAAAGGCATTGGATACAAACAAGAACTCTTCTTGTCTAAACCAAACTAAAACCATAAGGTCTACTGCTTTCATTTCCATATTTATAAAGTACAATTGTGACTCTACATGTACACAGACTTTCATGAAGTTGGGCAGACTTTAGATTTTTACGAAACAGTGTATCCACCTACCTTAACGTCTGACATGATCTCGACGTCCTCTACGAAGATTGTTCCAATTATATGCCACTTGGGTCAATATTGGTCCCATCCCCGGGGTCATCCGTTTTAAATAAAGATACCTTTAAGTCTGAAACTATAAGACCTAGAGTTTCCATATTCTACTGATGACATTATCTTGAGCCCCTCTACAAATGTTGCCCAAATCATGACCCTTGGTCAAAATTGGCTCCACCCCAGTGGTCAACAGATTTAAATAAGGAAACCTTTATAGATTTTTTGTCTTACATCATTAGGCCTAGATGTTTCATATTTGGCATACGACTTCATCTTAAGGACCTTTTTAAAGTTTGGCCAAGTTATGACTGTGGGGTAAATATTTGCCCCACCCAGGGGTCAACAGTTTTGAAAAAGGAAACCTTCAAAAAATCTTCCTTTAAGCTATGGGCCCTCAGGATGTTATCGCATAAAAAGGACGAGCCTTTTGGTCAGAAAATATCAAGAAATATTTCCTTTCATAGTCAGTCGGTATGTGTGTATATAAACTTACATAAAGCGCTGTCCTGAATCGATACGGTCACAAATGTCCCATGCAACAATGGCTTGTTAAACAAGCTGTGTTACCTTTTTGTAGGAAGGTTCCAAAATTCTGGAAAAAAGTGCAGTCACGGTTCTACGGATTAAATCGGACTATAATAATGTACCTCTTTTACTATACAATCACATTAGGCCTAAATTAAAATTAAGTTTGTTTGCCCTTTACCGACCGACCCGAAAAAATGCTGCCGACTCAAAAAAATATTTGAAAAATATACGTGGTGTTTTTTTATTGGTCAAGACCGTTCATCGTATTACTTTCCGGTAGTTTGTTTACGCTTATAAGTCTGCTTTAGGAAGAAAAAAGAAAAAATATTTCCTTCCTACCGACCAACCCAAAAATTTAGGGTCAGTAAAGGGCAAAAAAGTATGTTTTAGTTATGGACGCAGTTATGAACGCGCTCTACTATGCGCCTTTCCAATATGGCGGTCAATTGTACGAAATTTGTCGATCGAGGGAACGGTCTATCTTTTTTGTGTCTAGGATTTATATAAAATATTTTTGTATTTAATTTATTCAATTTTTTCCTGTTATGATCTTTTATTTATTGAAAAAAAATCTAGTTACGTAACTTAATTAACTAGTTAATTATCTGGTTAACTAGTTACATAACTAGTTAACCACTTAAACTAATACAAGAATGGCAGTTGTAGGAGCTGACTTTCAATTTTTTCCTGTTATGATCTTTTATTTATTGAAAAAAAATCTAGTTACGTAACTTAATTAACTAGTTAATTATCTGGTTAACTAGTTACATAACTAGTTAACCACTTAAATCACGTGTTAGTTATGTGGTTATCTGGTGGCAGAAAAATGCCACCATTCATACATGACATGGTCGTTTAGAAAACAGTTCACCTTAGAAAGGAACGAAATTCGAAGTGTACATGTATATTCAACTTTTCAAAATATACTTTGTCATAGTTTCTGTTCGTTCCAACCTCACTTACTATATTTTTATTGCCTGTGTCGTAATACATGTAAAAATTACTTCAGTTTATTAACCATTTAATTGACAATAAAAAACTTGCATGTCATATAAAATATATTTTAACTTATAGCAATACATAAATAACTAGACATTAATTATCTAGACGGCCTTGATATATTGATACATATCTTATAAAATAATTGGATTGTTTTGATTATTTATATGTTAACTTGCTGAAAAAAATATTATGGTTTAATATCAAAGTGTGTATTATATAAAAAATATCACGATTTATGGTTTACTGTTTTAATTCTTTATGGGCATTGTTGAGTTCGAGTTATTTTATCGACATCTTTATGGGCATTGTTGAGTTCGGGTTATTTTATCGACAGTGTGTATGTTTTTTTATTTATTAGATTTAACGTCGTATTCGACACATATTTAGGTAATATATGCGACGGCCAGCTCTTCCTACTATAGGTTCTTGGACACTTTTCTATCCCCAGTACTAACTTATCCTACCACGAGGCCGACAACTCATGTATAGGGTATGACCTACCGCGACCGGACTCGAACACGCGATCTCCGGATTCGAAGTCAGACATGCTAACCACTACGCCACGGCCGACAGTGCGTTTGGAATTACTGTTAGTATCCAAATCCACGGTGTTTATACTGCAGCGTGTTCAGTAACGACTGATAGCGAACGGGACAACTCAATCCGAAGACAACTCAAACCTTGGATAACTCAAACCAAAGTTGGGACAACTCAACCCGATAGTAGAGGATTGAGTTGTCTTGGGTTGAGTTGTCTTTTGATTGAGTTGTTTCGACCCTAACGTTACGGAACGTTTTGAAACGTTCGTGGTAACTGAACAGGTTCCAGTATATGCACCACTGACAGTTGAATAAAATCTAACAATAAATTGTACATGCTCTAAATTTATGACAAAGAGCTTTACATGTGAACTATTCTTCAGCTTGGTCTTGTTTATGGACTAATAATTATACATTGGGTTTTCTTTTAAGTATCAGATAACATTTAAGTTCAAATTTACACTGTTCTGTTCTGTTCTTATAGCCTTTATCGTTGTTACTTAAAAATGATTAAATCTGCTTCAATATATTGTAAAGAAACATTGTTTATAGTGTTTTTAAGCATATTATGTGTAATATTTACTACAGTATAACCTCTGCAGAGTGGCCCTCTACAGAACAAATCCTCTGCACAACAACAACTTTTGATATTTCCCTTAGGCATTATTTTAATAGTATACAGTAGCCACCAAAAGTTTGGAGACAAAAGAAATTTACTATAATTCTAGAATTTTGATGGTTATTTTTGTAGAATTATTATTTTTATTATATTTAGGTATGGTTTTTGATAAAACGAAAACAAACTTCATGAATGCAACGCATTTATAAGATTCAGCATCTGATATTATAAAGCCCACAAAACCAAGTTTATTGTAATTATTATTCATAACTTAGCTATTATGCTATTTTTGTAGCCTCTGTTATAATTATAATAATAACCAAAGAATAAAGTAAAACTAAAAGGCATTTCAAAATAAACAGATATCAAATTTCTGATAAAAGCTATTCAGTTGGCCTAAAAAGTGAAAATGTCTCCAAACTTTTGGTGGGTACTGTATAACCTCTGGAGAGCAACAACCTCTTAACAGCAGCACTTTTTCAGCATCAGTGGGTGTTGTTCCAGAGAGGATGTACTGTATACTAATTATCAAATCCTCTTTTACTTCAACCATCTTCTGTCCATGAAAGCATTTATACTATTAATAAAGTGTTCCTCTAGGCAAACTTTTATCAACCCAATTAAAGAAAGATAAATATCTTTGAAGGGGCAAATCGGTAGATTTCAAAGCGAATCGAACAGTTTATCCGCTTAAGTAAATTAAAAGATAAACATTTGCACCTTTGGCCGTTTATATCATTTTTGTCTAGAAAATAAAGTGCGTCATAACTATAAGTTTATTTCATGTTCTTCATTGTTAAATGAATTTGTTTTGTGTTACTTAGTCAACGTATGATTTGAAGAATACGTTCAAAGAATCACCAAACTTACTCATTTTACGAAGAAATATCAAACACTGATTTAATTTAGCAAAAACAAAAAAAAAACAGTGGTGCTTTTCTAAAACTTCTTACGAAAAAAATCTTCGTAAGTCAAAAGCAAGAAACATTCATAATACATTCATTCTTTGGCTTATCCATTCCAAATATTATACCATGCTGATGTAAATGATAATTGGTGTTGAATTTCGTCAAGTATTTGAGCGTATTGGTATGTTAAACCATTATTATAATGATCTTTTACCGGTGAATATTAGCGATGCAAAGTCTGCTCTACATTTGAAATACGCAGAAGACTGGTCTCAAAAATTGAACTATCATTCAAAATTAAGAACGTATAAACTGTTTAAAACCGAGTGTGAAACAGAGAAATATATTAAACTAAATTTGACAAGATATGAACGATCTTTTATGGCCCAGTTCGGATGTGGTGTACTTCCCTTAAGAATAGAGACCGGAAGGTTTGATGGTGAAAATACCAATGACAGAATTTGTAAATATTGTAATTTAAATGCAGCAGAAGATGAGAAACATTTCTTGCTAAAATGTACAAACTATAGTACCATAAGACATAAATATTTTCAAGATGTTCCAATAATAAATGACAATTCAGTGTCCGATGAAAATAAACTGTGTTCAGTAATAGTTAACTATCCAAGGCAAACTGCTAAATTCATTGTTAATGCTTTCTTAAAAAGGAAATCTTTGATTTTTGTTTGAAACAGTGTTAATATGACTTTTCTAACATGGCTAAAAGTTACGAGAGACAATTTATTAACTTTCTATTTATCTAACATGTGTCACACAGTTGATCATTGTATATAATTATTTGTATAATTATGTAAAGTGACTTATGGACCCATTGGGTCGGTTGTACATGTATTTATGATATTTGAATGAAACTTATATAATGTTTTGTTGTACAAATGTCATTGTAATAAACAATTTATCTATCTGTAGAATTGCGTAGAAAATTGTAAACCTTTTGAATATCATATCATAGTTATGCTTATTATCCATCTGACTTTGAACTGCTAATTTATTATTTCATTATTATATGAAATTGACTTACGATAACTTTTTTCGTATTTATAAGAACCTTTGTGAAAAGGAGCACAGGATTGTAAAGTCGACTGTACATGTATATGGAAGCGGACTTTAAATCGCACTTAAAATTTATACAGGTTTTGAGTACTTTTAGGACTTCCTGATAGGAATTACTGACATCTTGAGACCAACAAAGACTAAAAATAAAAAGGAAATTGTTTACACAACTTCATAGACATAGTGTTAAAGATAACATAATGAATAATCACACTATGTTTAAAAGGTGCTAATAATATATCAACCTGCCCCGATAACAATGGAAATTGTAGGTTCAAGGTATTTATTAAAATAATAAGTAATTGACAGCTGGGGGTATAAAGATTCTAAGTAAGAGTTATACATTCTTGAGCTGTTTGGAATTATAATTTGACCGCTTGACAATTTTATATTTAATAATAGAAATAACATTTGCTCTTTTATCTCTCGATCTAAAAAATATTTGAAGTCCAAAAATGATAAAAACAACAACCTGTACAATTCCAAAATTGTTAATCTACAAAAAATTACAACATTTCAATTAAAAAAGTCTAATACAAAAATACAATATTTCAACACAACATTCTTTTGCAATGTATAATACATTAACATTTATAAATTCATATAACTAAAGACTTTTCTAAAATACAATATTAAATCAAACATTCATATAGAACTCAAATATTCATTTAAGTCATAAGACTATAATTTATCAACATAATATAACATTGAAGTTCATTATTTGGGGGTTGTCTGGTTCCCAGCATTCTCGTACCCCGAGTCTAGTAGGATTCTCAATACTAGTATTGAGAATCCTACTAGAATTTGGGTACGAGAATGGGTTCCCAGTTGTATTTAGACAGGTATAAGTACGTCAGGCAAAGCATGATAATGATGTTATGAATTATGTATTGGGTAATAATGTTTTCAAATGAACATTTCTCAATACAAAGGCTTAAATTAAAATATCACTGTACAAGAATTACAGTGGATATTTTTTAGTTGTTCGGTTACATTTATGCTAAATAAAGTATCCGAACTCCTACTAAAGTTACTATCGTCAGCAAATGATCATGCAAGATGAAGAAAACGTAAACCAAAAATGTGTTACCTGAATAATAACTGAGGAGGCAGCCATTATTACGGTTTGCCTGACCCGATATCGATAGTGGTAAGGAACAGGTAATCCAGACTTATTTTGGGGGATGAACTGTAGGGGTGTAACATAATGATCAGAAAGTTACTCAAACCATAAACCATGCATTTGATATGCAATCATTAGCGTACATGTATAAATTGTATAACTAAGTAAGTTGTAACTTGATCAATGAAAGACTATATTTTCAACGTTATCTGACATATCCTATTAGGAAAATTTCTTCATTTTCGACATTATATAAATGACGTTGTATGTTGCATTTAAAAGCGTTATCGACCAAAATATGAGCAAGCAATCTAACGCTTTTTCTCATCTTAAGACATTATGAGTGCATAAGTTGAAAATGTCAACTCTATCTAACTGCAAATAACTTTAACCCAAAACTAGTCAATCCCGTATTCATTAAGTTAACGTGTCTGGGGTCCCCTCAAAATGGCCATCATAGGTCTTGAAATCGATGGTTTTACTGGATTTAGTGAATTTCAACTTGTCCCCAAAAACATGTTTCGCGCTCAACCCCGTCAGAAGATGTCACAAGGGGTTCCAATCGGGAATGTGACCCCTTTTGTCACAGAGTGCAGAAAAATGGCGTAAAATACCGATAAGACAAGATGTTTTCTGTCACTGAATAGTACGGATATTTAAGACCTCATTTTGGGAAAATATGTATGTATTCTACTGTCCTGATATATACAAGAAACAGTTGCAAGAAATATCGTGAACTTGGTCATCTCATCACGGTAGAATCAAAACACGTACTAATGTATAATACTGCAAATTGTTAAAATTTATACATGTGTTAGCTAAAGTTTCGTTTATTTTGTACCTGTTTAGCCGCCCAGCTAGCTCAGTGGTACATGTAACACGCAAGTCTACTGATCGAGGAGTCGTGGGTTCGATTACCGGACGAGGCATACTTTTGTGGAGCTTGGTCATAAAATTATTTCTACGGCCTTTTACCCCCCCCCCCCCAACCAATGGTTCTTACTCGTATAGGGCAGTTGTCAGTAACTGACGAAAGTATGCGCCTAGTAGTTGGTTAACAGCTAAATCTAGAGATTTAGCCTGTCCAGAAACAGAGAGTAGATTGACTGACCGCCCTGATATGACCTATACAATGTTGTACTGTTCTGTTCTTCTCAGCGTTAAACCCAACAAAAACAAACAAACAAATTTATACCTATTTGGGATAACATAAGACATTATATACATAGAATATCGTTTAGATTTGTCACAAGTTATTCAACATGAGCTACATCCCATTATTTTATCTTATCTACTCATATTTTATCTTGATTATTATCATTTATCAATCAGTTTTTAATCAGATTGGAAATATGAAAATATTCCTCTCAGCAAATCTGCTTATCTATTTTACAATACATGCTACATAAACATTCTAAATACTGATAATATTACCATTCATTATTAAGCATTGTTAAATACCATATCTAGCCACCCATGACACGTTATAAAACTTCTGCATTTTCGCATTATTGACTAGAAGTTCTTATTGTCTGGGTTAATAAAAAAGGAAGTTAAAAACGGAGGCGGAAAGTTAATTTAAGTATAAGAAATACTTATATTTTGTTGTTATTTTTCATCTAATATTTTGAGGATAATCGTCAAGATGGTGGCGGATCTTTCATCTAATCTTGATCAGTTTTTCATGGTCATTATGGGAATGTGCATTTTATGTAAGTACGCTATTTATCCTTTTAATGCGTGTTTTTTTTTTCAAGTAATTATTTAATGTGAAAAATATATAATTTTAGAACTGAATATTTTGCTTCAAATAAATTACAACTTTTCTTTTAAATTTTTACAAGCGTTTGATGTCTTTAAACACATGAGACCTTGACAAAAGCTTTATACATGTTTAAGCAGTTGAACGAAAGTTGAACGTGGAATCTATTTAATGCAGGACATTTGTCACATTTGGTATTAGATCGAATTGTTGATTTAATGGTAAGTTCAAAATTATTTATTTACAAGAGTGGTTTACTTTCAATCCAAGAGTTGAAATAAAGACGATCTAATTTATGTTTAAAAGTGGCAAAGCCACGGATGAAAATGTCATTTTATTTGATCACGAGTTTTTTCTTAATAAAATGCCATTTAGCTATTGTCATGGTTATTTAGTCTTATTTCGGACATGAATGCAAACTTTTCTCAAATATGTGTGAAAATGTGGTTTATGATAAACCCTTGCATTGTAGTATAATTATGGTATACTTGGACAGTGGTCAAATCTAAGATATAAAACCTTGAACCTTACAAAACAGCATGTCTGATAACTGGTTTCAATGTGGAATTTTAACAATACCGGTACAAAAGAGATCTAATAATAATCAAAAGTAAACCAAGGGTATATTCCAATATCCATGTATAAACTGAACCATTGATGAACCGTTGAACTATATAGACCTTGGAATTTATTTATATCATTTACATATTAAACTTAACCGGCTATCGTATTGATATTTTGCTTAAGCCTTTATAGTACAACCGACGGACATATTGAAAAGGCATTGGATACAAACAAGAACTCTTCTTGTCTAAACCAAACTAAAACCATAAGGTCTACTGCTTTCATTTCCATATTTATAAAGTACAATTGTGACTCTACATGTACACAGACTTTCATGAAGTTGGGCAGACTTTAGATTTTTACGAAACAGTGTATCCACCTACCTTAACGTCTGACATGATCTCGACGTCCTCTACGAAGATTGTTCCAATTATATGCCACTTGGGTCAATATTGGTCCCATCCCCGGGGTCATCCGTTTTAAATAAAGATACCTTTAAGTCTGAAACTATAAGACCTAGAGTTTCCATATTCTACTGATGACATTATCTTGAGCCCCTCTACAAATGTTGCCCAAATCATGACCCTTGGTCAAAATTGGCTCCACCCCAGTGGTCAACAGATTTAAATAAGGAAACCTTTATAGATTTTTTGTCTTACATCATTAGGCCTAGATGTTTCATATTTGGCATACGACTTCATCTTAAGGACCTTTTTAAAGTTTGGCCAAGTTATGACTGTGGGGTAAATATTTGCCCCACCCAGGGGTCAACAGTTTTGAAAAAGGAAACCTTCAAAAAATCTTCCTTTAAGCTATGGGCCCTCAGGATGTTATCGCATAAAAAGGACGAGCCTTTTGGTCAGAAAATATCAAGAAATATTTCCTTTCATAGTCAGTCGGTATGTGTGTATATAAACTTACATAAAGCGCTGTCCTGAATCGATACGGTCACAAATGTCCCATGCAACAATGGCTTGTTAAACAAGCTGTGTTACCTTTTTGTAGGAAGGTTCCAAAATTCTGGAAAAAAGTGCAGTCACGGTTCTACGGATTAAATCGGACTATAATAATGTACCTCTTTTACTATACAATCACATTAGGCCTAAATTAAAATTAAGTTTGTTTGCCCTTTACCGACCGACCCGAAAAAATGCTGCCGACTCAAAAAAATATTTGAAAAATATACGTGGTGTTTTTTTATTGGTCAAGACCGTTCATCGTATTACTTTCCGGTAGTTTGTTTACGCTTATAAGTCTGCTTTAGGAAGAAAAAAGAAAAAATATTTCCTTCCTACCGACCAACCCAAAAATTTAGGGTCAGTAAAGGGCAAAAAAGTATGTTTTAGTTATGGACGCAGTTATGAACGCGCTCTACTATGCGCCTTTCCAATATGGCGGTCAATTGTACGAAATTTGTCGATCGAGGGAACGGTCTATCTTTTTTGTGTCTAGGATTTATATAAAATATTTTTGTATTTAATAAAAACAAAAAATGTGCTTTTTGTTTCATAATTTTATAATTTACCATTGTAAAAATGCGATAAAATATTTTTTTTGAATATCTACTTCTCGACAATCTCCTCTAAAATTAGCATGTCACTCGTAAGAATGGGAGATAACTCCAAATGAATGACTAAATCTTCATTATACATGTAATGCTGATAAATTTTGTCACATAGCCTTGAAACCCCTGTACTTTTATGACTATAAAAACATTCGTATTTTAAAATAAAGTGATCGCTATACGCATATTTAAATTAATGATAAGAAATTCAAGATGATATTCACCGTCGCATGACTAATGGTTTGATGCAGAAAAGATATTAAAATGCATTTATATATACACTGACAAGAAAAAAAACCGCCTCATTTAAATTCAGTATTACTTTATAACACCATTTAAAATGGTGATAAGAGTAGTAAATGTATTGTAACTGATTTGTTTGTTTTGTTGGGTTTAACTCCGGAGCAACACATTGTACAGGTTATATAACGGCGTCCAGCGCACCTAACCTAGCTTTCCTACTGACAAAAAAAACCACTAACAAACTTGTAAAGTTCTACACACCTGGTGAACGTCCAGACACTGAGAGAGGCACTGCAGCCTTTGGGAATTCCTACGCCATTCGCTACAAATAACCTCGGACGTTTTTAGACACCACTTTGGAACTACTGGTGTTGGAGTAAACAAATCCACAATCGCGATGGTTGTTATTTCGTTTTTTTTTAATTCCGTAAATTTGAAATAACAAAGTTCATTAATATCGCTGAACAGTATTTGGTTCAATATATATAGTATATTGAATTTAAAAACACTACCAACACATAGCTGTTATATTTTTCTTATTGTTTTTTCACAACGTTTCGCCATTTAAGGCTTCCTCAGGTATTTTTTTCTGTTCAATATATATTCAATGTAGAAGTATGTTTTGACAAAGATATGCGAGTATACTAAAATAACTATTTCGCATTACCGTTACGTGCTTCACCTGTGCTTCGTCTGACATAGGTTGTAAAAACCCAAGACACCAGGGTAGACCCCCACGAATTCTTCAGATATTATTCATTCATGAAAGGTCGAGGTGTTCCGAATGACACTGCAGCATGAGTAGGCCGGGGAACTAGCGATACGTTTTACGCAACTTGTGCGGTTCTATGAGACGTAACAGTGCTGTAGTTGTAGCTAGTAGAGATGGTCACATTCGTTAATTTTTTTCCAACCAGCCAATAAGATTTTTTAGCAAATTGAGACAATAAAATCAGTCCTTTACGACCACGATGTCGATACAATGATCTAGTTCACGAGTGTAATGTTCTCTTTTAGCTCTAAATAACGAATAATGAAGAACGTATTCCGAGTGTGAATGAGGTGTTTCTTTTTAGCAGAAGTTTATGTTAATATCTTTTCACATGTATAAAACTATTCAGACGACTTTTATCGTCATTAATTTATTTACAGAATGGTTAGCAATTATTTTAAGAGTAAGATATTATATGATTTATGAAAAGTGCTCCATTTTCACGACAGTTTTTTTTCGAAAAAGTTTCCGCGTCACATATTTTATACCCACCCTGCTTTGTGTTCAATTACCTCGAACGTTCCGAAACGTCCCGTAATGTTAGGGTCGTGACAACTCAACCCAATGACAACTCAACCAGAGAAAACTCAATACCTCACTAACGGTTTGATTTTCCCAACTTTGGGTTGAGTTATCCACGGGTTGAGTTGTCTTCGGGTTGAGTTGTCCTGCATCCGTAACGTTCGCTAACAGACCTTACTGAACACGCTGTTGATCTCAATGACTTTATATCTTTATATTCTGTTCTGTTCTTCTTTTTTTTATCTAAATGAGGAAAACTTATACCCATCTGGATAGTTCGACTGATTGTGAATCCACGTGTAGTTAATTTTATATACTTAGGTGCAGTTAAGTCAAGAGGTAAATTACGCTCACAGACTGTTTCACAAAATAATGCATTTTTCCTCCGATCTGCCATTTTTAGCCCCATTTTACATCACCTAAAGTCATATTTTCGGTCATAATTGCAACATTTTTTTGTCAAAAACTTCAGAAACATTCACAAGTTGCATGGAAGACATGTACAAAAACATAAATCAAGTTTTTAAACTCTGGAATAGTTTGTACAGCCTGCTTTAGCTAGTTATAGACAGTGACGACCGTGAAAATTAAAAAAAGCAATTCGTTACAAATCCCTGTAATATAGAATCCCTGCTTAACTAACAAAGAAAAAAAAACAATTTATTTATAAAGTACAGGATTGAACTTTTTTAACTTCCTTTACTACTCAAATTACTTAACATGCAGAATACATTTAGTGGTCACGTATCTTCATGAACGTGATTGGTGGTATACACGTGTTTACTTTATGTATTTGAAAAGTAACGAGGAACAGTAATGTTGCGTTGTAGATTTAAAAACAGATAGTGATTTAATGAATGACGTATGACTACTTTAAGAACAAATTTATTTAATGTCAGAATACATAAAAAAATTCATTGACAAATGTTTTTTTTCAGGTATTGATCTCAAATTGTTTATAAATTATAGTTGCAACTACGTCATAGTACTAAATCATGAAAATATTGACGTCCGTATCACTATTATGTTAAAATGGGTATATTTAATTATATTTCATGACATTGACATGGTGCATGTATGGTGAGCAAAACGATGGTACAGTATAAAGATAAATAAAGATTTATGCATAAAATATTACTTAATATATATAAAAACAGTCTATAAAATTGCATTTACAGTAAGATGAGAATGGTTATAACAGGTATTTATTGTTGATAGGCATTTTTTAATACAGAAATATAAGAAGTTTTATTGCACTTGATTGAATTGTTTAAGACCATGTCTAATACATTGAAATATAGTGATGGCACAAAAAAGGAATTTAATCCTTATTTCCATTGTGGTCCCTCTTATTTATTAAGTTGATGAATACACCAGAATTCACCAGCATGAATATTGCATTATATATATGATACTATCACAGTAGGTACACAAAAAAGACAAATAATATAAATAAGGCAATATTGTCGTTGATGTAAATCAGTTTATATCTACATCATCGCTAATTTATATTCGTGGAAAAAAAATCGGTGTTGATTTACAATGTTCTAGGTAGAATTTGTTTTGTTATATGGTTTACCAAACATCATTGCTTTTTAAACGTTTTTGTTTTTTACAAAATTAATTCGCTGTAAATCGAAACGTTAAACTTATGAACACAATTTGAACACCAAAATGCAACAAATATTGAAAGCGTCCATTCGTTCAATACATGTTTCAAACTTTAACACCTGTGTTTAAAGAGGAACGCCCCTAGAACACTGGCGTTCTGTGGTTGAACGCACTGTTTTCAGTAACTGAACGGCAAGACCAATGCAACAGATATTGAATACCCAGAACATGTTTAAAGGATAGGCGTATATATTGGTTTATAATTATGTAACACAGTTCTAAAGTACTTATTTTTCATAAGTTACTTCTCCTCCATTTTTAAATAAATTCCATGGTACACATCATAATAAGAGTGCGGCCAAATTTGAATTTTTCGAAATAAAGGAACTTGATGGCATATCACTTAAAGTGAAAGAAAGAAACAATTTTTTTATAATGTCAAATCAATCATCATTGATTGTTTCTGATATGAATACAACCAAAATGGTGCAAGACATAGAAGTAAAATGTGTATGAATAATGAAGATTGTCTCATTGTCATAAATATAATAGCAATTCTAAAACATCAAGTATAAATCAATACAAACAAGCCAGACAAGTTTATATAATCAACATTGATCAATAAAGCGTTGAGTTATGTAATGTTGTTTTCAATGAAATCTGAAACATGATGAATTTATAATAAAGAACGCTGCAGGTTTCATGCAGATATAATGCCCCAGCTTGAATCGATCGATATAATAAGACAGGTATGTCACAACAATGTCTGCACGATAATCTGTACACTGTTGCTTGCAGAAATCTGTACAAAACGTCTGGGGCAATCAATGGGGCCGTATTATCAAGCGTCTTACGACAGATTGTAGTCGTAAATCCTTCTATATTGTTTTGTTAAATTGTCGTAAGAGGTTTGATAATACGCTGCGCTGGTATACAAGTCAAAGGGGAAATACTATGAACAAGGAATTGCAAGATTGACATTCATGTTCCAATAAAGTTATTTATTAAGGAGGCTCTATTCTATACATGTATATCCCCATTACATTTTCCCATGAGCAAATTGTTTAGGTGATACATACGCGTAGAATCTTTGTTAAGGGTTCATTGCATATATATATATATTCACGAGTTGATATAAAAATAGATCTTACACCAAAGTTAACGAATATTCTGTTTCCTTCATGTATATATATTAGATGTAAATTACACAATTATTAACGTGATGTCAATTCATCTCAAATATGACGGTTTTTATCTTCTAATATGACGTCATGAACGATGAAAATATAAGATTTTATTTTCACTACGATGAAAATATACAATTTATATTTTCATCGTATAATTCATTGAATAACGCGACGTTTCACCGTAAAGCATGAAAGAAAATAAAATCTTTTCTATTGAAGTAATATAAAAAGGAAAAATCCATTTGTATTCGTTTTTTAAAATGGATTGCTTTCAACCCAGGTCTTAGAAAACAGAATGTTTGAAAAGAGTTTTGAAAAGATTGTTTGGTTTGTTGGTCAATAACAGTAAATGCATTAGATTTAAAGTGTTTTCATTAGTGAAAGACAATGGTGAATTTAGAATTGTTGCTTGAATACAGAGAAGTTATGAATACAATCCATGACTTAGTCTAGTAAAACAATCAGTATTATCTCCCTTACATATATATTTTGTGTTTAAATTGTTTACACCAATTGGCTAGTAAGCAATGGATGTTTAGTATACTACTCTTATATTATGTCCTTCTCCCCATGTATTGACTATATGTGTTATAAAAGTATTAGAATATTTCCAAAAATGCTTGAAATCGCCGTTCAGCCGTGTTTGATGTCTACTCTTTAGATGTATATACATTTGTATTGTGTTTAATTTGCATTCGCTAACGTGGATGAAGTTATGAAGCGAAAATAAAAATTGCTTTCCGATAAACAAGTCTATGTACAATTAAATAGTTATCTAAGTAAATCTTTACTTTTTTCTGATCGAAATAGTGGCGTGAAATGTTAATGTCCGCTAAAATATTTATTGGTGTGTAGCCTTCCTAAATCTCTGCTGCATGCCCGCTAATTACTGTTACCGTACGACAGCTTGATTTCAGTCGACGACTTGTTCATGGCGGAGACAAGTCCATTCACGCACCCCTTTTTTACTTTTTGACGGCCATTTTCTTATCATGTGCCCTCAAATGAATCGCATTGATTGGCTTAAGGCAACCGGTGTCGACTACAAAATGCTCAAATCTTGATGATTGTATATGTCGCCGTACTGAACGGCGACAATCACATTGTAGTGTGATAGACATGTTGCAATTACCTGAAATTACATTTATTCATAAAACAACATTTTTTTCTGAGAATTACTTATACAGTACCCACCAAAAGTTTGGAGACATTTTCACTTTTTAGGCCAACTGAATAGTGTTCATCTAAAATTTGATAACTATTTATTTTGAAATGCTTTTTAGTTTTGTCTTAATTTTTGGTTATCATTATAATTATAACTGAGACTACAAAAATAGCACAAAAGCTATGTTATGGGAAAAAATACAATGAGCACGATTTTGGTGGCTTTAGGATGTTAGATGCTGAATTTTCTTATGTGTTGCATTCATGAACTTTGTTTTCATTTTATCACAAACCATACTGGAATACATTAAAAGTTATTCTTCTACAAAAATCATCATCAAAATACAAGAATTGTTGGAATTTCACTGTCTCCAATTTTTTGGTGGAAACTGTATTATATAGCCTAATATTTTATATATTTTGTGTATTTTCAGTTATGCAATGTGGTTTTGCATTCCTTGAAGCCGGTGCTGTGAGAAGTAAAAACGTTACTAACATTCTCATCAAGAATTTATTTGACTCATGTAAGTATACTTGTATTTATAGATCCAGGGCTTTTTTCAGCATTTGGGGAAGGGGCCTGGGGCCTTTCTTTATGTAGAACATTTTGGGTAAATTTAATCACGATTTCATAAATAGGGGAACAAAAATCCAAGGTAAACTCCAAATTTTGAGAAAAAAATGAAAAACATTCAAGCAGACGACAGTATAGTCATACACAGATTTCTGTTATCGATTGGACTAAAATGTTAAAAACTAAACAATCATTGAAATCAGGATACTTAGAAGTTTGGTTATGTATATTTTTATGAAAATGAAATAGTGTTCAACCATGGTGAGACATGGAAATTTTGTTAAGTATATATTGCTTCGTGACGTATTGTTATTGAGTAACCTAATGCCGTGTAGCCGTGTTTTCGTGGTGGAATTTTTAGACAAGATAATTTATGTACATGTATATAAGACTTGATTGTATATATTACAAAAACATCGTCGGTTTACTTGTACTTTAAACTTTAAAAGCCTATAAAACGTATTTTGATCTATTGAGCCTTGACTTGTATTCTATTTTCATTGTTCAAAACAATAGTAAAGTCGGTGACCGATATTGTTGGCTGTTTATTGTCCATTATGTCTGCAACAAAGTATTGGATCAACTTAACATGGCTGAAACTATAATTTAGTGTGGTTCTTGTAACATACTCATCGTTCGTTTGTTTCTTTGTTTGTTTTGTTGGGTTTAACGCCGTAGAAACACATCATATAAGGTCATATAACGGCGGTCAGTCAACCCACTCTCTCCTCCTGGAATAGCTAAATCTCTGGATTTAGCTGTTAACCATCTACTAAGCGCATACTTTCGACAGTGACTGACAACTGACCTACATAATTAAAAATAATTGGTAGGAGGGAGAATGGCCGTAGGAATAATTTCATGACCAAGCTCCACGAAAGTATGCCCCGCCCGGGAATCGAACCCACGACCCCTCGGTCAGTAGACTTGCGTGCTACCAACTGAGCTAGACGGGCGGCTTAACTCATCGTTCAGAAAGGCTAAATCTCTGGATTTCGCTGTCAACCAATTATTAGACACCAGCTTCAGTTCTGTCGTAGTGATTGAAAGCTGCCCTGCATGATTAAGAATCAGTGGTAGGAGGGAGAATGGCCGTAGGAATAATTTCATGACCAAGCTCCACGATAGTATGCCCCATATGAGAATCAAACCCGCGGCCCCGGGATCAGTAGACTTGTGTGCTACCGACTGAGCTAGCCGGGCGGGTAAAGAATGGAATAATATGCAGTCTAATGCGGTTTACCCTTTACACCAACACCATTTTTTAGTTGCCTAAGTTTTCTTTTTTATGGCAAAATAACACTAGGGGGAGACGGTGTGCTTCACTAAACGTTGAGTATCAAATGAGTAGGTCCAAGTGAGGTCGTTGACTTTATGTTCGTGTTTCCATTGTATAAAGCCAACGTTAAGGACATTCAACTACAATTAAATTGATTGCTGTCATGATATTGTAGTATCATTTACAGAAAATACTGAAATACTTTATTTTTACTTGTAAGTAAACAAATAAAAAATATAAGGTTTACGGGATTTAACTTAGGACATTAAATAATGTACCCGATGGTTTTTAAGTAGATAACCCCAAAGATAATCCCGATGTTGCTGGCTGTATATTTGTCATGATTTCTGCAGCGAAGTATTGAAACATGGCAGAAACTACAAATAAATGTGGTTCTTGTAACATTCTCATCGTTCCTTTGTTTGTTTGTTTGTTGGGTTTAACGCTGTAGCAAGATATGAAATCAAAGCGCTGAAGTCACTGAGTTTGTTCGGGTTTGAAAAGTGATTTTAGGCTAGATTTCATGCTCCAACAACATGTATACTCAAAGAATAGTTCCGTGACACTTGTTTGTTTGCTATAAATCATAATACAGGTTGGTAAAGCAGTGATTGACAGACTTATCGGCTGGCATTGATTGTTCTTGATGAGTCATGTAGCGTGAATTAAATTAGGATCAATGTTTTACAAAATGATGATATGGTCTCAAACAAATAAGATAATTGATTCTACATTTTGTAATACCTGTGACAAGTTCTGTAAATCATTGTTTATAGGCTGGCATTTACGAGCATTGGTAGCCAACACTGTTCCGGTTTAAATCACTTTATACCATTGACATATAAATACAGCAGATAGACCGGAAAGGCGAACACACTATTGGACTTTTTTCGCACAATCACCACAAGTTAAGAGGTTATTCTAATCACAAATCAATTACTTCAGGTTTATAGTTATCATTCATGCACAGTTGTTCTACTGTAACTATTTGTATCAAAGTATTGAAATACAGAAAGACTTTCTTTCGTGCACATTGAAACCTAACAAATCCATACTAATGATTACTCGTTACACATTAAATTCAAGTACGAATCGAGCTGTGCAAAATGCGGTCGAAATGTTAATTCTACGTACACTGTATTACTGGCAAATACTATCAGTTTGAAATACACACATTTTAATTATTTTCCTTTTCTTTCCATACAAAATCTTGAAGTTCAGTTTTCTCTGTACTTTCTTTGCATACAAATTCTGTACATTAAACAGCTACAGACACTATCAATATACAACTCATTGTATTGCTCTTACCACATAAACTTCTTAACATGGAATGTAAACCTTTGATTTGCTGTGATTAATATTAACACTTCATTGATCACTAGGTACATGTATACTGCTTAGTACATTAACGAGAATTGACTTTGCCCCTTCCACGCGCTTATCAATTGATGTAAACACTTGTCAGATGACGGAACTACTTTTATCGCTTAAATTGACTGCGTAGTATATCAGAGACACGTGTATCACTCCGCAAGTTAAGCTGGTCAGGCATTTGAATCGTCGATAGTTTTCGACTTTTGGTATAACTTAAGCCTTTCGGCGAAGTTCTCTACTGAGACGCATCACGCTTTAGATTATAAACTTACAAGTGTATGTAGCCGCGGCCGTGGCGTAGTGGTTAGCATGTTTGACTTCGAATCCGGAGATCGCGGGTTGAGCCCGGTCGCGGTAGGTCATACCCTATACATGAGTTGTCGGCCTCATGGTAGGGTGAGTTAGTACTAGTGATAGAAAAGTGTCCAGGAAACCTATAGTAGGAAGAGCTGGCCGTCGTATATATGACCTAAATATGTGTTGAATGCGACGTTAAAAAAACAACAACAACATGTGTATGTCAGGAATTCTTGCGCCTGTCATAGCAGACGATCTTTTTAAATTGCTATACATATACACTTATATACTAAGGGACTACTTCTGGTTTCGGTCAATTTTCAAAATCGGCAAGGGTCTGAATTATGGTACATATATTTGTTCAGAATTGACGTCCCGAACAAATAAAAATGCGTGCGAGTATTTCACATATAGTGTGAAAATAACGTTCGAATACAAATTTCGTACGAACATAGAAACGTTTTGACAGCAGAATATAAGGTTAAACGAAGACATTATATAACAGCCGTGTCGCTTAAATGATTTAAACAAAGACATTTGACAGCAGTGTCACCTATATAAGGTTAAACGAAGACATTATATAACAGCGTGTCACTTATATTAGGTTAAACAAAGACGTTTTGACAGCAGTGTCACATATATATATGATTACACAAAGACGTTTTGACAGCAGTGGCACCTATATAAGGTTAAACGAAGACATTATATAACAGCAGTGTCACTTATACATGTATTAGGTAAAACAAAAAAGTTTAACGGCACTGTCACCTATATAAGGTTAAACAAAATCATTGTATAAAAGCAGTTTCACTTGTATCAAGTTACACAAAGACGTAATATAACAGCAGTGTCAAATATACTAGGTTAAACGAAAACATTATAAAACAGCAGTGTCACTTATATCAGCTTACACAAAGACATTATATCACGTTATATCAAATGATTTACCTTTAAATGATCATATTTTCTATTACAGTTGTATCCGGGGTTGCATATTGGCTGATTGGATATGCTTTTGCTTTCGGAGAAGGCAATGATTTCATTGGCTACAAGAATTTTGCCAGCCACGACTTACCAGACGAAAGTTACGCCTCGTTTTTCTTCCAGTATACATTTGCTGCCACGGCTGCTACCATTGTTTCTGGAGCTGTTGCTGAGAGATGTGAATTCTTAGCTTATTTTGTATACAGCTTTTTTATTACAGGTTAGTATAGGGCACGTTCCGCAAGGAAATCGCTAGATAGCGCTTCGTCCTCTGGTACCTTTCTTGCACCAAAAGTATTTACTATGTGACACCAAATCGAGGGTACCAGGAGACGAAACGCTAGCTAGCGATAGCCTTGTGGAACGTGCCCATAGTAACAATGCTAACAGTAATAATGTATGAATTTGAAATATTTCTAGCTATAATTTTATTACTGTCTGATATCATCATATAAACACTCACTATACTAAGTTTCATAATTTTGTCTACACCTATAAAAGTAGGAGCAGTAGTCCAGTGGTAGGAAGCGCTAATGGATCGAGAGGTCCCGGGTTCAAATCCCACTAGGGACACTGCTAATTTCCTTTAACAAGAAATTGACCTGCGATCGCTTCACTCCACCCATGTGTAAATAGGTACCTGTAAGGGCAATGCTCTGTGTATTGGGACTGCAAATTGGGCTGTATGTTAACAGTTGGTGTGTGACTTGATGATCGGGAAAGTTAATGTCAAGAGTCGACTGAATATAGGGATACTAGATGTAGATTTCAAAAACCTTGCTTTATCTTTAACTTTACATGAAATCACATGCGGGAACGTGATAACTAAGTAAACGATGACTTAAAGACTGCAAATATAGTACCATTACAATAATTATTTACAAATATATGCAATGTTAACATTTAATTACATTGATTATATGAATATTTAAACGATTATAATCACATACTGTACAGGTTTTTGCTTAGGAAACAAACATAGAGGGTAAAAACCCATTCAAGAAATATCTATTTTATTTCAAGTAATCGATCACGTGGTCTTATATGTGTGTAGGTCACGTGATAAGTATTGTGCTTAGTTATAAAATATAGGTGATGTTCAGGGAATCAGAAAGTACAATTATAAATACATGACTGATAGAATGCACATTACACCAGTAGCCTGTTCAATTACCCTAAACGTTTCAAAACGTTCCGTAACAATACATTCGAAACTCCTCGGTCATTCGCTGCGAAAAACCTCGGACATATTTAGACGTTATTTTGAAACTACTGGTGTTAAAGTAAACAAATATACGATCGTTTAGGCAACGAGTGATGTTCCGTTTTTAGTCCATAAATTTTGAAACATCACTCATTGCCTTAACAATCGTATATTTGTTTATTAGATTAGATTATTCGCAGCGAATGGCCGAGGAGTTCCGAATGTATCGTTACGGAACGTTTTGGAACGTTTAGGGTAATTGAACAGGCTACAGACATCAACATGTCTTAACCTATAATATTTGTATTCTATTTCAGGATTTATATATCCTGTTGTCACCCACTGGGTATGGGGTGGTGGTTTTCTTGTTCAAGGAAGAGATTACGGTGGAGACATTGGTGTTATTGGATATCAGGTATAACAAAATAGATCAGGGGCGGGTCCAGTATTTTTTTCTAGGGGGTCCAAACTTTTTAGAGGGGGGTCCAAACTTTTTCTAGGGGGGGGGGGGGGGGTCCAAACTTTCGAACTACAACCACAGTGTATATTGTAAGTATGCAGAATAATGTAACATATTGAAAATGAAAACTACATAACCATTAGATTTATGTTAAACAAAATGACCTATTCAATGTATTGCAATGGCGTTAACCCCTTCCCAACAAAATTAAACAAAGCCATGCATTATAATTCTTTAACTATCAAACAGTGACTACTCTCCAAAATGTACAGATATTTTCTCTATACAGGATTTCGCTGGTAGCGGTGTTGTACATTGTCTAGGAGGAACTGCAGCTTTTGTTGGAGCCTTGTTACTTGGTCCTAGAATTGGTCGTTTTCATAAAGAATCAAAGACTGCTATCACTATACGTGGACATTCAGTACCTGTAAGTTACCTGCGATTATTATAATTTATTATCTCTCATGATGCTTACATATATACAATGTTTATATGTATGTAAATATAAAATCATAACTCATCTAAATGACTTAGAAAGCTATGCATTGTCAAAGTGTATCCAACGTAATTAAGACTTTATCAATCCTTAAGTAAGGAATCCGCAAGTAGTTCCGTCAGTAATATAAATAGCAATTCAAACAGATCATCTTTTATGACAGGCACACTTACAACAAAGCGTCATACAAACTAAATGTATAGAACGGATTCCTGGTCGTGCCATTGTAAATGTTGTCGTGGCATTAACAGGGTGACGCACGACAATGCGAAGTGACGTGACATCAATTGCTGACGACGGCGACAATACCGAAAGACCCGCGACGTAGGTAATATCAATGAAACGTCGCCTGAAAAATGCGACATTTTACAAATGTCGTGTGGAATTGTCACCCGTAGTTTAAATTCTTGAACAGTTAAACTCTGGGTCAGAGTTTATGACTTTGAATTGCTTCTAGATAACAGGTTTTTGTTTGTTATTTTATGCCAGCGTACATATAAAGTTACAGTAGAATAACTAATACAATTTAACCAAGAGTCAAGGTCAACGCCGGTCGTTTCTTTTAAGTTTAAAAAATAAATTATTCAATTGTAAACATTTACTGAAATTGTAAACAAAACAAATTTAGTGCTTCAGCACCCTGATTTATCGTTGTAAAATAGTATTGTGTCTTGTTTTATATGGCCTCGTTGGTTGGACTAGGCTTCTAAACTTAAAGGTACTCATTCACAGATTTCAACTTAAATATCAACTTTTTCTAAAACTATAAAAACTGTATGAAAATATTTTTAGAAACAGGAGAGTAGTGTTCTGATAATCACAATTTTAGTGCAAATTGACATATAACTACAAATGATGGTGTTTCATGTAGTAAATATGTACCCCGTATGTCACGGTATAGACAATTTTAGTGCATTTTTGTGGCTTTTATTGTATATTTCTTGCAACATATTGGTCAGTTGTCTTAAAATAGTAAGATTTAATTTTTTGACACAATTACACTCACTGAATGGTATTTGGAAATTATAGAAAAAATTAACCAAATCCGTAAACTAGTACCTTTAAAACAAAATTACTTTACTGAAGAAATCACCGTATTTTCTATATAGACAATGGGTTAAATGACAATTTTGGTCATTAACATACAGGGCACGAAGTATCTAAAAGAGAGCAATTGAATAAGTGTATGTCACTGTGACCCACTGATGGTGAAATTTAATAGAACTTATTCATTTTAACCTGTATTTACTGTTTACAACGAACAATAAAAAATATCAGATTGTTTTTTAAACTTAAACCTTGTTCAAAGGTAGAAACTTTAAGACCTTGATACATGATATCTTTTATTGGGGTCAGGATTTACGGATGAGCACAGGAGCTTGACATTCTGTATCGTAGTTAAAAAAACCTTCTTATAATAAAAGAATGAGGTTTTTAATAGCCATTTTTCAACGAAAAATATTGGCTTATAGTTTGGCGAAACCCGGGCGTGTGGGCGTCTGGTGTCGTTAACAATTGCGTTTAAGATTTTTCTTTACCATATATTTCTGCCATTTATTGTCAGATCTTTATGAAACTTTATACAATGATAACATACTACGTAATCAACAGAAGTAGAAAGTAACCACAACTCTACCTGGCTTTATTATGGATTATTTCCGTAATTTTTGCGTTAAAGTTTTTGATATGTGGTATATCTCTGTCATTTATGGTCAGATCTTGATGAAACTCCAGCTTTAATGTGGTTCCGACATTACATTTCTTGTTAAAAAATGTCAAGCTCCTGTGGTATAAGATTTAATCTTTATACAAATGCAAGTACAATGTATAACATTCGAGCAATGACCGAATTATAGCCCATGTACTTTAATTTCACCTTGTTAAAATAAGCTGTTTATTGTATAGGGTCTCCATTATACTATCTAAATCAAAACAAAGCAATTACCAGTAATTTTAAGATGTCAAGGCGTATTTATCGAAGGTAGCAAGGAGTATGTATAAGCATAGATAAGATTTCTAAAATATGATATAATTATGATATTACTGATGTATAAAACAGGGCATCATATTATCAAAAATCTTACGATAACTTACCTAGACTTTACAATATAGAAGGATTTACGACCAAAACCAGTTGTAAGACGCTTGAAAATACGGGCCCCAGATTATTATTTGACAGTTTTGCCAATTGCTATATTATTGTTTTGAGGAGACATCAATCTGTAAAGCAAAAGAAAAAAATCAAATATTAGTATCGCCTTTACCCTCGTAGAAAAAGGGAAAACAATATGTATGATGATAATGTGAATAATTGACTGAATATTTGTCAACGGAATACTGGTCGGCTTCGTAAAATCCATCGAAGAGAGGAACCGTGTATCCGTACAATGTAGCATTCACGAAACATACCGGTGATCGGTATACTTTTCAGATAGTCTCCCGCTTAATTGAGAATAATAATTTTATAAATGTAATTACATGTATACACTTTGTCCCTTATATAGACAATGATAGACTATTGTATTTTAATGGAGTGGTATGACCAGCAATTTATCCTGGATCGCAAGATTTCAATGTTCATTGTATTACCACTGGACCCCTTTCGGGATTTGTTATAGTCTTATTCGAAACTCGAAAGTATTTTTCTAGCTAAATAAGGTTTATTTGTACTGGTTGTAAGCATTCAAAACATAGTTATTTTACATGTTATTGCCGAAAAGTATGCAACTCTAAATAAATCCTATCATTCTGTGTACAAACAATTGCTTTTCAAGTACAAACGAAGTTTTTTTTCAGCTGAAAAGTCACTAAGTTACGTTCCAAATCAAGTATATTGCAATTACTACCAGATTTACACATTCATACCTTCTCAAAAGAGAGGAAGCACCTAAATGTATACCATGTGACGAGCATTTCAATGTAAAACACGTTCTCCTTGACTGTCAGGATCTTAAATACATCCTAGACAAACATTTTAAGGTTAACTCACTTAGAGAACTCTTTCAGTCGGTACCATCATATGCAATACTAAATTATCTGAAGTAAATAAATATTTATCATAAAATATAGGATTTAAAACCATTAGAATTCGGTTACATTAATAGTATCATAAATTGCTTTCGGCGCGAAATAACCTTTCTGTGTTGGTGCGCCGTAAAACCTAACAAACAAACAAACATATTGCAATTAAAATGAGTTCAAACTAATCCAGATAACTCTTCTTACATTTTGTACACAGATTACCGCCCTTGGTGGATTTATCCTCTTCTTTGGATTTCTGGCATTTAATGGTGGTTCCCAGACAGCTATATCTAATGAAGGCGATGGTGCAGCAGTGAGTTTATCAGTAGTTAATACAATTATATCAGCATCATTTGCTGCGTTCTCATCATTACTCATCAATAAAACACCATTATTTGGAAATAGACATTGGAGTTTGTTGATAACTATCAACGGTGCATTAACTGGCATGGTAAGTCAATTATTGTTTGTGTTCATTTATACTACTCAGAGTTTGCTACGACCCGAATTTACGATTTTTGACGACGCCTTAGCTACGACTTTATTGATGAAACGCTCTAGGGTCTAAACTTAAATTGTCTTAGTTAAAAGTGACCTTACGACCGTTGATAAAACGCACCTTAAGACCGGCCTTAATTACGACCGTTGATAAAACGCACCTTAAGACCGGCCTTAATTACTACCGTTGATAAAACGCATCTTAAGACCGACCCTTATTACGACCGTTGATAAACGCACCCAGGAGTATTTTTGTATCTTTCTTAGGTTATATGTCAAATATTAGAATATTTTTTGATCTTATATATTAATGACGTAGTGATTTTTGAATTTCATTAAGGACTTTGTTACCGATTGTGATATGTTTTCATGTCGATTTGTTTTGATTGTAATGAAATTGTGTTTTAGACGGATATGGCCGAATTTTTGAAATCTAATTTTTGCCCTAAATTCTTTGCAAATAACTGGTTTTGCTTTAATAGCGCGTGACCTTTATGCAAGGATAATATTAAACTCAGTATTCACAGTCTATTTTGGTTTTCGTTTTAATTTCGCTTAATCGGAAGCTTTCAGCAAAATACACGTACTCAACAAATGATTTTGTTTTCATAAGAATCAATATTTTGAAATTTGCCATAATGTTGTTTCAGTGTTTTCAATGACAGTTTGGCACCGTCGTTGAATACTCTCTATCAGGTTTCTTAAGACGGTTTGTAAAAATACTGCCCAAGTCTTTCTTGGCGATGGACATATTATTTATGCCAATAGATTTGTTTGACTTGACTTGTAATGTATATTCCTACAGGTAGCTGCATGTGCCGGATGTAATATAATGTATCCATGGGGAGCATGTATAGTTGGCTGTGTTGCTGGTATAGCCTTCCATCTCTGGTCATGGTTGGTTAGATCTCTAAAGATTGATGATCCTCTAGATGCTGTGGCTGGTAAGATAGTTCACGATATTTTCCTAATACCTGAGTGTTTTGCATCATCTAAATTAAACGGTTTGTGTTAATTAAATTGTCAACAATTTCTGATTTTTACATGGGGTTTCTCCATGTTTAGTAGTGGACTGTGGCAAATCCACATCAAAATTTGTCGCGGATGATTACATTCGGTTGTGCGCGCGCAAATAAAGGGATAATTACCACTGCAATTAATATAGTCCGCATTACGCGTTAACAAGCAGACGATAAGAAGCACTTGTATACATATCTTATCTAGTTTATGTAAGGTAAAGGTCCCTTGTATCGCTTCCATGAGTTGTATACATCCATATACTCTGCCAAAACCCCATGTCTGACAGCGCTATCGGCGCTTTGATAGTCTTTCGGTATAATAAAATAAATATCACATCCTACAGAGGGTGATAGAACGGAATGTTCACCCGAGACAAATACAGTAATGTCAACCGATGCTTTAGCCGAGGTTGACATTACTCGTCAAGGGTGACCATTCCATTCTACCACCCTCTGTACATAAGATGTGATATTTATTTTATTATAACGAACAACAAAACAAGAAATTGTTGACAATTTTATAAGCACAAACTGTTTAATTTTATCTGTTTTATTTGTTTTTGAACTTGAATACTTTTTGCATGTACCGTTAAGCGTGTTGTTTCATATAAACCAAGCGTCTGCGCAAGGGGGGTAACCCAAATTTAATGGCTAAAAACTAGGCTCCAAACTTCAACGCAGTAGTCTCCCAATCACTTCAGGCGATGTTGTCAAGCGACCGATAGGGTAGTTACTAGTTGGTAGTGCACAGAACTTGAATTTAGAATCTAGTGTCCCTAGAAGGTACGGGTTGGAATCCCACCCTGGGAGATTATACCATTCCATGAAAAAAATGACAATTATTACAATTTTTTTACAAGGTATATGGAGAATTTCCAGCCATGGGGAAGGGTAGGTGGGTACTGGTTATAGACAAGGGTCCAGGAAAGCTAAGTGAGCTTGTTGACACGGCTTAAAACCCAGTATGAATAAATAAATAAACATACATGTATGTATATACGTAATGTATTGATGTAAGTTATAGCTATACAAGTTCTATAATTTCAGTACATTTTGGTGGTGGATCATGGGGAGTTCTCGCCCTTGCTTTCTTACATAAAGAAGAAGGTATATTATTTAACTGGAATCAGCGATCAGGAATGGTAAGTTACACAATAATATATAGTAACAGTTCCTTTAGTAGGCCACTAGACGTTGTCTTCTGTAAGCATGCTACAATGCCCTCTAAAAGTTTTTGGACAGGTGAATGAGAACAGTGATCGAGCATAACACAAGTATAGTGCGTACAAAAAAACAAGACGTGTTTTGGTAAACATGAAAAATGAGACAATTCATTTTAGGGGTAGGCAGTATTGAACATAAAATTTGTGTAATTCATTTTAACAAAATTAGCATGGTTGATAAACCAACACCACTTAGTAAATCATGCTTGTAATGGTAGAACGCTTTCCATTACACCAACAACTAAGATACTCGTAAAACATATCACAATTGTTTATTTTAAAATCATCCTGGGCATCCCTCGTCGTGGGTTAGTTCATTGTATTGTTATTATAAACAGTGTTTTGTTTTTTTGTTCGAACTATAAATTAACTTATCATTAGACCTTATTCATGTAGCATTGTTTAAATCATATGTTGATAAATTAATCAATGCTGACTTTAGAATTTGCTCAAATGAATAGTTCTTCCTTATAGTCATGAATAAAGATGAATCAGTTTATCTTAAAACCCAAGATTTTGTCCAAGAACTTTTGGGAGGCACTGTACTACCTAGTAGTGTCCAGACATATTCCACTAGCCGCCCGGCTAGCTCAGTTGGTAGCACGCAAGTCTATTGATCGAGGGGTCGCTGTTGGTTCGATTCCCGGGCGGGGCATACATGTACTTTCGTTAAGGTTTGTCATGGAATTATTACTGTGGCCATTCTCCCTCCTACCAATGGTTCTTAATTATGTAGGACAGTTGTCAGTCACTGACGAAAGTATGCGCATTGTAAGCCTTTCCAGGTACAGTGAGAAGGTTGCCTGACCGCCGTTATATGACCTATACGAGTGTTCAATGTGTACCATGACTGTAAAATAATTTAGTTTTCATTATAAAAATATATTTTAAAGTCATTACAACTTTTTCATTAAAATGTTTGTTGACTTGGTATGACTAGAGTTATTGTACAAGTTTTTTATATTAGCTGCCGCGGCCATGGCATAGTCTGACTTTGAGTCCGGAGATCGTGGGTTCGAGCCCGGTCGCGGTAGGTCATACCCTATACATGAGTTGTGGGCCTCGTGGTAGGGTAAGTAAGTACTGGTGATAGAAAAGTGTCCAGGAAACCTATAGTAGGAACAGCTGACCGTCGTATATATGGCCTAAATATGTGTTAAATACGATGTTAAGCCTAATTAAACAAAAAAGGTTTTCATTATAATTTGTAATATATACATGTATATATATGTTTATTATCAATCGGCTAAGTTTAGCCTTTGGCCATTTCCATCTAGATATTTTATGGCAAAGACAAAAATACAAATTTTATATATTACATACAGAGAATCTAAGTAAAAAATAAACAGGATATTTATGAATAAAATTAACAGAATATATATGAGAAATTATACAATAGTTAATCATCCAAAACATTATACATTTTCCAAAATATTTTTACGTTTTTTAAGACTTTCTGAAATAAATTTGGCAGAATTTATGTTATACTTTTTATTATGACGTCATTATATTATTAAATTTATGGATACATACCCATTTTGCATACGGGAGATATTTTTTTCTTATGTCAATATAGGCTGGGCAGCACATAATGAAATGATACTCGGTCTCAACAAAATTCATGTTACATAACCTACACAATCTATTTTCCCTTAAAGTACCCGATATTCTTCCTGCTTCGATTTCTAAATTATGATTGCTTAATCTAAAACAAGTTAAATGTTTTCTTAATTTATCATTAAATACATTATCAAGATACTGTTCATATTTAAAACCATTTTTAAAATTTGCATAATACTTAAGTCTAGACATTGAATTGATAGTTGTAGTCCAGTTTTGAATAAATTGATCTTTAATTCTATCTCTGATTAAAGGGAAGTAATTATGATTTGGATTAAAGGTTGTTCTTATGTAAGAGAGACCCAGATGATCTAAAATGGAATTTAAACGTGCAGCCCAACTTCTATTTCTCACATTTATGCAAAGATATGTAATAACATATGGATATCGATACTCACATTATTTCAGCTGCTAGCCTGGCAATTAGCTGGTCTTGCTACAATCACAGCATGGTCTGCAGGTACAAGTCTTATTTTATTTGGAGTGATGAAACTATTGAAGGTTCTTAGAGTTCCAAAAGAAATAGAAATGCGAGGTAAAGTATACATTATATTTTAATGTTATATGATTTAAAATGTACAGTACCCACCGAAAGTTTGGAGACATTTTCACTTGGTATGCCTAAAGAATAGCTTTTATCTAAAATTTGATGATTCCTTATTTTGAAATGCTTAATAGTTTTGCTTTATATTTTGGTAATCATTCTTATTATAACTGAGACTACCAAAATAGCATAAAAGTTATGTAATTGAAAATAATTACAATAAACATGGTTTTGGTGGCTTTAGGAAGTCAGATGCTGAATCTTTATAAATGTGTTGCATTCAAGAAATTTGTTTTTGTTTTATCACAAACAATTCTTGAAAATAAAAAATAAAATTGTAGATCTAGTAAATTTCTTTCGTCTCCAAACTTTTGGTGGGTACTGTATACATTTAAATTTGATTTCCATGGTTGTTATTGTACAACAATGAATTAGATTTTTCAATAGTTTTTGATGATGAATATTTATGACAATTAAGTGGTAGTTTTGCATAGAACAGAACAGATGCAAACTCAGTTGTCATTAGCATATCTATCCCTTATAGAAGTATGAGAAGTCAGGTATGAGGACGATTACTTGTGTGATAGATATGGCTGTCACTATACGCTGAAAGTGTACCGCGATATATTGCAATACGCTGTCATCGTATCGCGATACATACCACGATATATTGCGGGCCTTTAGATTCGTTGTGCCTCCACTGTATTTAACAGAAAATTACAAATCTACATGCAGCTACTGATAGAATCTAGCTAGCCTCTTTAAGTATCTACGGTCATTTAGGACTGAGACGCGTCCCAATCGGTTAAATTCTTGCATCTTCAGGTTAGATGGAATGAACAATGGAAAAACTGACGTTTCGCTGCTTTTATTTCGCGAAGGGAAGACTTTTCCAATGAATTGAAAAATATCGCCAAATACCGGTACATTAAAATCGTACCGCGGTACGTATTACTACAGCTGCGTATTGCAATTTACCGGTGTATCGGTATATCGTGACAGCCCTAGTGATAAAGAGGTTCTTGGTTGGAAGTACACACGAGTCTATGCTTAATTTGTGAAACAAATATAAGTCATTGCTTCACTTTGTTCATATGAAAATAGGTACATAAAAGAGTGAAATAATGTAATTCATTGCACCTTTTCCCGGCTGCAATTACAACAAAGTTCCAATAGGGAGCTTGGTACCCAGTAAATACCCAGAAGTAATCACTGTTAAGTAAATTACCAACATTAGAAGAAACTTGTTTAATAGCTACATGTATATAAGAATACTACTTAATTAGTTGGAGTCCGTTTGCCCGGGAAAACCACATGTTAGTTTGGGAAACCAACAATTTCTTTTGGGCAACGGAATTTCTGCAGATGAGATATAGTGATTGCTCGTAAAACGATCAGTTCATGGGAACAACCACATAATGTGTATACTAATTTCGTAGACAGTATGAATAAACTGATACATTTGTATAAAAATATTACTTAAAATACATACTATTTACGTCAATTTTCTATCTTGTCGTATCAACCAGAACAGAACATAACTTTATTTCTCCCACGTAATAAATTACAGTATATCTATAAATATTTTGTTTTAAAATTTTCAGGTTTGGATATACCAAAACATAACGAGCCAGCTTATCCAGTTGAAGCCTATGGTCATGGTCATATAGAACAAATATTACAATTATTAGACAGTGCTGGACCAGTAAAAGTTACACAAGGTAAACTTTATAAATATTATATGCGTAGCTTTTCATTACTTAGTATGAGTATGCATATACAGTATCAGTTAGCTTGCTCGAACTCGAGGGGACATGGAAAAAAATTCGAGCGAGTCAGGTGATCGACCCGTCCGAAATTCGTCCGATAACGACGTTATTACTATCATTTGTTTCGTAATTATTTATTTGTTATCTCCCTTGGTTAAGTATATAACCCGGACACCCCATTCGTTCATGTGTCATTTGCATAGTTAGTACTAACTGCAAATAAATTTGCTAATTAAAAGTTTGTACATGTAATAATTGTTTCACATACATTTGTATAAAATTATGTAATCAATGTGTACTTGTTAAATACAGTCATCACTCTTGTTTCTATTTCCATTTTATTGTGCGTTAAGTTTGACCCCGATCTGACCTTTCACATTTGCATCAAATATTTATCTACACATATCCCGACGAAAATCAACACCACGCCTATTCTACACACGCTTTAATACATTTTAAAAAATATCCCCTGTGTAATAATTACTTTCGAGATTATACGATATACTCTGATCGGTATCGAGCATTAATACTACATTCGTATTCAATGTACTGAATATTCTTGCATAAAGGTCAGATCGGGGTCAAACTTTACGCACAATACATAAGGAATGTACAATATTGTGTAGAGCATTGTTATATATGATATATATACATGTAGTAGACTTTTCTCGGACTTATCATGTTATTTCTTTCTTGTTTCAGCTTTCGAAAGAATGAATGGTATGTTAAACTTTTATTTTACTTAGTTAGTACCCTAACAATCATGTAATTAGTAACACAAACGTATTTCAAAACTCTCTTTTTTATCACTGTAACTATATTCTAAATCTAATGTTCTAATACATGCTTACTTACTTTTTAGCTCGACTTTTCGGAGAATAGCTATCTAACTCAGTTGTGCGTCGGCGGTGACGTTTTGGTTGAGTTTTTAGGTGCAACATATTTACATCTTTAAAACTACTAAAGGGATTCACTTGGAACGTAACACATGACTACAGGGTTACCACTGGAGGTCAAATATTAAGTTGCCTAACTAAAGCATTAATTTTGATTGGTTGTTGCTGTCGTTTACACGAATACCCCGAATAGTCGAGCGCGCTGTCCGTGGACTGCTCTTGTTCATATTGTTGTACTTACTTAGATTTATTAATTGTGCTTCATAGGCTACTTGACAATCATTCTGCATTCTGTAATATCATAGAACGAACAAATATTATGGTCTTTAACTTTTCATTGCATTAACACACTGTATATTATATACATGTACATTTTTGTATTATTAATGATTCTATTAAACAAATATATTTCAAGTTAATATATTTTACAAGGTTGACTTATATGGCATAAAACATATTATCATTAAATTTTAATATTAAACTATTAATCCTATTTGTATGTTTGCTTAACAGGACAGCCCTACCATATATCAGGTATAGTATTTGCGTGTAAAACTACCATATACTGCATGTATAGCGTCTGTCCTTGCATGCTGTTCATATTACATTCTGGGCTCGAAATTAATCTTGCATACTCGCAAAATGCGAGTGGAATTTGAAAACTGCGAGTAACTTTTATTTCAACTAATAAACTTTCGCGAGTTGAAATCGCCGGAAAAATATTACTGTCTAAGCTAATGAGGCTAAACTCAGCATGGAAACGGTCAGATAGATTGAAAGTACGATCTTTGGCTCTGCTACTCGATCTTTGGCTCTACTACTTATCGGTATCGCTACATGTTACATTGAGCGTCGGAAGTATACATGTTCGATCCCACAATTACGCCTTCTATAGTTAAATGTAGCACTCTGTTGTTTTTATATTGCATATGTGAATAGTTACACCACTAAAATTTGGAAAAGAATGCGAGTGTTTCTTTCATTTTGCAAGTTAAAATAAAAGTCAACTCGCAAAAATTTGCAAATCCATTTTTTGTTCAGTTCGAGCCCTGTCATTCATCTTATGCAGTAGCCACCAAAAGTTTGGAAACAAAAGAAATTTACTACAAATCCTGAATTTTGATAATGATTTTTGTAGAGCCATTATTTTTGATATATTTAGGTATGGTTTGTGATAAATGAAAACAAATTTCAATAGTGTAACGCATTTATAAGATTCAGCATCTTACAATCCAAAACTTCCAAAACCATGTGCAATTTAATTCTTTTGCATAACATATAGTTTTTAAGTCCTATTTTAGTCTCAACTTTAAAAAGAGATATAACCGTCATATCAATACGTCTTTGTGAGCTTGGTGACGATTTGAAAACTACGACCGTTGGACAGGTGTTAGAGACCTTATACTATAATAAGGAAAATTTGTGACTGGCACCTGTGATTAAAAGTTAACATAAAATTAACTATAAAATTTGAAATTTTTCATCTTTTAAATTATATGCATTGTTAGGAAATCTTATTGTAATTCATCATTGACCATACATTGAAATAATTACCATATAGTATGAAATATGTATAATTCAGCGCGTATAAACATGTTTTACAATACAAGTGCTAGTAGCTTGATAATTAGAGCTGTCATCGATTCTATCGATATCGGTGTATCGTCGATATTAATTTTTCGATCAATAATTGATATGAGTTTTGAAATATCGATAATAAAGCCTATGTAGATAAATGTATAAAAGTGTAATTTTTTTCTCGACGAACGTTCTATAGTGAGCTGAAACAGATGCGCTGTCATAATATGAATGGGTAATAAACAATCAATTTGTGATAGATATTTTTATTTATTATCAATACAAATCCTTTTTACCATTCACTTACCAGTTTAATGCAGCATACAAAGGTATAACATTCATAACAAATATACATATATTATGAGTTTATGACAACATAAATGGTTTGTATAGTACTGCAGAGAATACATCGATGTATATCGGTGTATCGTCGATATTCATTTCTCGATATATCGATATCGTCGATACGCTTTGAGCCCAATCAATGACAGCTCTAATGATAATCACAGAAATTAACACAAATATAATATAAGCATACTAATACTTAGAATATGATAGATAACATGTATGCATGTGTTTTATTTGTTATTTAAATGGTTTTTACATGGGGTTTCCCCATGTTTAGTAGTGGACTGTGGCAAATCCTCCTTAAGATTTGTCGCGGACGATTACATTCGGCTGTGCATGCGCATTCAAAGGGACAATTACTGCTGCAATTGATGTAGTCTGCATTACGAGTTAATTAAATATTACGTGGACGATAAGAAGTACATGTATAAATAATCTGGCTTATGTAAGGTAAACGCCCCTTGTACGCTTCCGTTTGTTGTATGTGATATATTCCATCAAAACCCCGTGTCTGACAGCGCTATTAGCGCTTTGATTTTTCACGGCATAGAAAGTTTTTTTAGTAAAAACTAAGAACAATATTATTTTATTAGTAAATAGACATATATCTCGTACTACTTATTTGTAAGCTTTTTTATTAGGCTGTTGATGATGTGGCAAAACGAAATTATTTTCTTATTTAGATTTAAAGGTACAAGTTCAAAGATTTTGTTAAGATTTTCTATATTTTCAAAATACTATTCAATGTCTGTATTTGTGTCAAAAAATATTTCGTAATATTTTAGGATAATCTAACCTACAGATTGCAAGAAATACACAATAGAGGTCACAAAAATGCAAGGGTTGTGTTTAACATGTCTACATAATTTTTGCGCTATATAAATACATTATTCATTCATATTCATTCATTCATTATTCATAAAATAGTCTATACCGTGACTTTACCGGGGTAAGTTTTTAATACTTGAAACACCATCATTTGTAGTTGTTACATGTATGTCATTATCTAATTTTCTGCTTCAAAAAATGTTTCCAAACATTTTTGATAGTTTCAGTAAAAGTTAATATTACATGTAGTTGAAATCTGTGAATGAGTACCTTTAAGGTTACCCTTGAAATACAGGCAATCACTCAATATATAACTCTACTTGTAGCTTATAAATCAAATTGTTGTAATCGTGTTTGTGATGGTGATGAAACAATACAAATCTATGAAGGGCTTGACACTAATCTTAAACAAGGTTGCCCGCATGGACAGCTAAATTTTTAACTTGCCCGAACCATGGGCCCGTATTATCAAGCGTCTTACGACCGATTTTATTGTCGTAAATCCTTCTTTATTATATTGTTAAATTATCGTAAGATTTTTGATAATTTGCTGCCCAAGCTGCTGTAATAACAGTAACAGGTTGCCCGAACACAAATATAGATCGTCAGGGGCTATAGGGCAACATTTAATGTCGAGCCCTGGTCTATGACATCATTGATGACGTCATAATATACGATGTTGATTTTGTCTATTTTCAGGTGAGGTTAATCAAGCTTTCGATCCTTTACCCAGCGATGAACCTCATGAGCACCCAGAAGTTAGGGCCATGCATTATATGCCCACTAACGAACCTAAACCAAGCAGCAATCATGAAGCGAATAATGCTCAAGCCGCGCCACTCCCTGCTCCACAACCAGTGAAGTATCAATATGTACCACACATCGTTCAACCTCGTTATTATCCTGAACCACAAAGATATGTATATGTAGCAAATCCTGAACAACATATGAGAATGTGATAAACCAAAACTATAGGATCAGTATGTGTCCGAATATATCCGAATGTGTGTTTGTCAGTAAGCATCACATACAATTGTACTATCAATTTATTTAACATTTGAAGATTTGTTAACAATTTATTTGTACATACAATAGCTATATATGTTATACTCTATCACTCTGAATCAGGGTATGGTTTGTGTATAGTCCAACCTTATGAATGGTGTGGTCGAGCGGTTACGATGTTGGACAAGTAATCATTGGATAGCCAGCCCCGCGTTGGTTCGAATCACATCCCAAACCTACCCCGTTGTTTGCTTGAGCAAGAAACTTTATTCTACTAGCTCAGTAATGGGGGAAAAGGAAGCTGACTTAAGAGTGATTATTCTAAGTTGTAAAAACTTGTTTCACAGTCGAGATAAAATAAATAAGTATAAACATATAAATGGATAATGAACGCAAGTGATTGTGAATGGTAACAATGATGGATTCAAGCGTAGTAAAATTGGTTACTATAACATTGTCAAAGACATACTTTGTTTATGTTTTTAAATGTAAAATTATACATACGCATACTAACACTATATAAAGCAGTCATGTGGACATTAGACTGTTACTATACTAATCTATTTAAGACTTTAGCTCGACAATGCAACAAGTTCTAACAAGTTAGATTTAGATTATTTACATCCGAGTCTGGTCACTCAATACTTAGCTAGAAAGATTAAGTCTCTTGCTCAAAGAAACAACGGAATATGATTTGGATGGGATTCGAACCAACCATATTACTCCATGTCGAGTGTATTCTAATAGTTAACAAAGCACAAGCTTTGTTTTGAGAATCTATAGTTATAAGATAATTTTATGACTGATGAATTATGAGCATAAAAGTCGTAGGAATGACAGTTAGTTTTCTGATACGTCATCTTATACAACTTATCATTCAAAACTACTTTGGCGATCGTCTACGCAGATTAACCTCAGATATCATGAAACGAGAAAGTAGTTCTAACTTGGATTCCGTAGAAAAACGTAAATTAAATTAAATTTGGTTTCTGTGGTAATATAGTCTGAACTACACAGACATACGACGTGTGCGACATCGTACTGATAAATGTTCTTATTTGATTAAGAGAGTAACAATGTCTTTGTCTTTTCTTGTAAACTACATGTATTAAGTGATGTACATGAAAATGACAGATGGTCGTGTTTCAAAGTATACGTTGACAATCCATTTGCTATGATTAAGATTTCAGAATGTTGTTTTGGAACTAAGTAGTTGTAGATGATCGCCGAGGTTGTTTCGAATGACAAGTTATAATTCTAACTATGTTTAACAAAGAGTGACATAGTAGCATACATTATTATAGTCTGGAATTCCTGCCCCTTACCACTATCGTTATCGGGTCAGGCAAACCGTAATCTTGGCGCCCCCTCAGTCATTATTCAGGTATAACGTATTCTTAATCTTGCACGATAACTGTTCATTTGAAAACATAATTGTCCAATACCCCATTCATTACATCGGGCGCGGCCATGATCATGCTTTGCCAGACTTTCTTTTACTTGTCAAAGTACGACTTGGAACCAGACAAACATTATGATACATATCGCTTCAACACACACAATTTACTTACATGTTAACTTTTGCAAGTTTCATGACAAATCAGCTAGTTTTTATTTTAAATATAAATACGTTTAAACAGAATATAGTTGTTGTTATACATTGTCATACATTATTAATTTAACATTTACATTTGTATTTAGCCCTATCACATTTATAATAAAACATATACAAATTACATTTTCCACTTTATGTTATTACTGTAGCAGAGGTATAGTGCGTAAAAATTGACCCCGATCTGACCTTTCTTATTTGCATCTAATAATTATCTACACATATCCCGGCAAAAGTCAGTACCACGCCTATTCTACACTTCGGCAGTGATCGTAAAATTATAGAAGTATGTTGGTGTGTTAAATTTTAACCAGTAATCATCACGACCACGGTGTAATCGAGCATTAATACTACATTCGTATTTAATGTAATGAAATTCTTGCATAAAGTTTAGGTCGGGGTCAAACTTTACGCACAATACTCCCTTGTCTTCAAGCTTACTTGTATGGCGATGTGGTAGAGTGTACGCTTACGACTCGAGAAGTCATGGGTTCAGACTATGGATTTTAATCAGGTTACATTTGGTGTCCAACATAAATAACCCACTAGGAATTGTGTGGTTGTACCCTAGATTGTCCCACAGACATTCAAGCTCCAAGAATTCTAGGACGAATTCTGTTAAGGAGGGGATTTATATAGCAGAGGTATAATACGGCACTTGTATTACTTTGCCTTCAAGCTAGCTTCTATTGCGACGTGGTAGAGTGTAAACTTACGACTCGAGAGGTCGTAGGTTCGAATCTCTGTTCGGACCATGGATTTTTAGTGGGTAACATTACGTGTATATTTGTTTCTACATACAACTTCATAACCATTACACCATGGAGGATGCCATTATGGAGGTACATATTTACCTCTTGGCGTATCGAAGAAGATCTGGAATGACATCTACAAGGCCATTCTTGACTTACTATTAAGTCAAGTTATGCCACGTTATTCTCGTTTGATATCTCATCTGAGGTATATCAGACGGAAAAGACACTACTCTGTATTCAGTAGGGAATACTTCCCGTTCGGGAAACAAGGGGATTCCCCTTCAGTGCTTCCCGATCGGGCAGCAAATGTCAAAATATTTCCCGATCGGGAAGCATTTTGGCCTTTTTTGACGTACCTTACTAAAAGTGACCGCTGCATAAAAGTATTAAACCTACAAAAATATGAAAAACACCATCTGATACAGGAAAGATGTATCTTAAATCCTACCGAGTCGTTTTCTTTTAAAATGCCTACAATTAAAATAATCTGAAATTGAAATTCAGAAAAAAATATGGCTCAAAAGAAAAAAGTTGTTTCCCGTTCTGGAAACATTGCTTCCCGATCAGGAAGCAAGTTATACTATTTTTAATACAGCTAGATTGCATGTTATCCAAATAAAACTTCAGCTATAGACATTTTTTTGATAATGGAAATATTGCATTGATTCCAACGCGTATGTAAGAAACACCTTTCACATGTACCATTCATAGTAATTTAGGTGTCCCTTAAAGGGAATTGTATAGAAATTTAATCACGTTTTTCAATTTTTATATGTATAATCATAACATCCCAAAAGATATTCCTATAAGTATACTTATAATCAATTTAAAGTTTTGACAAGTGTATAAATGTAAATTATCATTCATTGGGTTTAACACGGTAGCAGCACATTGCTTATGTCATGTGTCATATAACAGCTTTAAGTCAAAATACTCACTGTTTTTGGAAAGACTAATCTCTGAACTGAACAGTTCACTAGTTACTAAGTACATAATTGGTCAGTTACTGAAAGCTGCTCTACATGATTTAAAATAAGTGGTGAGAGGGAGAATAGTCGTAGAAAATATTTCATGACCAAGCTCCTTGAACCCTAATTTAGTAGATTAATATGCTACCAAATAATCTAGACTAGCGGTATACTTAACGATTTTTACAAATATAAACTGATAAAAACTTATCAATAAACACTAACATAAAATTTCAAATGTGGTTTAATTCATTTGTTTCACGTGTAGTTTCCTATTGCTATAAATTTACTTGAATTATTTCATTTCCAGTAAAAATAGAATACATTGTATTAAGGAGTATGCAATGACACCTGGCGGCCATAGGTATATCTTTTGCTATAAAAATTAAGTTTGAGCAGTATTGTGAATCTATTTTAACAAGTTAACTAAGTGAAGAAAGGGTTATCTTATTTCCATCTTGTTTGCTGTTAAAATGGGCAAAGGCCAAATGACTTACATAAATACCGCACATCTAACAGTCTAAGGATATGTGAAATGTTTTCAATTTTTAAGGAAAATAATGAGAATGCTTAAAGCACAGTCACATCATAATTTCTATCAGTATTTCACAAGAAATAGACTACAAGAGGTCCACTAACCTTTTAACAGTATGTAATCCCATTTAAAGCATTTATTTGTTCCCAATTCATGCTCATTGATTTTATTTACATATTCTTTACATATTCTTTTAAAAAATCATGCAAAACACTTGCTTTTCTAATTGTTAGCTATGTATTTTTCAAAACTAGCAAACAATATTAAATTGAACCCAATATTCATAATTATTTTTTCTGTTGAAACATTAATGAAAATCTCGATAGTTTGTATTTATCTTATATGTAGAGTAATGAAAAAACCTAGTAAGTCCAGCCATCTACAACTGATTAAGAACCAACATTTGACAACCAAGAATACCAGACTTTCCAGCCTTGGCTCATTTTAATTTTCTCATAAAATTATCATAAAATTACAGATTTAGGAAATGAATAAAATATTATGATATTTAAATGTGATATATAGTTCATATTACTAAATATATAACTATATGCATAAATTAAAGTTTAATTGTACAATTAATTTTTTTTTGATCAGATTATTCTGGTAGAAAATCAGAATGTTTATACTGGACTATGTATCCTTAAATTCTTTACAAGTACGTAGACAGGTCTCTTGGTGAAATTAGTTTTGCATTACATACGAACTACATTAGAAATAATATAACTTGCTTCCTGATCGGGAAGCAATGTTTCCAGAACGGGAAAAAACTTTTTTCTTTTGAGCCATATTTTTTTCTGAATTTCAATTTCAGATTATTTTAATTGTAGGCATTTTAAAAGAAAACGACTCGGTAGGATTTTAGATACATCTTTCCTGTATCAGATGGTGTTTTTCATATTTTTGTAGGTTTAATACTTTTATGCAGCGGTCACTTTTAGTAAGGTACGTCAAAAAAGGCCAAAATGCTTCCCAATCGGGAAATATTTTGACATTTGCTGCCCGATCGGGAAGCACTGAAGGGGAACCCCCTTGTTTCCCGAACGGGAAGTATTCCCTACTGGTATTGAGTGGTAATTCATAATGAAAGGAGCTGAACGTCTTTGGACCATCTGCAATTTGTGTATACATGTACATGTTGTATTTCCTTTTGCACGCTGAGGGCTGGATCTTATATTTCTTCCGAGGAAAGCGACGGTCGAATTAGCTGTGTTGGTAATGTTGACTATGTTGCATGTCCAAGATAGATCTGGTGAGATGATGACTCAAAAGTATTTAGCCTTTTCAATAATATTAAGCGGTTAAATTGCTGTGGATGCTGTAACAATGTAGGAAGCTGCCCGGCTAGCTCAGTTGGTAGCACGCAAGTCTACTGATCGAAGGGTCGTGGGTTCGATTCCCGGACGGGTCACCCTTTCGTGGAGCTTGGTTATGGATTATTTCTACGGCCATTCTTCCTCCTACCAATGATGCTTGATTATGTAAGGCAGTTGTCAGTCACTGACGAAAGTATGCGTTTAGTAGTTGGTTAACAGCTAAATCCAGAAATTTAGCCTTTTCAGGAGGAGTGAGTAGGTTGACTGACCGCTGTTTTATGACCTATACAATGCGTTGCTATGGCGTTAAACCCAACAAAAACAAACAAACAATAATGGAGGATATGAGTGCTCTATGTATTGATAGAAATGACTTCATATTTGTCTGGTTTAAAAGCCACCTACCAAGTTTGTAGTTTTTTCAAGAACTATCATCTAGATAAAATAAATGATATGTTTTACAGTTTTCATGCAAATAAATAGGCATATTCATAAAACTAATTTCTTTGTCAAAGGGAGATAATTATTACATGTTGTATAAACAATCTTATTTACATTGTAAGTTGTCTTTTCTTGTCTGAGACGAAATTATAATAGACAATCTCAGAGATGTTCTGCTCAATAAAACTTCGAGTTTATTTGTGTTGTAGGAAATGTTTGTATGACCTTAACTATACTCGTCAGAAGATCAGGTATATGTCATCGTCATAGTTCAAAACTGTTCGTATGGCCATTTACTTAGTTTTTATATTTAACTTACAGTAGTCAATGATATATAGTTACTTATACATCAATCTGATTAAAACCCGATCTAAAATTTTACCGCTCGCATACTCCCTAATTTAGATCTGGCCTTTTCCAAACAAAGGTCACGTTCAGTTGACCTTTTCTCATCATAATATTCATGACGAAATTGTTATTATACGTAACCTGTTTACATCGTCTACGTCACGCAATTTGAAATGAGCCACCCAATCGCAGACTGTGAATAATACCGCTGTTAAATTTGCATGCAAACCTTGGTCTAAAAATAGAAATTACGAAATCAAAATGTGATTAATAGTGTTTTCGTCTAGATGAAAGCTACGCATTGATTGGTCGACACAAAGTTAATCTCGACGTGACCTTGCATTGACTAAGTAGAGATCCAGTACGACAACGCGGGTAGAACAGGATCTCTGTTTACGGAGATTGCTTATACAGAAGCAACACAATCATCAAATGAGGTTCACATGCAGAATGCTGTATTTTTATTTTTATTTTTACAAATACGGAACATTATGGCTCCACTTGGCTTCAAGACTTGAAAACGTTGCAAAAGTCTGCTGTAATTACCAGAATTGTTTGTGGCACTTAACGTATAGAATTTATATTGCTAGCATATTAACAGGTCCAACTAATAGCTACTGTACCAATATCAGACATGGAGGTAATGTTGGGATAATTTCTTTCATTATGTACAAAACTTTACATACATTAGTTCAATTATTTTTCCTGACTTTTTTTTCAGGAAATTTGTAAAAAAAACTCTTTAAAATCCAGTCCATTTGCAAAATGCCTATATATTTTTAGGCATTTTACAAAATGCCTGAAACATTCAGGCAATTTACAAAATGCCTGCAGTTTTGGGCATTATGCAATTACCTAAATTAACAAATTGCCTGTATCATAATTATAGATAAAATCACTACTAACACTACTGAATTATATAACAATGGTATTGTTTTAGACGATAGAAGCACCAAGACTTCTCGCCCGGCTAGCTCAGTCGGAAGCGTACAAGTCTACTGATCGAGGGGTCGAAGGTTCGATTCCCGGGCGGGGCATACTTTCGTGAAGTTTGGTCATGAAATATAGTTCTTTCTTCTACCACTGATTCTAAATCAGTAGTCAGTCACTGACGGAAGTATGCGCCTAGTCGTTGGTTAACAACTAAATCTAGAGATTAAGCCTTTCCAGGAACAGTGAGTAGGTGGACAGACCGCCGTGATATGACCTATTCAATGTGATGCTACGGCGTTAAACCCAACAAAACAAACAACACATAAACACCAAGTATGCTACATCGCACGTTTCAGCTATTTATAAGCTGAAATGTAAAAGGAACACAACATTAAATACTAGTTTATCTAAATTATTATACGTTCACATAATTTATACACCAGAATTAGAAAATAAAACATGCCAAGTAATGCAGAAAAGAACGCTGGGCTAAACACGTCATATAACTTAGTCTTCATAGTATCAGTATATGGATGATATTTTGAAACATCTCACAAAGTGTATTTAAGAAATATAATAATACGTATTTCGATGCGCATCTGGGGCGTATCCAGGATTTTTTCTAGGGGGGGGTCGAACTTTTTCTAGGGGGGGGGGGTCCATACTTTCGAACCACATTATACTCATTTTGCAGAATAATGCAACATATTTATAATAAAAACTACGTAACCATTAAATCTATGTTACGCACCGAGAAAAATTGCTTAATGCTACCTAAAATGACTTACATCCAAGAAATACACTAATGGATAGATACATATTTTTGAAATTCCAGGGGGTGGGGGGTCCGGATATGTAACAAGTAGCCTTAGATTATTGTTCTGTTGATGGCTTCCATTTTTTTTTTCTTAAACTTTCGGATCCAAAGAACTCGGGGGTTAAAATTGAGACATAGACGCAATGTGAATTGGTATGCCACATATCAATGTACTGAACACTCGAAACGTCTTAAAGGGATTAGTGGGCACAATTCAGTTACAACTTTCCTGGTTCTGCATTATATCTTTATGATTGAGATTGAATGAAATAGACAAACTGATATTTTACTTGGCAAAATATTTCTATATTTTCTCTTTATATTTGCGGTGTTTCCTAACTAGACCCACGTGGGTCAGGTTAGCTAAAGATAGATTAGTGTTAAAATATGCATTTACTGATGAGAAGATACTAGAGCTTGTTATTGCGCAACATTAGTATAATTCTATTACAAAAGTACCTTCACTGCCTCAGAATGTTTAAAAGACAAAAAGCGACCAATGGAAATATTTAATTTTATCAAGGTCGACATATAACAAATCTATAAATAGCTTGGTGATTCCCTCAGTATGCTACTTTCGTTTTCAATAATGTGTATGCCACATGCTAAAATGTGTTCAGTTATGTACATTAGTGACAAATGCTATCGGTAAGTGATTTCTTACGTTCTTAATACTGTTTTAAAGACTAAACTTGGTTCTATGCGTTTGGCACAGTCATTTGCCTGTATATCCCTTTAAGATCTTATCATAATACATTTTTATCTTCATCATTTTATAGTTACCACAGGGCGTATTTTAAAATTATCAATGATTAAAAAAATTAAGATGTGTTTTGATAATTGTATGCGTTACAATTAATTAGTTTATTAATGTAAGATTCGTTTCAAGTTTAAATAATAATTTTACAGAAGAATAATGTTTTACACTTGATGATTATAATCATATCATTTAGGATGACTTATATTGTCATAATTGTACAATAAAAATTATGATAAATTGAAATGTTTGCAAAAATATTACCACAAATTATACGTTAAACATAATATAATTAGTGCTAAACCATTATCAAATTTAATGAACTTTTATCATCAATTTCAACAGAAACACCAGGATAGGCCCAAATCTCACTCAGCTTTTAAAGACGAACTTCAGCCCTGTGTTCAGTAACTACTGTTACGGATACGGGAGAACTCAACCCGAAGAAATCTCAACCCGTGCAATACATAACTCAAAGTTGGGACAACTCAATCCGTTAGTAGGAGATTGAGTTGTCTCGGGTTGAGTTGTCTATGGGTAGAGTTGTTCTGACACTTCCGTTACGGAACGTTTTGGCACGTTCAAGGTAACTGAACACGTTGCAGGTTATTATGGACGACCCAAGTTTAAACCGAAAAAAAAACATTATGGGATTTATGAGCTACGTTTCATATCGATGGTTTCTAATGGGTTAAAATCTTGCCAGTCATTTAATTTATCACGTTTTATGTGTGTATTATTTTCTTATTTGCCAACTAGTTTTGTCATTTCATTCAGGATTTTTTATTTTATTCTACATTGTTGTAATGATATGATGAAAATGTTATATAAATTCTGAATAAATGGCAGTCAAACTCGGTAATAGGACCACCCTGATAATAAGAACATTTCTCAAAAGAACAGATATTGGTCATTTATTGATTTAACTATTCTTACATGTCCTTCAGGACCCAAAATCGCACAGTTTGTTTGGTTAATGTGGTTATAAAGATGATGTTCTGTTCTGTTCTGGTTAAAATATGCAATTGAAAAAAAAACTAAGCAACGAGTTCTCTGGTTCAAACCTAGCCAAGTCGTATTTTTGTTGTTGTTTTGTTTTTATAAATCTAAATTTTTTGTTTTGTTTATAAGTACTCTTTACATGTATGAATGTATAAATCTACATGTATAAAGTGCACACATTACAATGAGATACGTGGCATATAATTTAATGAATGTTTGTTAAAAAATTAATAGTGTTATTTTACGTATATTTTGGAAATGTCACTTAAAGTTATATTAGTACTTGGTTAAAAAATAAAACAAATGCTTTATGAGTCTTTATGAAGATGTATAAATTTAGATTTTATTTATTTTTCCCTCACAGATAATGATTATAAAGATGTATAAATTTGGACGTATTTTTCCCTCACAGATAATGATTATAAAGATGTATAAATTTGGATGTATGTTTCCCTCATAGATAATGATTATAAAGATGTATAAATTTGGATGTATGTTTCCATCATAGATAATGATTATGAAGATGTATAAATTTGGATGTATGTTTCCCTCACAGATAATGATTATAAAGATGTATAAATTTGGATGTATGTTTCCCTCACAGATAATGATTATAAAGATGTATAAATTTGGACGTATTTTTCCCTCACAGATAATGATTATAAAGATGTATGAATTTGGATGTATGTTTCCCTCACAGATAATGATTATAAAGATGTATAAATTTGGATGTATTTTTCCCTCATAGATAATGATTATAAAGATGTATAAATTTGGATGTATGTTTCCCTCATAGATAATGATTATAAAGATGTATAAATTTGGATGTATTTTTTTCTCAAGGATAATGATTATGAAGAATTATGTATAAATTTGGATGTATGTTTCTCTCATAGATAATGATTATGAAGAATTATGTATAAATTTGGATGTATGTCTCCCTCATAGATAATGATTATGAAGAATTATGTATAAATTTGGATGTATGTTTCCCTCATAGATAATAATTATAAAGATGTATAAATTTGGATGTATGTTTCCATCATAGATAATGATTATAAAGATGTATAAATTTGGATGTATGTTTCCCTCACAGATAATGATTATGAAGAATTATGTATAAATTTGGATGTATGTCTCCCTCATAGATAATGATTATAAAGATGTATAAATTTGGATGTATTTTACCTCATAGATAATGAATATAAAGATGTATAAATTTGGATGTATGTTTCCCTCATTGATAATGATTATGAAGATGTATAAATTTGGATGTATTTTTCCCTCATAGATAATGATTATGAAGATGTATAAATTTGGATGTATGTTTCCCTCATTGATAATGATTATAAAGATGTATAAATTTGGATGGTTGTTTCCCTCATAGATAATGATTATAAAGATGTATAAATTTGGATGTATTTTACCTCATAGGTAATGATTATAAAGAATTATGTATAAATTTGGATGCATGTTTCTCTCATAGAAAATGATTATGAAGAATTATGTATAAATATGGATGTATTTTTCCCTCATAGATAATGATTATGAAGAATTATGTATAAATTTGGATGTATGTTTCCCTCATCGATAATGATTATGAAGAATTATGTATAAATATGGATGTATTTTTCCCTCATAGATAATGATTATAAAGATGTATAAATTTGGATGTGTTTTTCCCTCATAGATATTGATTATAAAGATGTAAAAATTTGGATGTATTTTTCCCTCATAGATATTGATTATGAAGATGTATAAATTTGGACGTATTTTTCCTCATAAATAATGATTATGAAAAATTATGTATAAATTTGGATGTATGTCTCCCTCAAAGATAATGATTATGAAGAATTATGTATAAATTTGGATGTATGTCTCCCTCATAGATAATGATTATGAAAAATTATGTATAAATTTGGATGTATGTTTCCCACAAAGATAAAGATTATGAAGAATTATGTATAAATTTGGATGTATGTTTCCCACAAAGATAATGATTATGAAGAATTATGTATAAATTTGGATGTATGTTTCCCTCATAGATAATGATTATGAAGAATTATGTATAAATTTGGATGTATGTCTCCCTCATAGATAATGATTATGAAGAATTATGTATAAATTTGGATGTATGTTTCTCTCATAGATAATGATTATGAAGAATTATGTATAAATTTGGATGTATGTCTCCCTCATAGATAATGATTATGAAGAATTATGTATAAATTTGGATGTATGTCTCCCTCATAGATAATGATTATGAAAAATTATGTATAAATTTGGATGTATGTTTCCCACAAAGATAAAGATTATGAAGAATTGTGTATAAATTTGGATGTATGTTTCCCACAAAGATAATGATTATGAAGAATTATGTATAAATTTGGATGTATGTTTCCCTCATAGATAATGATTATAAAGATGTATAAATTTGGATGTATTTTTCCTCATAGATAATGATTATAAAGAATTATGTATAAATTTGGATGCATGTTTCTTTCATAGATAATGATTATGAAGAATTATGTATAAATATGGATGTATTTTTCCCTCATAGATAATGATTATAAAGATGTATGAATTTGGATGTATGTTTCCATCATAGATAATGATTATAAAGATGTATGAATTTGGATGTATGTTTCCATCATAGATAATGATTATAAAGATGTATGAATTTGGATGTATGTTTCCATCATAGATAATGATTATAAAGATGTATAAATTTGGATGTATTTTTCCATCATAGATAATGATTATAAAGATGTATAAATTTGGATGTATGTTTCCCTTATAGATAATGATTATAAAGATGTATAAATTTGGATGTATGTTTCCCTTATAGATAATGGTTATGAAGATGTATAAATTTGGATGTATGTTTCCATCATAGATAATGATTATGAAGATGTATAAATTTGGATGTATGTTTCCATCATAGATAATGATTATGAAGATGTATAAATTTGGATGTATGTTTCCCTCATCGATAATGATTATGAAGAATTATGTATAAATATGGATGTATTTTTCCCTCATAGATAATGATTATAAAGATGTATAAATTTGGATGTGTTTTTCCCTCATAGATATTGATTATGAAGATGTATAAATTTGGACGTATTTTTCCTCATAAATAATGATTATGAAAAATTATGTATAAATTTGGATGTATGTTTCCCTCATAGATAATGATTATGAAGAATAATGTATAAATTTGGATGTATGTTTCCCTCATCGATAATGATTATGAAGAATTATGTATAAATTTGGATGTATGTTTCCCTCACAGATAATAACTATGAAGATGTATAAATTTGGATGTATTTTTCCTCATAGATAATGATTATAAAGATGTATAAATTTGGATGTATGTTTCCCTCATAAATAATGATTATGAAGAATTATGTTTAAATTTGGATGTATGTTTCCCTCATAGATGATAATAATAAAGATGTATAAATTTGGATGGTTGTTTCCCTCATAGATAATGATTATGAAGATGTATAAATTTGGATGTATTTTTCCTCATAGATAATGAAGATGTATAAATTTGGATGTATTTTTCCCTCATAGATAATGATTACAAAGATGTATAAATTTGGATGTATTTTACCTCATAGATTATGATTATGAAGATGTATAAATTTGGATGTATGTTTCTCTTATAGATAATGATTATGAAGATGTATAAATTTGGATGTATGTTTCTCTCATAGATAATGATTATGAAGATGTATAAATTTGGATGTATGTTTCTCTTATAGATAATGATTATGAAGATGTATAAATTTGGATGTATGTTTCTCTCATAGATAATGATTATAAAGAATTATGTATAAATTTGGATGTATTTTTCCCTCATAGATAATGATTATGAGGAATTATGTATAAATTTGGATGTATGTTTCCCTCATAGATAATAATTATGAAGAATTATGTATAAATTTGGATGTATTTTTTCCCTGATAGATAATGATTATGAAGAATTATGTATAAATTTGGATGTATGTTTCCATCATAGATAATGATTATGAAGAATTATGTATAAATTTGGATGTATGTTTCCATCATAGATAATGATTATGAAGAATTATGTATAAATTTGGATGTATTTTTCCCTCATAGATAATGATTATGAAGAATTATGGATCAATTTTGATATATTTTCCCTCATAGATAATGATTATGAAGAATTATGTATAAATTTGGATGTATTTTTCCCTCATAGATAATGATTAGACGGACACGATGAAAGATTCGCTGCTCCAAAGAAGACTAAACTTGTAAAGGTAGGTTGTCTAATACCTGTGTATCCGCAAAAAAAGATGTAGTGCTTTTCACAAATATTCTTACGATAAAAATCATCGTAAGTCAAAAGCAAGAGTCATTTATATAACGATTTTTTTAGCTAATCTTGTTTTAAATATTATTAAATTATGTCAAATATTTTAGAAATTTGAAATATTATATCATAGTTATTTTTATTATTCTTCCGACTTTAATCTGCAAAATTTATTAAATTAACTTACGATAACTTTTTCGTTAGAATGTTTGTGAAAATGTGCAATGGTTTTTAAATTGTCAGCTTCATGTAAAGTTACATGTATATAAAATCAAACCAAGCCATCTTAAATTAAGCAACATACGTTTGATTTACGCATGTGTTTCACCATTTTGTCTGATATAATGAAGTCATGCTAACAGAAAACGTGCTCTATCATTTATGATGAATATTAAATAAAGGAGAGGAAGAAACCATAAACTATTTTGTCACTTTATCATAACACATCGTCTGTTTTGTTTTAATGTCAAGAATTTCTGTGTCAAAACAAACATTATAATAGATATATATCTTGGAATATATACATATGATTAAGATTTCAACCTGTTGTATATATTTATATTTGTGTATTAACCTTTCCAAACTAAATTATGCGAACTTGTATACAGTTATTCCATATGTGATTTGGGAACGGTCAAACTGTTGGCCCGAGGTGGAAGGAATAGTGATTTAAACTGTTTCCCGAGGCCGTAGGCGAAGGGCAACAAAACACTATTCCCGACACCGAGGGACAACTGTTTGGCTTTTCTAAAATATCTAACAGCATTGAACACGTTGAGACTAAGGTCAGTTGAAAATAGATTACTTTTCTGATGAGAAGATACCAACCTGATTAAAACCCGATCTAGCATTTTCCGCTTGCCTGCTCGCTAATTTAGATCAGGCCTTTTTCAAACGAGGGTCACGTTCAGGTGACCTTTTCTCATCATAATATTAATTAGGAAATTGTTATGATACGTAACTTGTTTACATCGTCTACGTCACGCAATTTGAAATGAGCCGTCCAATCACAGACTGATGTTAAATTAGCTTGCTAACCTTGGTCTAAAATAGAAATTACGAAATCAAAATGTTATCAATAGTGTTTCGCCTAAATGAAAGCTACGCATTGATTAGTCGACATAAAGGTCATCTCGACGTGACCCTCCATTGAGACAGTAGAGATCCTGTACGACTATGCTCTACAGGATATCTGTTTACGGAGACTGAGAAGATACTAGAACTTGTAATTAAGCAACATTAGAATAATAAAATGATATCTTAACCGTCTAAGAATGTTGAAAAGACAAGAAGCGACTGATGAAAATGTTTAATTTCAGCAAGTACGACATATAACAAATCTATAAATAGCTTTGTGATTCCCTCAGTATCCTACATTCGTTTTCAACAATGTGTATGCAACATGTTTTAATTCGTTCAGTTGAATGTTATAAGTGACAAATATTATTAGTAAGTGATTTCTTACGTTCTTATTACTATTTTAAAGACTAAATTTGGTTCCATACTTTTGGCGCAGTCATTTGCCTGTATATCCCTTTAATATAGTGTCACTAGTTACAAGTCTCTGCTTCATAATATTTATACATATTACAAAAAATACAGTACCCACCAAAAGTTTGGAGACATTTTCATTTTAAAAGCATACTACATAGGTGTTATAAAAAATTGATAATAATTAATTTTTAAATGTTGTTTAGTTTAGCTTATATATTTTGTTATGTCACTATTTTGTAGTTGAGACTACTTGAGAAGCTTACAAACTATGTTATAGAAAAAAGACTTACATTGGTGATGGTTTTGGAGACTGTGTGATAACAGATGCTGAATCTTATATAATATGATGCATTTACCAAACCTGTTTTCATTTCATCACCAACCGTATTGAATACATCAAAAATAATGGTTCTACCAAAAACAATCATTGAAATATAAGAAATTTGCTTAATTTCTTTTGTCTCCAAACTTTTGGTGGGTACTGTATATTTCTTGCAGAAATAGCATTTATCTTAACATGTGTAAAAATTTGTACAAGTAAATTGTTTACGAAAACTTCAAAATTTACTTTATGCATAGCTAACTGCATGATATATGATACTTTATGATACATTAATTAATATTGTTTTATTTATGACGTCATCTATGCACTGTTCTTCATCGTTCTGTCGTGAGTGATACTGATTGTTGTGTGAACACTTGCTCTTATAATAACATTCTAGTTACAACATTAATTATTCATATAAATAAATATATGACCAGAAAACATTTGACCAACGATCCTTGACAAGGTCAGTTTCTCATTTACGTTAATAAATCTACAACTTACGTCCGTCACTGACGTAAATGAGCGAAGTTAGACGAACATAAGTTTGATTTACCATTTCAAGAAATGTCGGATATCGACGTAAACGTCCGAAAATACACGACTTATGAATGATGCATTACTTCAATAAAAAACGCGTCGGCTGATGTTAATGGAAGGTTATTTTTATTAAGGCATACACGTGTGATTTTTAACTCCATTTTTGTTTTTAAATGCACAAACGCGTTCGATATTTAGTGTCTGCTGTTAATGATATATATTAGATTGAAATGGTTATTAATTTGCGGTAAACACCATTTGACAGATAATAATTACATCTCGTCTGTCTGTTGTCTGGTTTCGCCCACTATTTAAAACATTTCATTGTTTTAATTCGCAACAGTCAAGTTTAGTGACAAGCGGAAACGTTCTCGCTGCAAATAAGGACGACATTAGACAAACTTTACATTTGGTGAGTAAAAATTACATTTTCTTAGCTTGTTTTAAACAAATATGTGGCATGTTTTATGATATTATTGTTGTTACTTAAGCACACACATGAATGCAAATTAATCATATTAAGGATAATTAATTCGCAGATTCGAACTCCGCTAGATATTTGCAAACACAAACCTGTTGAAGTTATAATATGTTGGAAAGTTCTCAGTCATCAGACTCATGACTTACCAGTGATTCAGTCATGAACCATGGTATGAATTGTTGTTATCATGATTTTATGGACTGTTTGTTTGATTTGTTGGGTTTAACGCCGTAGCAACACATTGTATAGGTTATATCACGGCGGTCAGTCAACCTATTCACTGATCCTGGAAAGGCTAAATCGCTGAATTTAGCTGTTAACAAACTACTAGGCGCATACTTTGGTCAGTGACTGACTACTTGCCCTACATGATTTAGAATCAGAGGTAGGAGGGAGAATTGCCGTAGAAATAATTTCATGACCACTGGGACGAAGGTATGACCCGCCCTGGAATCGAACCTATGACCCCTCGATCAGTAGACTTGTGTGCCACCCAACTGAGCTAGTCGGGCGGCTACGAAACTTATTACTTGATTTACTAGTTCCATTGCCAAGAAGTTGGTTGAGTTGATATTTGAATTCAAAGACAGCCGGCACTGTCTCGATCTACCATGTATAAGGTAGCATATTTCTGCCAACAGACTACCGAATAACCAAAAAAATAATTTAGTGGGTTACTAACTCATTCACAGATTTCAACTTAAATATCAATTTTTTCTAAAATTATCAAAATTGTATGGAAATATTTTTGGAAGCAGGAAAGTAGTGTTCTTATAATGACAATTTTAGTGCAAATTGTCATACAACTACAAAATGATGGTGTTTGATGTAGTAAATATCTACCCCGTATGTGACGGTATAAACACTTTTAGTGCATTTTTGTGACTTTTATTGTACATTTCTTGCAACAAATAGGCCATTTTGTCTTAAAATGGTAAGAATTATTTTTTGTGGCACAATTACAGACACTGAATGGTATTTTGAAATTATAGAAAAAATAACCAAATCTGTGAACTAGTACCTTTAACCACTTCCTACTTACCGAAAATAACACAAACTGGTGAGGGGTTATCTATAGTACCCTAACAAGTTAACTACATGTACTGACAAGTTATGAAGTTATCTGGTAGAAAAAAATATGCACACACAGATAAGACTTCTAGTACAGTTTTCCTATAAATTAATAGTTTCATCTTATATAATCACAGCTACCTAAGGCGGTTATACCCTTCCATGAAATTTGACAATTTTCCTCCATTAATAAGGTACTAGTATATGGACAATTTGTTGTCCTTGTGGAAGGGTTAGTTAGTACTGGTTATAGACAAGACTCCAGGAAAGCTAGGTTAGGTGTGCTTTCCGCTGTAAAATAACCTAAATTGTGTTTACACGCTGTTAACCCAGCAGCGAGTTCAATAACCCTGAACGTTCCGTAACGTAAGGTTCGAGACAACTCAACCTAAAGACAGCTCAACCCGAGAAAACTCAATCCCCAACTTACGGGTTGAGTTGTCACAACAATGAGTTGAGTTATCCACGGATTGAGTTGTCTACGGGTTAAGTTTTCCATTACCAGTAACGTTAGCCAATAGTCGTTACTGAACACGCGTCTGTTTATAGACAAGACTCCAGGAAAGCTAGGTTAGGCGGGTTGTCCGCCGTAAAAATAACCTAAATTGTGTTTGCACGCTGTTAACCCAGAATAAATACAAGTAAAACTAAATAACTATAGTGCGTACAAAAAAACAAAACGTGTTTTGGTAAACATTGAAAATGAGACAATTCATTTTAGGGGTAGGCAGTAATGAAAATAAAATTTGTGTAATTCATTTTTAACAAAATTAGCATGATTGATAAACCACCACCACTTGGTAAATCATGCTTGTTATGGTATAACGCTTTCCATTACACTAACAACTAAGACACAATTAAAACATATTACAATTGTTTTTTTTAAATCATCCTGGGCATCCCTCGTCGTGGGTTAGTTCATTATATTGTTACTATAAACAGTGTTTTGTTTTTTGTTCGAACTATATAGATTTTCTTTTTTTTGGTTACAGGTTGTATACAGCACTGACAAGATGATACTGTATGTTGGCTTTCTACTTGTTCTTATGTCATCATTGTGTGATACCACACCGTCATATGTAATATGTGCTGATGAAATATTCAAGGAAGGTTTACACTACTTCCCAGGAACTAGCTGTAGTTCTTACAAGCATTGTTACAAAGATGGACATGGTCTAAATATTGGTGAATATATGGAATGTCCTTTCCCAACATATTGGAATCAGAATCTACTAACTTGTACCTTACATGACACAGTAAACTGTCCACTTGAGTACTGTTTAGATAAACCTGATGATCATAAACGGCCTGGTAAAAATAATTGTAGAAGTTATTGGTCATGTACTGGTGGTAAATCAGTAGCCAGGTGTTGTCCACCGGGACAGAGGTTTGATAATGTTACTTCCGCATGTACTGATATTCTCAGTACAGATGAACCACAATGTTATGTTAAATGTTTAAATGAAGATGCACTTCCTCCAGAGAATAGTACTGTTAATATAACAACAACAACCCCTGAACCAATTGTATGTGACAAACAACCTGTAACTGGTCGCCCTGGTGAGTACATACATATAATACCTGGTCATCCAGAATATTTGAGATTTTGTAGTGCCGGTACTATATACAACGAAACACAATGTGCATGTGTTAAAGATGATCTATCAATTGTTATGCGTTGCGCAGCTGAACTTCGTCTTACATTTACTACAGACTTGAAGGACACATCGGAGAAGCATATTGTATTGAAAACTGAAAATGTGCTCCATAATGCTACCACAGGTTCGGCTTATTTTAATGGCAACACGAGTAGTATGAAAAGTCAAAGATTCAACAACATCGAACACGTCGAGGCTCTCATAATAAATATCGAGTACAGGTCAGACCATGCTAATCTTATAGCCAACCACAGTCTTATGTCTAACGACGAGTGTCAGCCATTTTCAATTGATATCAAGGAGGATAAAAACTTCGTGTATTTCAGTGTTGGGACCACACAGAACGGACAATTTGAGATATTTGTAGTAAGTGTACCACAAGGACTAGAGCCTATCACCAAACTTCAATATAAATTTATGCATGGAGTTCTAACTGGTACAGTAAATGGTGTATCTGAATCTATCAATGCTCCAGGTTATCTTATCAATGTACATTGTGGTCTAACTATTGGACATTCAAGTGTAACTAATCCTTTCCATGGTGACATCAATGATATACAAATCTATTTTTGTGACCCAGAATCAAACAACCCAGGTCCTTAATTTAAAGACTTGAAATAACCCACATTGTGCTATTAACCAACAATTGTACGAAGCTTGCAAACTTATTATGTATGAAAGATATGTTTAGGTTTAAATGTGAAAAACATCAAATGGCATATGACATAAAATGGAAGGCAACTTTACTTAAAATATCGTCAAACTTTATAGTTAAACACTTGTAAGACTCTACCAATTGTTTTTATTTCAATAAAAATGGATATAGTAAGGTATAACACTTACCTACAGATATACGCTGGGACAGAACCAGGATTTTTTCTAGGGGGGGGGGTCCGAGCTTTCGAACCAAAACCACATTATACTCATTTTGCAGAATACAGTAATGCTACAATTAATAATAAAACTTGCATAACCATTAGATCTATATTAAGCACCGAGAAAATGGCTTCATTTTACTTAGAAATGACTTACAGTCAAGAAATACACTAATGGACAGGTGCATTTTGGAAATTCCAGGGGGGTACCCCCCCCCCGCTAGATCCGCCTATGTATACGTGAGGGTGCGTTTGAGAAGTGTGTGTTATATCTTTGTTAGACGAAACAATTAGTCAGTCGAAATTGAAATTGAAATGTCACATAATTGCTTTGCTTTCACGCTTTCGACATCAACAATTTTATCTTTATGTAACATTTTACCTGCTTACATGTACATGTGAATAAAACATATCCGCAAAACATATATTATAAGCTTGTTAGACTTCATTCAAGACGAGTTTGTTATTATTGTCCACCAACTTAACTTAATCGGTAGTGCGCCTTACAGTCAATCAGTGCAGAGGTAGTGTGTTCGACTATAAGCTGATGTCAACATATCAATGCGGAGTTCAGTTATGATTATTTCACTGAGGCCAACATACCAATAACATAGCGTTTCATTGACAGTTTGTTTATTACCGATATACATGCACCGTTATAGTGCGTACAAAAAACAAAACACTGTTTATAATAACAATACAATGAACTAACCCACGACGAGGGATGCCCAGGATGTCTTTTAAATAAACAATAGTGATATGTTTTACTTGTGTCTTCGTTGTTGGTGTAATGGAAAGCGTTCTACCATAACAAGCATGATTTACCAAGTGGTGGTGGTTTATCAATCATGCTAATTTTGTTAAAATTAATTACATAAATTTTAATTTCATTACTGCCTATCCCTGAAATGAATTGTCTCATTTTTAATGTTTACCAAAACACGTTTTGTTTTTTGTACGCACTATAGGTTTACAAGTTCTCCATACCCTTTATTATTGGAAGTAAATCAACATCAGCGCCATGGTTATCGAAAAGATATTATATGACACGAGATTGGAACATAAAATAACCATAATCAAAATTGAGTATGCAAATATTACAATACTGTTACCAATTCAGATACGCCGAGGCATATCACATAATATAAATATCACATCTTACAGAGGGTGAACATTACGTTCTATCACCCTCTGTAGGGTGTGATATTTATTTTATTATACAGAACAACAAAAATCAGAATTTTGTGACAATTTAATAGTCACAAACCGTTTAATTTTATCTGCTATATTTGCTTCTGAACTAGAAGACATTTTTACACCGTTAAGTTTATTGTTTCGTAAAAAGCAAGCCTCTGCGCAAGGGAGGTAATTCAAATTGAAGGGTTAAAAACTCGGGTCCCGGTATTAGTTAACTCCAACACAGTAGTCTCCATCTCTATCAATCTGATTAAAACCCAGTCTAAAATTTTCCGCTCGCCTACTCGCTAATTTAGATCTGGTCTTTTTCACGACGAGGGTCACGTTCAAGGGACCTTTTCTCATCATAATATTAATAACGAAATTGTTATGATACGTAACTTGTTTACATCGTCTACGTCATGTAATTTGAAATGAGCGTCCAATCGCAGATTGTGAATAATACTGTTAAAATTAGCTTGCAAACCTTGGTCTAAAAGCAGAAATTTCGAAATCAAAATTTTATCAATAGTGTTTCGTCTAGATGAAAGCTACGCATTGATTGGTCGACACAAAGTTCATCTCGACGTGACCTTCCACGGAGACAGTAGAGATCCTGTACGACAGCGGTCTACAGGATATCTGTTTACGGAGATTGCATCCCTATAAGTTGGCCGATAGTTGATGTCAAGCGGACCGATGATGAGGTTCAGAGGGTCACATCCCGGATTGTCACCCGGTGACGTCACATTAGGATATATTGTCAACAATTCACATTTATGCTGTTATCACTGAATACAGTAAATACATTGGTAAGTACAGTAAAACAGAGAGAAAAGTATAAATTAGATTGAAAGAATAATAATTTATACAGCCTAAAATAACACATAAAAGATAAAGGCTATTTTATTGTGTTGTTTACATTTTGTTAAGTATACCATGTTGTATCAACTATGTTGTTGTTTTTGTTGGGTTTAACGCCGTAGCAACACAAATACGACTGTCAGTCAACCTACTCACTCCTGGAAAGGCTAAATCTCTGGATTTAGCTGTTAACAAACTACGAAGCGCATACTTTCGTCAGTGACTGACAACTGCCCTACATAATTACAAATTATAGGTAGGAGAGAGAATGGCCGTAGAAATAATTTCATGACCAAGCTCCACGAAAGTATGCCCCGTCCGGGAATCGAACCCTCGACCCCTCGATCAGTAGACTTGTGTGCTAACAACTGAGCTAGTCGGGCGGCTTGGTGTATCAACTATGCTCGTGCGTCTAATCAGAGATTTTATATATCAGAGATTTGCAACGAAGTGCTATTTTGAATATTCACGATCGTCACTGTCTATAACTGGCTGAAGCAGGCTGTACAATTTATTCCAGAGTTTGAAAACTTGATTTATGTTTGTGTACATGTCTTCCATGCAACTCGTGAATGTTTCTGCAGTTTTTGACAAAAAAATGTTGCAATTATGACCGAAAATATTACTCTAGGTGATGATCACGGCAGTGAAATTTGATGTAAATCTATGTGGTTTCAAATCCCTGTTATTTAAAACCCCTGGTCTAATTCAGTATATAACTCTTGTTAAAATGCTGATGAAGTATTTTTACATTTGTATATTTTGTTGTCGACAATTTTTTTAAGTAATACGTATCAATTAATCCTAATTATACAATGATGGATGTTTAATCTTAATGCAGCTGCATTTAGATGAATCATAATTATCAACAATGCATGAAAATAATGGTTAAGAATTCATTTAGTTTTATACATAATAAGTACTTTATAGTACCCATCAAAAGTTTGGAGACATTCTCTTTGTGTTGGCCTACTGATTAGCTTTTGTGTAAAATTTGAAAACTTATTATTTTGCATTGCTTTTTAGTTTTGCTTTATTTTTTAGTTATTATTATAATTCTATCTGAGATTACAAAAATAGCATAAAAGCTATGTTACGGAAAATCACTACACTAAACATGGTTTTGGAGGCTTTAGGGCTTCAGATGTTGAATTTTGTTAATGTGTTGGATTCATGAAATTTGATTTCATTTTATCACAAACTATTCTTAAATATAGCAAAAACTCGTGATTCTACAATAATAATCATCAAAATTTGAGAATTGTAGTAAATTTCTTTCTTCTCCAAACTTTTGGTGGGTACTGTATATTATCGAGTACTATTTTATTTGTGGTAATTGTTGTCATTGTGCAGCTGTGTGAAATTTTACCGTCTCTTGTCGTCCTGGGAAAAACTGCTGTTAAGTGTGACTGAATTAATGGCCCTGCTTGTTTGTTTGTTTTGTTTTTGGTGGGTTAAACGCCTAAAGATAATATAACGGCGGTCAGTCAACCTACTCACTGTTACTTGAAAGGCTAACTCTCAGGATGTAGCTGTTAACCAACTACTAAGCGCATACTTTCGTTAGAGACTGACAACTGCCCTACATGGTTGAGAATCATTGGTAGGAAGGAGAATGGCCATAGAAATAATTTCATGACAAAGCTCCACAAAAGTATGCCCCGCGTGGGAATCGAACCCAAGACAAGATCAGTAGACTTGCGTGCTACCAACTGAGTTAGCCGGGCGTCTTAAATATTTGCCATTGAGTTTGTTTTATGGTAGTAGCCTATGGTTATGTTGTTATGAAAGTGCTCTCTCAGCGTTACCTTTCGTTATGGTAATTACAAGCCATTTATTGGCTTGTCTGGAAAATGATCTACTTAAAAGTATCTACTTAAAGTCACTTTATGAAGATGTATTCATTAACAGTACACTTGAAAACTCTTTTACAACCATCACGAAATTATCAAAATATATCATATATTAGAGACACAATAAACAGTTCAAACCATTCTGCTTTTTAAATTTAAGTTTTACTAAGTGTCCTTAACAATTTTAGAACCTAATTATATGTAATTTGGAACAGGCTTTTTCTATTACAAGGCTTCATCTTAAACATACTCGTGCTGTGGTTAAATCTATTGTTTCAAGTATTGACAACCAAATTCTGCCTACGGTTTCGACCTACAATGTACTTTCATTTGCAATATATAACATCAACATATGTAAGCCAGCTGCGTGTTCAGTAACGACTGTTATTGAACGTTACGGATACGGGACAACTCAACCCGAAGACAACTCAACCCGTGGATAACTCAACTCAAAGTTGCACAACCCAATCCGTTAGTAGGGATTGAGTTGTCTCATGATGAGTTGTCTTTGGGTCGAGTTGTTCCGACCCTCACGTTACGGAACGTTTTGGAACGTTCGGGGTAATTGAACAGGCACCAGGTTTAATCAAAGCGCTGAAGCACTGAATTTGTTCTGGTTCGAAAATTTAAAGTAAAATTAGTGCTGCAGCGACGTATATATACAAAGACCATTCAATGACACTTGTTGGTTAGGTAGAAAAACATATGTTCAGATTGATGAAGTAGTGAGCCCATATTTTTTACTGATTTTTACTCAAACAAATTATAAGGGCTTTTGAGATTCTTTACAGATTGTACGGCTATTCCTTCTTTTCTACTTGTACATTTAAACGTATTGTACATATTATGTTACTATCCACATGATCAAGTTTTTGTTGAGCAGTACTTTATGTTACTAACTGAGTAACCTAGATGTTATTGAAGAAAAATTCTGATTTTATGGATTTGAGAAGGAAAATGGTAGTTACATGTGTTTGATCACATATTGTCCGTTTTTTCTCAACTGTCAAAGCTTGAATAATTTCACGGTGACTGAATGCTTTTTTGTACTGGCGGCCTTAGTTTTATTAAATATGTCTTGACTAGAACTCATCATACGGCATAAGCAGCTTTACTCGATCATGATACACACTGGAAAATCATGAATGTATCACAACGATATTTTTAACAAGTGCATTCACCGTGAAATTATTCATGTTTTGACAGTTGAGAAATAACGAACTACATGTATATAAGATTTAAGTAAATTCCACCCGATGGGTATTGAGATATTTTATGATTTTAGGGGGTCCAGTTTTAACGCAAACTACATATATGACTTTAAATTCTGTAAGACTTACTTCCCTTTCATTTCGCTGTAGTCACAGCCCTTAGTAACTTTATTTTGATCACATTCTTCACAGCGCTTACGTCACGCTTTGCTACTTCTTGATTTTATAAAGGGAAATAACCACTGCGGAGGGTTTGCATCTTGATTTAAGTCTGATTTATCTCCCTTTCATTTTTGTTGTAGTTATTTTCTTGGACTTGTGAGAAAACATTATACCATTCATATTTTGCAAAAGTTTGATTTTAATTTCGATTTTAAACGAAATAATTATTTCGTAAAAAATCAATTTTTCGTGTTAAACAAAATTCATTATCTCGAAAAATCGTAATAAATAATTTGAATAGAAACTATATATTATAATATTACTATACATTTGTAATTTATTTAAAAAAATTATACTTCGTAGAAACGAATTTGTATAACGGTTAAAAGAAATAATTGTTAAAAAAATAAAAAGATATTTCATAATGTCACTTTAGGGTTTCCGTAATATATCTACACTATTTTTTTTATTTTTTTTTTATTTATTTTTTTTTTACTGGGTTTTACGCCGTATCAACACAATTTAGGTCATGTTACGGCGTCCAGCACGCCTAACCTAGCTTTCCTGGACCCTTGTCTATAACTAGTACTCACCTACCCTTCCACAAGACCAGAAACTTCCCATATTATCTAATCAATGAAGGAAAATTGACATTATTGTCAACTTTTCATGGATGGGTATAACCTCCCCGGGTGGGATTCGAACCCGTACCCCCTTCGGGACACGAGATACCAAATCCTGACTCACTACCAACTGCGCTATCGACCTGGGTTATCTACACTTTAATCATTGCATTTGTACATGTACATTGTATATTTGCGACAACTCAATACTGTGTTACGACAGCTCAAAGATAAAATAGATACCATTTATCTAATGTGGTCAAAACAAATTTAAGTATTAGTCTAATGAATATAATCTAATATACGTGTTTATCGTCATATAATCACATTGTGGGTAGATTTACTAAATGACAGTTTGATTAAACTATTAATTAATTATTAAAAGAAAATTACGCTTCTTAAAAACTGATAGCTCTTTTATATGCCCGAAAGAATTTCGGACATATTATGTTATACCCCCTGGCGTCCGTCTGTCCGTCTGTCTGTTAGCAATTTGGTTTCCGGAGCATAACTTAAGTTCCATTTGGCCCATAATATTCAAACTTCATAGGATGATTGTCCATATCGGGTAAAAGATCTCTATTTATTTTGGGGTCACAAGGTCAAAGGTCAAGGTCACTATTACCTTAAAACTGAAAACAGTTTCCGGAGAATAACTTAAGTTCCATTTGGTCCACAATATTCAAACTTCATACAATGATTGTCCATATCGGGTAGAAGACCCCTATTGATTTTGGGGTCACAAGGTCTAAGGTCAAGGCCACTATTACCTTAAAACTGAAAACAGTTTCCGGAGCATGAGTGACAAAGTTATACTCATCACGAATAAAAAGAAGCATTCTCAATGGTATCTTTTTTCTCTACTTTGTTTTCCACAATTATTCATAATATGTTATTCATCTGAAATATTCTCATGTCTTACAAATGCTTCATCTTAACTAAAAAACACTTTCGGGCATATAATGCTCCGCCTAGCGGTGCTCTTGTTATAATATATAGCCATCTCATTCACTCTAGTGCAATATCTTAAATCATTTACCGCCGGTCTGAAGGCCGGTGGTATATTGGAGTCGTCAGAATCTGATGACCGTGGTAGGAGCAGTTCATTATTTCTTTTAATTGTGTCCTCCTTTTTTATTTAAAACTGTTGACATCGAGAAATTGTATTAATTTTATAGTTTTATAGTAATGCAATTAAATTTCGTGCTTTTGGGGGGGGGGGCATTTTAAAGAGCATTTTATCCTTAATTTATATTTTAAGACAATGTAAAATATCTGCTGAGGTTCAGGCTAAAAACACACGTACCGTACATATTTAACGCACGTTTCCGTGAACAGATTTGCTACAGACTCGCGGTAAATAAGCAAGTGCGAGAGCTGAGAATTTTAGATTGGGTTAATCGTATACAAAGCGCTAAATGCGCGATGTAAAAGTTAATTAATTGTACTTGTCTGTTGTAAGTTACTGATAGATACTGTCTCGGCATGCTGAACTTTTCGGCTGTTACTGTGTAATTACCGTCTAACTCACTCATGGGGACCGCCATTAAGTCATAATAGGTTTGACAATACAGCTGGAAGTATTTTTTGCCGCATATATCTTTGTCTTACCTTTTGACGTATGTACACATAAAGGTACCACTATTCGGCGGTATTTAATGCTTTGCATTAATCTTTTCTTGTAGTTACATGTACTAGTCTGTAATCATTCTCGTACCCAGAGTCTAGTAGATTCTTAATACTAGACTCTGGGAACGAGAATGGTCTGTAATATGGGACTTTAGTCAGTTATTTCCCCTTGTATTCTCTTCAAATAGGTAGGTCCTATTAGTTGGATTACTTGGATTTTACCCTTACTTTTCAATGTAAATTTGCCAAAATTAATCTTTATAACGTTTTTGTAAAGCATTTAAAATTTGTTTAAAATTTAAGTTAAATATTTTTAGGGTAAAGAACTATCTTAATTTCATCACTTCTGTTAATATCCTAATTAACAAGAAAGATATTAGATGAAATATTTTGTTATCCTTACATAGGAATTCAATGATAAAATCCAAGGATTCCAACTGTAAGGACATACTTACCAATTGGATTGCTTCAGATTTTTTTATCAGGGAAAGATAACTGACAAAAGTCCCTAATTGGAAAGAATTGATTTCAAAAAATTCCTTTCTATGGCAGCGCTTTTCCAAATTTGAAAAAATCGAACAACATCTAATTGAATTCTGTAGCGCGTTCAATTACACAAAACGTTACAGAACGTTACATAACGATACATCCGGAACTCCTCAGCCATTCACTGCGAATAACCTAATCTATTACACAAATATGAGATCGTTAGGGCAATGAGTGATGTTTCAAAATTTACGGACTAAAAACAAAACATCACTCAATGCCTAAACGATCATATATTTGTTTACTTTAACACCGGTAGTTTCAAAATAGCGTCTAAATATGTCTGAGATTATTCGCAGCGAATGGCCGAGGTGTTCCGAATGTATCGTTACGGAACGTTTTGTAACGTTCGTGATAACTGAACGCAGGGCTGTTTAAACTGTTAAGAAACAAGTAGTAAATGCGACCAAGAAAGTAGTGCAGCGGGAAGATGTGTATACTATCAAACGTAGATGATTTGAAACGAAATCTAATTTAAACAAATACTTAAAATTATGCTATTTAATGTTAGTTTAGATCAATCCAATCTCCGTAAACAGATATCCTGTAGAGCATTGTCGTACAGGATCTCTACTGTCTCCGTGGAAGGTCACGTCGAGATGAACTTTGTTTCGACCAATCAATGCGTAGCTTTCATCTAGACGAAACACTATTAATAACATTTGATTTCGTAATTTCTATTTTTAGACCAAGGTTGGAGGGCTAATTTAACAGCCAGGTATTATTCACAATCTGCGATTGTACGGCTCATTTAAAATTGCGTGACTTAGACAATGTAAACAAGTTACGTATCATAGCAATCTCGTCATGAATATTATGATGAGAAAAGGTCACCTGAACGTGAACTTCGTTTGAAAAAGGCCAGATCTAAATTAGCAAGTAGGCGAGCGGAAAATTTTAGATCGGGTTTAAATCAGATTGAATTGAGAAATGATTGTTGTACTAGTATGTATCTATCTCAATCATGACCACAGTTATCTGTTATATAAAGTCTTGTTCAAGTTTATAATTTTACTTTCTGGTGATAAATGAGGACTGTGTTACTAAATTCATTACAACTCAGTTGTTAAATTATGAAAAATTTTCGTGCGACCAAAGTGCCGTTTACTAATCTGAGATCAGCTTGTGTGAAAGGAAACATAACGCGGTGGCTGATAATAATGTTTGGATTTGCAGTTCTGATTTTTCTCGGAAGAACTGCAAAGTATATATTGTCAGAGTTTTATTATTGTTCAAATACTTACGTTAACACTGATTCGTGTTCTAACTGCTATCAACATGTAAAGAAATTATCTACGTCTTCGAGAACAATTCCTAAAACAATTCATCAGATATTTTTCTATGAAACTAGTGATACCCTACCTCAGAAACTTGCAGCAGGAAGAGATAGCTGGCTTCTCAGACATCCGGATTACAAATATATTCTATGGAATAAAACCTCAATAGATGAACTAATTCATGAAGAATTTCCATTCTTATATCATTTATACAAAAGTTATGGTCACTGGGTAAGAAGAGCGGATGTAGCCAGATATGTAGTACTGTATCACTACGGTGGTTGGTACGTGGATATGGATGTTGTATGTAAAAATAGGTTAGTCGTTTTAGTATTTATTAGGGGTGTAACGGTTAACCGATTTACCGGTTAATATTGCAATACGAATTTTAACGGTTTTCAACCGGTTCGTTTTTTCTTGAACCGTTTTTGTAGTTATGTTTATTAATTTATTGGAGTTAACGCAATGTCAACACAATTTTTAGGTCATTTTACGGCGTCCAGCGCACCTAACCTAGCTTTCCTGGACCATTGTCTATAACCAGTACTCACCTACCCTTCCACAAGGCCGGAAACTTCTCTATATTATCTAATCAATGGAGGAAAATTGGCATTACTGTAAAATTTTCATGAAAGGGTATAACCTCCCCGGGGGGATTCGAACCCGCACCCCCTCGGGCACGAGTATCCAAATCCCGGCGCGCTACCAACTGCGCTATCGACCCGGTTTTTTGTAGTTATGTGTCGTACTGTTTGTTCTTATCATTATCTGAATGTTAAATGCGATATTTAAGAAATTACTTTCAGTTGTCTATGTTTTACCGATTATTATACATAGGCATGAGCTTTGATGCGCGTATAATCAATCAATCTGATTTAAAACCCGATCTAAAATTTTCCGCTCGCATACTCGCTAATTTAGATCTGGTCTTTTTCAAACGAGAGTCACGTTCAGGCGACCTTTTCTCATCATAATATTAATGACGAAATTGTTATGATACGTAACTTGTTAACATCGTCTATACGTCACGCAATTTGAAATGAGCCGCCCAATCGCAGACTGTGAATAATACCGCTGTTAAATTAGCATGCAAAACTTGGTCTAAAAATAGAAATTACGAAATCAAAATGTGATTACTAGTGTTTTCGTCTAGATGAAAGCTACGCATTGATTGGTCGAAACAAAGTTCATCTCGACAAGACCTTCCACGGAGAAAGTAGGGATCCTGTACGACAACGCTCTACAGTATATCTGTTTACGGAGATTGGAGTATGATTAAATCACGAGTGCTTTAGCACGAGTGATTTACTGAGCGCATCAAATGAGTCACTATATTTTGATAATCGGTAAAAAATAGACAACTGTACGTTATTTCGATTTTAACATCGTAAAATACATCACTAGAAAACTACACCCCATGAACAATACGTTCATTAGTTTAACCATTCACATATAAATGTATATCATTATGTCAATGATTAGTCTTTTTTATTTACAATATGATAATAAGAAATTGATAATGTTTATACTCAGACAGACTTTCATTGAGATAACCGAATAATTTAATCAAAACATTATACGCCAGCCTTGATGAGTCAACGTAATAATATCAATCGTGTTCATATAACTAAAAGATAAAAAAACGACAATAGTTCACAAGTTTACTAAAGCATATACATGTACATGTTTAAGTATAGAGGATATTTTCACAAAAATTGTTGTTATCTAACTTATTTTAGTGATATTGTTTGTTTGTTTGTTTTTGTTGGGTTAAACGCCGTAGAAACACAATGTATAGGATTCAGCCGTTAACAAACTACTAAGCGCATACTTTCGTCAGTGACTGACAACTGCCCTACATGATTAAAAGATAATTGGTAGGAGGAAGAATGGCGGAAGAAATAATTTCATGATCAAGCTCCACGAAAGTATGTCCCGCCCAGGAATCGAACCCACGACCCGATGCTCAAATGGAACCGGTTCCAGAGAAAAAGTTTTTCAGCACGAATAAACGCCTAATGTTACACCTTAGGAAAAAAGTCGATTTTCAGCCAAAGCATCCCCGTTTTGGGCCTCAATGGGCTTAAATCGGCCCCAGGACATCCGCAAAGACGTTTGTAGGTTGTAATTTCAGCATTTAGGCAACTGTGGCTTAATAGCGGCAATTGACGCATTATTGCGTTTACCCCTATAGGGACTATGTTAGAACGAAAAACGGGCCACCTGGCTCCCGAATGGGCCTCATATGCCGATTGTGGCACATTTCCTGTTTTTTCTGGACCATAGGAAGCGACTGAGGCCCAAATGGAACCGGTTGCAGAGAAAATATTTCAGCCCGAAAAAAACGCCTGATGTATACATCTGGGAAAAAGTTGATTTTCAGTGAAAATCTTTTCCCAGATATGGTCCTCATCACAGGGATTCATAGGCCTAGGGGCATCCCCATAGACGTATTTGGGCGGTATTTTGGGCATAATCCGAAAATCTTGACCTAAAACGGCTATTTACGCATAATCGCGCCTACCCGTATTGGGACTACATGCGGTCCTGGAAACGGGCCCCTGGCCCACCGGAAGGGCCTCAGGTATCGTATGCGGAACCCCGAAACTGGAAGTACATCAAGTTTGTTTACATACCAGCTATCAGCATAGGACACTATAAAGAAGGTTGGTACCCCCGAGCCACACCCTTGGTCGGTCGAGAGGGTTCGAAACCCCCTTCATTGCAACCCCGGGGTAGCTGGGTGGGTCCAGACCCTTAACCATGAAGTAGGTTAGGTTTGTAGCTACATACCATCAATCTGCATAGGACACTATAAATACTTATAAAGTGAACACTGGTCCCCCCTTGCAATGCCCTGGGTCGGTCCAGAGGGTTCGAGACCCCCATCAAGAAGCTACCCCGTGTAAGCTCCCAACCCAAACCGGAAGTAGGCCAGTTTTTTTACATACCAGACATCTGCATAGGACACTATGTAGACTTATACAGTGAATTCCGGTACCCCAGTGCCACGCCCTGGGTCGCTCAAGAGGGATTGAGACCCCACACACACACGACAACCCCCAGGATAGCCCGATGGGTCCCGACACCAAAACCAGAAGTAAGTCAGGTTTCCTTACAAACCAGCTATCTGAAAAGGATACTATATAGATCTATATAGTAAAGGCCGGTATCCCCCGTCACACCCCGGGTCAGTCCTGAGGTTCCGAGACCCCCACAAAGCAACATCCAGTGTAGCCAGGTGGCTCTGAACCCCAAAACCAGCCAGATGTAGGTCAGGTTTGTTTACAAACCAGGTATCTGCATAGGAAACTATGTATCCCTATTTAGTGAAGCTCGGTACCCCCTGCCACGGTCTGGGTCTGTTCAGAGGGTTCGAGACCCCCACGTAGCTACACCCGGGGTAGTCGGGTGTCTCCGGTACCAGACGAAAGTATGTTCTTATACTTTTTCCATCATCGATCGGACATTAATGTTGAATAATAAAGAATTTCTACAATAATGCAATCGGGGTACTTAAAAGTTTCGTTAAGAATAGTTGAAAAAGTCTAAATAATTGAAAATTTATTCAAAGTTCAACTTATAATATGACAACTTTTTTAGTATAATAATGATTAAATTAACTACAATTTATAAATTCTTGTCTTATATACCAAATGCAAGTAATTAAATTGTCGTTCACATCCATTTTTGGTTTTATCTAAATGAAATCACAAGCTAAGATATCAACCTGTTTTTTTAAATGATTTTTAACGTCGAATTATGTCGTGATAAGTTTTACTTGTGTCTTGTTGTTGGTGTAATGGAAAGCGTTCTACCATAACAAGCATGATTTACCAAGTGGTGGTGGTTTGTCAACCATGCTAATTTTGTTAAAATGAATTACACAAATTTTATTTTCAATACTGCCTACCCCTGAAATGAATGTCTCGTTTTAAATGTTTACCTAAACACGTTTTGTTTTTATGTACGCACTATACTATGTTAATATCTATATATATGTGTGTACATGTATATTTATATATATATATGTGTGTTAATATCTTCATTAACAAGAAAGATACATTATGTATTAGATGAAATATTTTGTTATCCTTACTTAGAAATTCAAAGATAAAATCCGAGGATTTCAACTGTATGGACCTACTTACCAATTGGATTGCTTCAGATTATATCAGGGAAAGATAACTGACTTAAGTCCTTTTTTTCTACAATTCAGCAAATTAAATCTATTCATTAATATTGTTTTTATTTCAGTATAAAGCCACTGGAAGACGATGCTGTGCATTTAAATAAAACAATAGTTGTACGTGAAACTGAACCAGTCGGATTTTCGAATGATTTTATTGGTATAACCCCTAAGCATCCATTCTTGTATACAGTGTTAACTGCATTAGATAAATCAAATAGATGGTTTGTTTTCCCGTATTTAAATACAATGCTCGCTACAGGTATGAAAATTGTAAATATTTATTATCTTTAGTTGTTTGCTTTTTGAGGTTGTTATTCTAGCAAATAAAATGGAGTGTCATATCAGCTGCATTTGTTGGGTTTAACGTCGCAGCAACACATTGTATATGTTATTACACGGCGGTCAATTTACCTACTCTCTGTTCCTGGAAAAGCTAAATCCCTGGATTTGACTGTCGACCAACTTCTAAGCGTATACTTTCGTCAGTGACTGACAACTTCCCAATATTATTAAGAATCAGTGATTTGGTGGAGATTGACCTTAGAAATTATTTCATGACCTAACTCCATGAAAGTATGCCCCACATGGGAATGGAACGTACGACCCTTCGATCAATAGACTTGTGTGCTATACCGACTAGGGCGGACATGTTGTTCTTTAACAATTACGAGATTTCTCAATATATTTATTTTATTATTATCCCCTGATCAAGTTACATGTATATCCATAGCAAGTAACATCGACATAAAAATTTTGATAGGCAATAAAGTAGTCAGAAGTGGACGCTAGTTCTTTCAACACACATGTATACATTTAAAATATGAGATTTAGAAATACGAAAAACTTTCGAAAGTGTGCGTGCAAGATTAATGCAGACAGAGGGATTATATTATTTTACGAAAGATCAGCGATTCTCTAAATCTATCACATGGAACTGTTTACAGAATTGTTACGGAATAGCTAGAAATGCATCTTGCATATCAAAGGGGAATACATTAAAAGGGTTATAAGGCAAAACAGTTATGTAGCCTACTTCTTTTGACAACATAACGTCAATTGAGACGACATGAGCTGCGTCACTTTTCGTCACGTCTATGTGTGTATATAATAGTGCAGAATCATTAATTTTGGTCCAATCTTTACAATAATTTGAAAATTGGTTGACAGATGCTCATTTAATAAGATACTAGAAGTTCATGTCGTTTGCGTGCCCACGAATTTCTGGATCACCCCTCGTATATTGTTATAAAATTATTTTAAGGTTCATGTTAAGTCTTGGTTTGCAAAATAAAAGTAAAAAAAGAAATAGCTCTAATTCTGTCATACTTCCACCAACAGAACTGTATTATATATCAAAATATTCCTTATAAAACATACAAAGTGATACTGGTCAGTAATTATGACAAAGATATTCAACAAAAAATTTATTTTCAAAATTGATGTTGCACAAATAAACATACTAAATTACATTAAAATTTTCTTACAACAAAATTTAACATTAAATCCTTTACAGAACCTCATAGTATATACTTTTATTTCCTCCAATTACTGAAGAGCATAATATATAATCATATATACATATAAACGATAAGGCAAAAATATCATATAAATACAAAAAAATATAATCAAAGCAGATCCTGTAATAGCTAGAAGGCAAAGAATTATCTATCCATTACAAGCTATTACAGGAATAGTTCAAACACAAAATAAGTAAGTTCATGACCAAACCCATCTCACTCGGGGGCGAAAGCGAAATGTGGGTGAGATGGGCTAAATGAACTGTTAACAAAGTCTTCAAGCAAGCAATATCATATACAACCAAAAAAAGCCCTAAATGTCACACATAGAATTAATACTCTTAATGAGCAAAAGGTTAGGCTCTAACCTACCTATCGCTAATAAGAAAATGTATGAGCACAATGTATGAACGGAAGTGAATTTACTTGATTCAAAGTGTTTCAAAGCAATAGTAATAAATTCATCTCTAATGTGATTGTTACAAAGACAAAACCATAACTGATGTTGGACAATGTTTGTGACTAGGTCACCACAAAGAGTACATTGTTCTACATATGGACGAGAGAAAAATCTACCTAGAATTCGCATAAATTGACTACATACAATGGATAGTTCATCAAAACGACGTGATAATGTCCAGATCTTACATGGTTTACCGACTGTAAGTGCTGTATGCAGATCTACATCAGGTACTAGGCTACAGACAGATTGCAATCTTGAAATGCGTCCTGGTAACATTACTTTTTTATGTAGAAGGGTTTTCCATGAATTTTTCGATGGAAATGACCCAGAAGACAAATACAGGTCAATAAAACTGAATAAACCATACTTGTGAAGCAATCTACATACATCAGGTACAAAGCCTTGGTAATATTCAGTACCTTTACAGTATCTAATTAGTCTTTGATTAAACACATGTTTTGCTAAATACTTGTATGGCAGACGACACAGCTGACCAAAAAATTGTAATTTCCGATAGTTTATGATAGTTTCCATCGGATCCACATCTAACATAGAAAGAGAGAAGTTTGTACTTGTGTTTTGCTTGAGGCCTTGTATGTGTTTAATACAAAAACGATGTGAACGTTCAAGTTTTACAACATCCGTACTAGACAATGAATTCCACAGTTCGCAGCCATACAAGGATTTAGGAATAACTACAGAGTTGTACAAGGTTTTACAAGTTAAGGGGTTAATGTCAGTAGGATGAAAGCCACTGTTACATAAAGCCAGGAATGTACCACGCAGCTTGTTGCAGGCATTGTCAATCATTTGTTTATCAGTCAAAAATATGTCACAAATCAAACCCAAATGCTTGTATGATTTACTCTCTGAGATAGTATGTTCACCAAGATAAAACACACGTTGAGACAGATGACGAGGTGGTTCATTAAACACCATAACAGAACACTTATTAGGATTATATTCAAAGCGCCATTTCTTTGAATACTTATCACATATGTCTAACATTTTGTTTAATCCGTTAATAGAATAAGAAACAAGAATCATATCATCAGCCACAGTAGGTGATCCAAGTAACATATCATACATACAACACCCGCATTGGCTGGCCTCTAATTCTTTGATCAAGTCATTAATAAATAGAATATATAGAAGTGGCGAAGTAATTCCACCTTGTCTAGTTCCCTGACTGATGCTAAACCACTCCGATTGCAAACCTTGAAATCGAACACAACTAGTAACATTTCTGTACAATTCTGAAAAGGCGATAAGGGTTGTGGAATCAATTCCAGACATTGTTAGTTTGTATAACAAGCCGTCGATCCATACTCTATCAAATGCCTGTCTGCCATCTAGAAAACATACATACAGTTTAGAACCTAAATGTCGTGAATAATAGATACTTTCACGAAGCATAAATGAGGTCATTAGACAACCGAGTTTTTCTTGGAATCCGCCCTGCTGTGTGCTAATGATATCCAGGATAGTAGATTTACATCTTTCTAGTAGTACCGATTCAAAGATTTTAAGAATTACCGACGTAAGGGAAATCGCACGGTAATTATTCGGGTCATCCTTTCTCTTGTTGCCACCTTTATGAAGAGTCACAATTACACCGCGTTTTAAATTATCCGGAACAAAACCCTCGCGAAGAAAGCATGAATATAGGTTTGCAAGCACTGGGCATAGTGCATTTTTGGCAAATATGATATGTTCATACTGAATTTTGTCGGCGCCACCCGCCTTGTTCCTAGAACATCTTGTTAAGACATCATGTACAGTATCAGGTGAAATATACACATTAGATTCTGGCGAACGCTCACGCAATGTGGAGGAAACAAATTCAGAAATATAACTTTCCCAATTGTTATCAAATGAAGCGCTCTCCGACGGGGTATACAAGTTCTTGAAGTACTCACCCCAGTGCTCAGTTATACTGGCACGATCCCTGACAATAACACCATTAAAGTTTAATACCGTACTCAACTGACCAAACTTTCTCTGACGTCGAGAATTCACAATTTTCCAAAAACGGTCAGCATCAACTTCAGCAGCCTCATCAAGTTCGTGATTTTTCTTTTTCAGGTATTGCGTAACTACATTGCGATGCAATCGTCTAAAAACGCTCTTTGCACGTTTATAATTGATATAAGAACTATTCCGTTTGCAACGAGATTTACCATTGCTGCACCATGTTTGTCTTAAGGCTTTCATGTATTTATGTGATTGATTGAGTTCTGCATTCCAATAGGGCTTTAAATGAGAACGAAATGAACGTTTTGGTAATGCTTGGTCTGCATTAAACATAATTTTCTGAACTAAGGTGTCATAAGCTGCAGACAGCTCTTGTCTATTTAGATTATTGTCAGTAATATACTGTATATCAACGTCATTATAGAATAAAGACTGATAGTACTCAGCATCGTAAGCCGTGACCTTACGCCAACATATCATTTCATTATCACATGGGTTTTGGTTGTACGTGTCAACAGGTATTACAAGATTAGCAGTAACAGGTCTATGGGTGGAAACATTCAAACAATCGTCGTCAACAATAGTACACCCTTTCACTATATCAACAAACTCACTCGATAAACAAATAAAGTCAATAAGTGACTCGTGACTACCATTATAAGACACAAAAGTATTTTTTGCACCAGTACATATTGGTAGGCAATTTAATACAGACAAATTAGTGTCCTGTATAAACCTATAAAATAATATGTCACGTGATCTAACACTGTACTTATCATAAGTAGCATTTATGTCGCCCATTAGCAGCACAATACCGTTGTCCGAGTACGAGTTACATAAGTCATAAAGACAATCAATATTACTGCTATAAAAATCTACATTATGATTGCTACACGGCAAATACACCTGGAAAATAAATATATACTGATTCGGGGTTAATTGTAATTGCACACCGACAATACGATCAGAGTCTATCTCAAGCTGTGTGATATAATTATACAAACGTTTGTGCAGTAATAAGGCTACCCCACCTCTGCCACCACGATGAGATAAACTGTTATCACAAACAGAGAAACTCATATAGTCACTGCTTAAAGAATCTAGAAAATGCACGTTGTTTGGACATAACCAATGTTCGCTAATACCACATATGTCAATATTATGACTGTACAAACTATTGCATAAGTATGAAGCACTAGACATAATCCCACTCGCATTCCAAGCCAATATATTTAAGCCCATATTGAAAATAATTAAATATACTAATGTAGAATAAGTTCAAGGATTACTCTGGATCAGTCAACCAAATCAGTTAAACTAAGATATCGGTTTTCCCACAACATAGTTGAGACATTCTCAGTAGACCGTGCAATATTATCCCCGTCGTAAGGGTCACGAAGTCTCATCCTAGGGGGTACTTCCCATGTACTATGTGACTGTGAACTCGGCGGATTAAAAGAATGTTGACGTCTACTGCGACTTAACCAGGGCTTACATGTCACATAAGGAGGCCAGAAGTCGCTGTCCCAAACACGGTCATATTTCTCATCAGCTACCAGATTCATACAAATAACCACCTTAGAAGGATTTCTTCTACATGGAAAGACACGAATATTTGTAATTTTAGGACCTTTGCATTGTACATCATTGGCCAAGGCTGCCGTATTTACTTTGTGGCTAAGACCAAGAATACACACACGTTTAATACGCCGACGAGTTTGCACAGTAAACCCATCAGCATACTCGTCACGATCATGATGATTGTTGTCTCTATATGTTAAACGTACAGGTATCTGGGTACCTTTAGGCTGTGAATCAACTGAAGATTTGGGTTCTAAGCAAGATGGCATATTGGATTGACGTTCACTATCAGAAGGAACTACACCAATACTAGGACAACAAATATCAATAGGTGTCGCTTCTGTAGAGATATCACCAGATTTCCTAGAATCCACATTGTTAGTATAGGATACTGTATCACCACTGGAATCAACTTGTTCTAAATCAACTTTACAATCACCAGAACACCCTTGTGCATCAAGTGTAGCTTCCAAGACTCGTACTCGGTCTTCTAAATGAATTATATTCCCCATTGCAGAGGAGCTTATAGAACGCATCGTAGTTACTGTACTATTCAAAATTTCTGCTATACTTTTTGTACAGTTCAATACACTATGTTTTAAGTCAAAAATAGCTGACTTAAATTGAACTAGCTGGTCATTTATGATTTTATCTTTAGCATGTATAGTTTGTCTCAACAGCAACATGTTAGCCTCAAGAGTCGAAACCGAATCTTTTAGTGCATGAAGCTCTAAATTGCAGTCGCAGTTAGCCGTTCTCGGGTTCATTGTCGTTTTAGAACGAGCACGTTGAGTTGATGGAACCACGCGACTAGACTTACGCCCAGAACTAATCATGGGTTTTAAGATAGAATAATCCTCGCCTTCTGTGACAGATACTATGTTGTAGATATCTTGCGCAAGGCGCCAAGATAACGGTTCTCCAGACCGAGTGAACATTCTACGTTTGAGGCAAGAGTCTTCACCGAATGGAAAATCTCCATAAGTCAACTTTAAGTTTTCGAAGTAAAAATCTCGCACTTTTTCAAGTTCACTGTCATTAGAGTCAAATTGCTTAACTATCTGCGAGATACATTTATCCTTGGGTACTGTACGATATAAATGTACAATAGCTCTATAATCTTTGAGGACATCTTCATCCTCTACCTCTGTGAACGGAAACACATCGTCGTCCAAAGACTGTGTCGCTTCATTTAATACAACTGAGTTCTGCACTGATCGTTGACCACAAGTCAGTAGATCCAAGGAATCATCATGTGAGTTATTGAATCCTATGACACCATCTTCATCATCTAGACCTCTTAGAACAGATTCTGAATCACTATAATCATCCATCGTACACTGTTGTTAAGGGCCGCTGACGTTTATTAACGCCGCACGAGCACCCTATGTATATACTGTTGTCAAGGACCGCTGACGTTTGTTAACGCCGCACGAGCACCCTACGTATATACTGTTGTCAAGGGCCGCTGACGTATATTAATGCCGCACGAGCACCCTTCGTATAATCTATTGTTGAGGGCCGCTGACATACAATATCGCCGCACGAGCACCCTTTGTAAATACTGTTGATAAGGCCCACTAACATATAATTTATCTCAGAGTCCAGGCCCTCTCAAATGAGAAATAGTAATAACAAGACAAATCACTTTTTTTTGCCTGTTACTAAGATCTTGCGCGTCACTCAACCATAACACAAGCAGACAATATAATCACAACGTCCGATGAAGAATAAGTCAAAGGTAGTCAGTCATGCGTGACGAAAATTTGGCCATACATTACTTACTATTGGATTTTTTTAAATAGTTTACTTATATCAATGTAAAACCAGTAAAGTGTTACTATAAATAGTAACACAACACAATACAATAGGTGAGAAAATAGGTAAAGTTTATAAAGTCAATTTTCACCATTTCACAAAAAAGTACTAAGTGTTCTTACTGTAGATATATTAAATATCCAAAAAATCCAAATAAAAATCACAAAGATCACTTAGAACACTAGCAAATCCAAAAAATTAACACCGATAAATTTTGGTCAAACTGACCGCCATAATTGCAAGGGAGATCTAAAAAAAAAACTAAAGTAAAAGTAGAAACAGGGTCGTGAAAACCCATTACACTTGTCTCTGTCAAAATGTTTTTCATTTGCCTTAGTTTTGTTTTAACATTTATTTAGGATATAAATATTGGAGTACCTTCATTGGAATATGAACTATAATGTTCCATTAATGATTTAATGTTAAATTGGTTTGTAAAAAATCTTAATGTCTTTAAGTATTTTCATTTTTACAGCATCAATTTTGCAAATGCATCTTTCGTTAAACGTTTTAATCTGAATTAATTACCAGCATCACATAGTATGTTTCTTAAAGAACATTTTGATGTATAAAACACTGCTCTTGATTGAAGTATGAAAGAGTTAGAGCATTTTTTATTTTACTGTTTTAATGCACACAAAGACTTTACTTAAACCTTAATATAAATCACATCTGTATATTTCAGGTCCTCTGTTTTTATGGGGTAGATATTTAAACTACGATGAGAAATCCAGTTTTCACATGATTTCTAATACAACTTATAGTAAATATTTACAACTACTACATAACTCATCTTGGCATAGTTGGGATGGTTTAATTATCTGGTATTTCTTTAATGATAGAACATCTTTGTTAGTACTCATTGTGTCTCTGACTATCATTGTTACTTTAGGTGTAGTTTACTGTAAACACCGTGCAACAAATCTACCAGACCGTTGGTTCTACTGTAAGAGAGATACGTTCAAGATTTGATGACGTGTATATGCTACAGGCAATAAGGGACATTATTCAGTTATTTCCACTTGTAAACTCTTCAAGGTTACATACCACTAAATAAAATCCTTCTTTGAAAAATCTTCATTTTCAATGTCAAATTACAGTATGACCCAGGGATGTTAGATACCCCAAACCATATATAGGCTGAAAGATCTACCAATTTCCCTCAAAATGATCAGTATTAGAAAAAAGTTACGTCACTTATAAGAAAAAAATTCTCGATTAAAAGTTTCTACCATGAAAATGTCCTGGGTTTTAACTCTTCACCAGCCATACAGAGTTATCTCCCCTTTTAACAAGTTTTCGCGACTAAACAAATCAGATCCATTGAATATTTGCATATCATCATAGGAAAAGCATTAATTGTCAAAGGCATACATACTCTTCACGCTTTTACAAATCAAAATGGCTGCCTCCGCCGAAATGTAACTTCCTGTTTGCCGACAATTTATGTTTTTATGTTTGACTGCCTAATCATGAATTGAAATCAATAAATATTTGTAATTGTTCATTTAAACATATGTTTTTGCAGTGATTTTGTACTTGTTAAAGCCTTATTTAGTTTGAAATCGCCCCGAAAACATGCGATTGCAATGAGCGCAAAAGTTTTACTCGGCAAAGGCCGCCATCTTGGTTTGTGACGTAAATAGCCATTCGGAACCACCTGGGCGATGATCGCCGATTTGTTCCGAATGGTAAATAGCTAGCCGTTTCCTAAGACGAATCGCTACAAGAAAGCGCTTTTTCATAGCGAAACGTAGCGATTTTCGTTAGGCAACGCGCCCCTACTTACCAATTAGATTGCTTCAGATTTTATCAAGGAAAGATAACTGACTAAAGTCCATAATTTGTAAATTTAGGCAATTTTTAAAATGCCTAAATAGTAAATACGTCAGGTATTTTGTAAAATGCTTTAAAATTTTAAGTGTTTTTTCTACATATTGCCTGAAAGTGTCAGGGGAAAATGAATACACATATTGTAAATCTTAAATTCGTGTTGGTAGTAAAAACCCAAGCCGCCAGGTTAGACCCCCACGAATCAATCCGAGATTATTTATTCATGAAAGGTTGAGGTGTTCCGAATGTACATGGAGTTAAATTGCTAGAAATAACCATATGTTTTGTCAAGTCTACAATTCTGAATGAGCTGAAATGTGCTGTGAACATAGAAATACAATATTTTAAATGTTAACATTTTATTTTATGATTGCATTTTTTGTCATTTGCTGCTAAAAGTGATTTAAAATAGGTCTGTGAAGTTAGCTATCTATTGTCTATTCTCTATTCAAAAGTCTATTCGCACAATAGACAGCTATGTATTGAGAAATCTATTCATTCAGAAATCTATTCGCATTTACTGTATACATAGGCATAGGTAAGTTCAAAAATCTGTACAAAAATCTGTTCACAAAATGCCGAAAAGACAGCTGTCTATTCGGAAATCTATTCAGAAGTCTATTCGAAAAAAGTCACTAGTGCAATCAGACATATTTAAAAGTCTTTTCATAGAAAACATAAATAGACAAATGTCCATTCAAAAGTCTATTCCGAAGTCTATTTGAAAAAAGCCAGTAATGCAATCAAACAGATTTAAAAGTATTTTCGTGGAATACGTAAAGATGCAAATGTCCTTTCAAATGTCTATTCCGAAGTCTATTCGCAAATTTATGCATATGCATTCAAAATGAGGGTGAAGTCTTTAATAGAATTTCGAATAGAGAGCTGTCCATTTAAATGTCTATTCAGAAGTCTATTCGCAAAATCTGGTAAATGCTTTCAGAATGAGTCAGAAGTCTATTATGCAGTAGCGAATACACAGCTATCCATTCAAAAGTCTGTTCAGAAGTTAATTTGCTAAATCATATATATGCAATTAGAATGCGTCTGAAGTCTTTAATTAAGTTGCGAATAGATATATGTCGATTCAAAAGTCTATTCAGAAGTCTATTTGCAATATCATGTATCAGCAAGGACGGAAGTCCATTCAGAAGTATATTCGAAAAAAGCCTGTAATGCAATCAAACAGATATCCATTCAAATGTCTTTTCAAAAGTTTATTCGAAAAATCATATATAGGCATAAAGAATGTGTCTGTAATCTATTTTAAAGTTGTAAATAGACAGATGTCCATTGAAAGATTTATTCAGAAGTCTATTTGCAAAATCTGGTGAATGTATTCAGAATGAGCCAGAAGTCTATTATAGGTTTTTGAATAGAGAGCTGTCCATTCAAAAGTCTATTCAGAAGTCTTTTCGCAAAAATCATATATATGCAATATGAATGTGTCTGCAGACTGTTATAAAGTTGCAAATAGACAGATGTCCATTCAAATGTCTATTCAGAAGTCTATTCGCAAAAAATCTGGTAAATGCGTCCATAATGATCCAGAAGTCTATTATAGATTTTCGAATAGATAGCTGTCCATTCAAAAGTCTATTCAGAAGTCTTTTCGCAAAAATCATATTTATGCATTATGAATGTGTCTGTAGACTGTTATAAAGTTGCAAATAGACAGATGTCCATTCAAAAGTCTATTCAGAAGTCGATTCTCAAAATATGGTAAATGCGTCCATAATGATCCAGAAGTCTATTATAGATTTTCGAATAGAGAGCTGTCCATTCAAAAGTCTTTTCAGAAGTCTTTAAGGAAAAATCATATATATGCATTATGAATGTGTCTGTAGACTGTTATAAAGTTGCAAATAGACAGATGTCCATTCAAAAAGTCTATTCAGAAGTCTTTTCGCAAAAATCATATATATGCATTATGAATGTGTCTGTAGACTGTTTTAAAGTTGCAAATAGACAGATGTCCATTCAAAAGTCAATTCAGAAGACTATTCACAAAATCTTGTAAATGCGTCAATAATGATCCAGAAGTCTATTATAGATTTTCGAATAGAGAGCTGTCCATTCAAAAGTCTTTTCAGAAGTCTTTTCGCAAAAATCATATATATGCATTATGAATGTGTCTGTAGACTGTTATAAAGTTGCAAATAGACATATGTCCATTCAAAAAACTATTCAGAAGTCTTTTCGCAAAAATCATATATATGCATTTTGAATGTGTCTGTAGACTGTTATAAAGTTGCAAATAGACAGATGTCCATTCAAAAGTCTATTCAGAAGTCTATTCACAAAATCTGGTAAATGCGTCCATAATGATCCAGAAGTCTATTATAGATTTTCGAATAGAGAGCTGTCCATTCAAAAGTCTATTCAGAAGTCTTTTCGCAAAAATCATATATATGCATTATGAATGTGTCTGTAGACTGTTATAAAGTTGCAAATAGACAGATGTCCATTCAAAAGTCTATTCAGAAGTCTTTTCGCAAAAATCATATATATGCATTATGAATGTGTCTGTAGACTGTTATAAAGTTGCAAATAGACAGATGTCCATTCAAAAGTCTATTCAGAAGTCTTTTCGCAAAAAATCATATAAATTCATTATGAATGTGTCTGTAGACTGTTATAAAGTTGCAAATGGACAGATGTCCATTCAAAAATCTTTTCAGATGTCTTTTCGCAAAAATCATATATATGCATTATGAATGTGTCTGTAGACTGTTATAAAGTTGCAAATAGACAGATGTCCATTCAAAAGTCTATTCAGAAGTCTTTTCGCGAAAATCATAAATATGCATTATGAATGTGTCTGTAGACTGTTATAAAGTTGCAAATAGACAGATGTCCATTCAAAAGTCTATTCAGAAGTCTATTCGCAAAATCTGGTAAATGCGTCCATAATGATCCAGAAGTCTATTATAGATTTTCGAATAGATAGCTGTCCATTCGAAAGTCTTTTCGGAAGTCTTTTCGCAAAAATCATTTTTATGCATTATGAATGTGTCTGTAGACTGTTATAAAGTTGCAAATAGACAGATGTCCATTCAAAAGTCTATTCAGAAGTCTTTTCGCAAAAATCATATATATGCATTTTGAATGTGTCTGTAGACTGTTATAAAGTTGCAAATAGACAGATGTCCATTCAAAAGTCTATTCAGAAGTCTATTCACAAAATCTGGTAAATGCGTCCATAATGATCCAGAAGTTTATTATAGATTTTCGAATAGAGAGCTGTCCATTCAAAAGTCTATTCAGAAGTCGTTTCGCTAAAATCATATATATGCAATTAGAATGTGTCTGTAGACTGTTATAAAGTTGCAAATAGACAGATGTCCATTCAAAAGTATATTCAGAAGTCTTTTCGCAAAAATCATATAAATGCATTATGAATGTGTCTGTAGACTGTTATAAAGTTGCAAATAGACAGATGTCCATTCAAAAGTCTATTCAGAAGTCTTTTCGCAAAAATCATATATATGCATTATGAATGTGTCTGTAGACTGTTATAAGTTGCAAATGGACAGATGTCCATTCAAAAGTCTATTCAGAAGTCTATTCGCAAAATCTGGTAAATGCGTCCATAATGATCCAGAAGTCTATTATAGATTTTCGAATAGAGAGCTGTCCATTCAAAAGTGTATTCAGAAGTCTTTTCGCAAAATCAAATATATGCATTATGAATGTGTCTGTAGACTGTTATAAAGTTGCAAATAGACAGATGTCCTTTCAAAAGTCTATTCAGAAGTCTATTCACAAAATCTGGTAAATGCGTCCATAATGATCCAGAAGTTTATTATAGATTTTCTAATAGAGAGCTGTCTATTCAAAAGACTTTTCGGAAGTCTATTCGTAACATCATATTAATATATGCTTTAAGAATTTGTCTGAGGTCTATTATAAAGTAGCGAATAGACAGATGTTCTTTCAAAAGTCTATTCACAAAATCTGGTAAATGCGTTCAGAATGTGTCAGAAGTCTATTTTAGAGTTTCGAATAGAGAACTGTTCATTCAAAGTCTATTCAGAAGTTTATTTGCAAATTATTTTAATGCATTTAGGATGCGTCAGACATTTATTATAGAGTAGCGAATAGACAGCTGTCCATTGAAATGTCTTTTCAGAAGTCTATTCGCAAAACTATGTTTATGCATTCAGAATGTGTCAGATGAAATTGTGTTAGACCTGCCATGTCTACTGAAGTTTGCGTGGTTTTGCCTGAACTAAGTAAGTTTTTTAACTCTCGTAAACATAAATGAATCTCCCGAATGTTTCCGCAATTTTAGATGAAGATCGAATTTGCCTTTTCATATCGTCGATTTCTTGCAGATTCTGTAAACCAAGTCGAGCCGGTAAATCCTGGTTCAAACAAGATTACTGGAACCGTAGATTACACAAGTGCAATTGCAAATTCGGTAACCAGTGCTGGTTCTATTCGAGGACGCGCCATTGATTGAGACATGCTAATATTTCGAAGTTTGTAGGCAGAAAAACCTTTGAATTTCATATTAAATCGTAAACAAATTGTTATTATCCACAAGAAAAATAAGCGCCAAAACAAAACTACTAAGTCACCAATTTACATTTAAGTGATAAATTTATAAATTTATTGGAGTTAACGCCGTATCAACACAATTTAGGTCATTTCACGGCGTCTAGCGCACCTAACCTATCTTTCCTGGACCATTGTCTTTAACCAGTGCTCACCTACCCTTCCACAAGGCCGGAAACTTCTCCATATTATCTAATCCATGGAGGAAAATCGACATTATTGTCAAATTTTCATTGAAGGGTATGACCTCCCCGGGTGGGATTTGAACCCGCACCCCCTCGGGCACGAGTATCCAAATTCCGGCGCGCTACCAACTGCGCTATCGACCCGGGTTTTAAGTGATAAAGCCTGTTTAAATGATTATTTTTGTTTTATAAGAAACACAATTTTACACCATTTTGTTAATTTTTTTGACGGTGCTACAGCGTGACGTCAATCTTGGTGTTTTCGCACAGGTTCGTGCTTGTAGTATATAATTATAATGTAAATGTATTCATAACCGAAAGGAAAAAGGTAGACTAAATCAATTAGAAGAATTTATCTCATGCCAGTAGTTGTCTCTGAAAGTCCGTTGGACTTTATTTTAAAACAAAATCAGCTACCGAAAGAAGACTTACTACCAGGAGAAAAATAGAAGTATTGCTTTAAATAGAAAAAAAAATAGACCTGAGTGCTTCAAAGAGCATGTCAATTCACTAACCCAGAAAATTATTCCGACACATTAAAAATGCATATGAATGATTTTGCATATAAAATTTCTGATAAATAATTTGAAAATGTTATTTTAACACTTTACAAAAAGTAACTTTATTAAAAGACCTTTGCTACATACTGAATAAAAGCTACTGTTTGCGAACAGACTTCAGAATTGGCATATGAATGGGTAGCTGTCTAATCGCAATCCTTTCATATACTTCTGACACAATCTACAAGCATTTACTTGATTTTGCAAAAAGACCTCTGAATAGACATATGAATGGACAGCTGTCTATTTGCAACTCAATAATGGACTTATGACACATTCTTTATGCAAATGAAGGATTTTGCGAATAGACTTCTGAATGGACATTTGGATGCACAGCTGTCTATTTGCAACTCAATAATAGACTTGTGACGCATTCTATATGCATATGAATGATTTTGCGAATGAACTTTTGAATATACTTTTTTTCGAAAAGACTTCTGAAAAGACTTCCGAATATACAGCTGTCTATTCACATCCCACGAATGAACCTCGGGGACAATCTGAATGCATAGCTATATTTTCGCGAAAAGACTTTAAAAAAAAAAAAGATCCAAATAGACTTATGAATGGACATCTGTCGCTTTGCATTCTGAGAATAGACATCTTGCACATTCAGATTGCATGACCATGTTATTGTGAATAAACTTCTGAATCGACTTTCGAATAGACATTTGTCTCTTTAAGTATTCAAAGAAAGACTTTAAATCAGTTTGATTGCTTTATGATTTTTTTCTAATAGACTTCTGAAAAGACCTCCGAATAAACAGCTGTCGATTCAAACCCCGCGAATGAATCTCAGGAACAATCTGAATGCATAGCTATATATTCGCAAAAAGACTTTTGAAAAGAGATCCGAATAGACTTTTGAATGGAGATCTGTCGCTTTGCATTCCAGGAATAGACATCTTGCACATTTAGATTGCATTACTATGTTTTTGTGAATGAACTTCTGAAAATACTTTTGAATGGACATTTGTCTCTTTGCGTATTCCACGAAAAGACTTTTAAATCTGTTTGATTGCATTATGATTTTTTGCGAATAGACTTCTGAAAAGACTTTTGAATTGACAGCTGTGTCTTCGCTACTGTATGATAGACTTCTGACTCATTCTAAACGCATATACCAGATTTTGCGAAAAGACTTCTGAATAGTCTTTTGAATGAACATCTGTCTATTTGCAACTTTATAACAGTCTAAAGACACATTCATAATGCATATATTTGATTTTGCGAAAAGACTTCAGAAAAGACTTTTGAATGGACATCTGTCCATTTGCAACTTTATAACAGTCTACAGACACATTCATAATGCATAGATATGATTTTTGCGAAAAGACTTCTGAATAGACTTTTGAATGGACAGCTCTCTATTCGAAAATCTTTAATAGACTTCTGGATCATTATGGACGCATTTACCAGAATTTGCGAATAGACTTTTGAATAGACTTTTGAATGGACATCTGTCCATTTGCAACTTTATAACAGTCTACAGACACAATTATAATGCATATATATGATTTTTGCGAAAAGACTTCTGAATAGACTTTTGAATGGACATCTGTCTATTTGCAACTTTATAACAGTCTACAGACACATTCATAATGCATATATATGATTTTTGCGAAAAGACTTCAGAAAAGACTTTTGAATGGACATCTGTCCATTTGCAACTTTATAACAGTCTACAGACACATTCATAATGCATAGATATGATTTTTGCGAAAAGACTTCTGAATAGACTTTTGAATGGACATCTGTCTATTTGCAACTTTATTACAGTCTACAGACACATTCATAATGCATAGATATGATTTTTGCGAAAAGACTTCTGAATAGACTTTTGAATGGACATCTGTCTATTTGCAACTTTATTACAGTCTACAGACACATTCATAATGCATATATATGATTTTTGCGAAAAGACTTCTGAATAGACTTTTGAATGGACATCTGTCTATTTGCAACTTTATGACAGTCTACAGACACATTCATAATGCATATATTTGATTTTGCGAATAAACTTCTGAAAAGACTTTTGAATGGACAGCTCTCTTTTGGAAACTCTATAATAGACTTCTAACACATTCTGAACGCATTTACCGATTTTTTCGAATAGACTTCTGAATAGACTTTAAATGGACATCTTTCTAATCGCTACTTTATATCAGAATTCAGCCACATTCTAAATGCATATGCATATGATGTTGCGAATAGACTTCTGAATAGACATTTGAATGGACAGCAGTGTATTCGCTACTGTTTGTAAGTTCTGACTCATTCTGAACGCATTTTACAAATTTTGCGAATAGACTTCTGAATAGACTTTTGAATGGACTTTTGAATGGACATCTGTCTATTTGTAACTTTATAACAGTCTACAGACACATTCATCATGCATATATTTGATTTTGCGAAAAGACTTCTGAATAGACTTTTGAATGGACAGCTCTCTATTCGAAAATCTATAATAGACTTCTGGATCATTATGGACGCATTTACCAGATTTTGCGAATAGACTTCTGAATAGACTTTTGAATGGACATCTGTCTATTTGCAACTTATAACAGTCTACAGACACATTCATAATGCATATCTTTGATTTTTGCGAAAAGACTTCTGAAAAGACTTTTGAATGGACATCTGTCTATTTGCAACTTTATAACAGTCTACAGACACATTCATAATGCATATATATGATTTTTGCGAAAAGACTTCTGAATAGACTTTTGAATGGACATCTGTCCATTTGCAACTTTATAACAGTCTACAGACACATTCATAATGCATATATATGATTTTTGCGAAAAGACTTCTGAATAGACTTTTGAATGGACATCTGTCTATTTGCAACTTTATAACAGTCTACAGACACATTCATAATGCATATATTTGATTTTGCGAATAAACTTCTGAAAAGACTTTTGAATGGACAGCTCTCTTTTGGAAACTCTATAATAGACTTCTAACACATTCTGAACGCATTTACCGATTTTTTCGAATAGACTTCTGAATAGACTTTGAATGGACATCTTTCTATTCGCTACTTTATATCAGAATTCAGCCACATTCTAAATGCATATGCATATGATGTTGCGAATAGACTTCTGAATAGACATTTGAATGGACAGCAGTGTATTCGCCACTGTTTGTAAGTTCTGACTCATTCTGAACGCATTTTACAAATTTTGCGAATAGACTTCTGAATAGACTTTTGAATGGACAGCTCTCTATTAGAACTCTATAATAGAATAGACTTCTGAATAGACATTTAAATGGACATCTGTCTATTTGCAATTTTTAAATAGACTACAGACACATTCTTTAAGCATATATATGATTTTGCGAATAGACTTCTGAATAAACTTTTGAATGGACAGCTCTCTATTTGTAAATCTAAAATAGACTTCTGACTCATTCCAATCGCATTCACCAGATTTTCAAATAGACTTTTGAATAGACATTTGAATGGATATCTGTCAATTCCAAACTTAATAATAGACTTCAGACACAGTCTTAAAGCACATATAAGATTTTGTGAATAGATATCCGAATAGACTTTTGAATGGACATTTGTCCCTGGCATTTTGGGAATAGACATCTTGCTCATTCAGATTGCATCACTATGTTTTTGCGAATAAACTTCTGAATAGACTTTTGAATGGACTTTTGTCTCTTTGCGTATTCCACGAGAAGACTTTTAAATCTGTTTGATTGCATTACTGGTATTTTTCGAAAAGACTTCGGAATAGACTTTTGAATGGACATTTGTCTATTTATGTATTCTATGAAAAGACTTTTAAATGTGTTTGATTGCACTAGTGACTTTTTTCGAATAGACTTCTGAATAGATTTCCGAATAGACAGCTGTCTTTTCGGCATTTTGTGTACAGATTTTTGTACAGATTTTTGAACTTACCTATATCTATGTATACAGTAAATGCGAATAGATTTCTGCATGAATAGACTTCTCAATACATAGCTGTCTATTGAGCGAATAGACTTTTGAATAGAGAATAGACAATAGATAGCTAACTTCACAGACCTATTTAAAATTACCATAGGCACTCTTTTTGATGTAAACTAAGGAAAATTGACCTTATTCAATTACTATTGTATGAACAGGAAAGCGATCTTTTAATCCTACACAACATTTAGGCAATTTGTAAAATATTTAACTTATTTTTTGGCATTTTGTAAAATGCCTATAGGAAATTTAGTCAATTTAGAAAATACCTGGTGTGGCCTGGCAATTTACAAAATGGCTAAAAATTTTAGGCATTTTACAAATTGCCTAAATTTACATATACATATATTTATTTTATGTTAAGAAACGCTGTCATTCTTAACTCGTAATCTCCTGATTAAATACGAGTTTTAATAGTACTATTAAAGATACTTATTCACAGATTTCAACTTGAATATCAACTTTTTTCTACAATTGTATGGCAACATTTTTGGAAGCAGGAATGTAGTGTTCTTGTAATGACAAGTTTAGTGCAAATTGTCATACAACAACAGAACAGAACAGAACAGAACAGAACAGAACAGAACAGAACAGAACAGAACAGAACAGAACAGAACAGAACAGAACATATCTTTTATTATGTCACAGTTTACATTGTAAATACATGTGAACAAATTATAACATAAATACATGAATACAACATGTCGGTATAATTTAAAATGTTACGAATTGATTTTTATAACTACAAACATAATAAATGCAAGTTACAGGATTGTCATGTGTGGGGGATGGTGGTGCAAAAATTACAAAAAAAATTAAGGATAAGAGCAAAATACAAATGATGGTGTTTCTTGTAGAAAACTCTACCCCATATGTAACGGTATAGACAATTTTAGTGCATTTTTGTGACTTTTATTGTATATTTCTTGCAATCTATAGGTCAAATTGTCTTGAAATATTATGAACTAATGTTTGGACACAATTACATGTGCAGACACTGAATGATATTTTGAACCAAATCTGTGAACTAGTACACGTATCTTTACATAGATAGGTTGGTGAGTTGTGTTCAAGCGTCTCGTGAACTAGAATTAGGAATGAATTTCATAGTTTTGAATCCTATGGATAGGCGGTCTGATGGATGAGACAATATCTATAGTATATGGACAAAAGTCTTGTCCGGTCTACAAAAACCATAATATCTTTTTTGTTTGTTATTGCACACTCTAGCCGGAAGACCAGAAAACCCATTCAGGTTAATGGGGGTCACACACACTATTGAAAAAAATGTTTCATTTAAAACTGACTCAACGCTATCATTTGTAATTTGCAAATCCTCAATGTCAATTTTCAACACATTACTGTACCGACAGAACTGGCTCAAATTTCACAATTCTTTTTTATTCAATGCATAATAACATTCTCTTTCTAACGATACCAAATGTATGAGTGAGCAATAACAAACAAAAAAGATATTATGGTTTTTGTAGACCGGACAAGACTTTTGTCCATTAGTATATATTATAAAAATGTTGATAAATAGTATACGATTTAAAATCTTGTAAAAGTAACATAACTAATAAACTGTAGATATGCTATTATGTTGTACGTTGGAGAATGTGCAACCCGGGTCGGTGGCGCAGTTGGTAGCGCGCCAGGATTTGTAATCTCGTGACCCGAAGGGGGTACGGGTTCGAATCCAAATTGGGGAGGTTATAACCGTCCATGAAAAATTGACAATAATGTCAATTTTCCTCCATTAATAAGATATATTAAGTTTCCGGAATAGTGGAATGGTAGGTGAGTACTGGTTACAGACAATGGTCCAGGAAAGCTTGGTTAGGTGTGCTGGAAGCTGTAAAATAACAAAAATTGTGATGGCACGGCGTTAAACCCAGTAAAAATAAATACATTGTATAATAAAAGATTAAAATGTGCAGTGATGATAGTGAAGTCAATGTTGTATTTCATATTCAAATAATATGGTGTATGTACGATGTGGTCTTAGGAACAATCCTGACTTATTATTGTATCAACAAATTATGATATTCAAAAAATTGAAATCTCTATCGGCTGAGGCTAAGTGACAGCAATTGAAGGACTCAGTGTAAAAAGATCCTATATCCATTAGACCTTAAGTGTTAATTTTAAAGGTCTAATAAAACAAAAATTGATTTCAAATGATTAGCATATTTTTTTCGTATGATTTCACTAAATTATTTGTAAATACTTCAATAAAATATTTTATGCTTATTATTAATATTTTGGTGGTTTGGTCATAGAGTCAAAAGACAACGTACATGTACCAGCAGGCACCTAGGAATGTTTATATACAAGAAAATTAAAAATAAATAGATACGTGAGTTTTTAAGGTAGAATTATCAAAAACCTAACATGAATTAAAGCCACTATATGAAGATATATTCTTCAACAGTAGACTTATAAAATGTTTTACAAACATGAAGTTATCAGAATATTACATGCATTAGAGACACAATAAACTGTTCAAACCACTCTGCTTTCGAAATTTGAATCTAACGAAGTGTCCGTTTCTTAAAAGATGGAATACTTAGAAAAATATAAAAGCACACTATATCCATTTATATAGTAATGTCCTATATACCTGATCCAAAATAGTTCTAGAGCTAAATTATGTAATTTGGAGCAGTTTTTTCTACAACAAAACTTCATCTTAAACATACTGATCAAAACTGTTGTTTCAAGCATTGACAATCAAACTGTTACTTTTGGTTTCCATCTACTTTCACTTTAAAATGCAATAAATAACATAAACATATTTAAGTAATATTTGCATTTAATTAAAAATCTTGTTCATTAGAGGTGTTTGAAATAGATTAATATCTATTTTCTTTGCAGTCCAAAAACAGTGTTACTTTTGATAATGGGGCTTTAATATTCACTGAGGTATAGAAATATTATATTTTTATCGTTATTGCTACACGAAGAAAAAAATATTGCATTTGTATGAATTTGTACAGATATGACATTTTGACTAAATATTACAAACAAAATATCACAGACGTCCGTCTATTGATTTATTAAACTTTCAGACCGGACAATCAAACATTGAAAACAGTCTGACTATAGAATATCACACAAGTAACAAACACTGCCATGGAACTATTTGTGACACGCCGTAAGATAAGATCTTTAGTTCCGTTGAGAATACATCTTCAAGTAACTCAAGATTCGTATCAATAATTCAAAACATTAAATTTCTTAATTACAATTAAAGAAATATCATTATTTGTAAAACAACATGAAAAACAATAGAATACATCATTTTTCGTGTCATAATTATGATAGCGATCAGAGAAAGTGTTATCAAGGCGAGAAATCTGTCAATTTTCACCTGATCACCTATTGTTGTATACAATCAGGGGTAATTACCGAGCCGCTTAAGGCATTGTATTTCCTTTTAACAAACTAATTAAGGTCATTATTACAAGAGAACAAGGTGAGAACATTATTATCTAACTCGAATACATTGTTTGATAATTTCTGTATTATTTGATCTCCTTGAATAATTGACTAATCAAGCAGAACTTGGCTTGATATATATTAACTAGACCCCAGATGTTGAAACCATTATCAATTGTTCACCAATCATATTATATACCAATTTCTCTTAGAATATTACAATTATTCAACTATACGTGTGTATATTAAATTATATAGAAAATATCTACATTTATACAAGACGGAAATACATTCAAGGTAAGCTAATTTCCCTTTTTTTCATTTAGAAATTTTATATTTAATGATATTATAATTATTAAATTTTAATAATGAAAAAAAACTTTTTCAATTTTTTATTTTACATAGAAAGAATTGATTGGTCAACGTCCGTGTTAGTACCTATAATGCGTTCAATGATTTTAAGTCATTTAAAATTTTCAAAGTTTGACCGAATATTTGCTACAAATGTATTTAAAATAAAAAAATGTTCTTTTTTTTTAGTATATTTGTATACCTTGTACGGCAGATCAGGGATTCTATATAACATGTTATATAAAATCCCAGGGCATATTTACTAAAATTATTGTAGAATTTAAGTTGCGCATTAACTAAACAAATTTACGCTGGTGATGCAAACTTTTAAGTCTTAAACATTTTTTAAATACAAAAATCAGCCAATCTCGGCATCTGATTACATCTGATATCTAACAGTAACATTTCAATTTTAAAGCTAAGTTCATATTAAACTTTTTTCGTCGTTGTAATGTTTTACGAAAAATCATTTAACATGAAATTTAACTTCTAATAAATTTGATTCCTTGACTATATGATAACTCTTATGGCATGATTAAAACGTATTTTAATATCTATCTTTATTTCAAAGATAAAAATAATAAAATTGAACATCTATTAAAACCCAAAAAAGAATACTCATTTCTTTTTAGCAAATATGAAACATATTGTAAATAATTTCATTATCTGTTTTAAAACTGCTGTTGTAACGAGACACATAATATATCTTAAGGTCTAAAACATCAAATGTAATTGTATTTGTATGCATATTGTATTTACATGGGTGATGAGTATTGCTCAAGCCCTTTAATTAAGTATCTGTTCTGTCCATCAAAATTATGTACAAAAATGACAAGGGTTCGTTTTATTCTCGCAATAATTAAAATGAGAATTTAATTACAAACTTATGATAATATTATTGTAAGGTTGAACTATTTATATCATGATTAAAGTACATTTTAAAATTAACATCGATGACGGCTGTAATTAAATTGTTACGTTTTAAAGGTCAAGCATGACCGTACCTGGCGTTATCGCAATAAATTGACAATAAATTATTATCTGTGGACGTCCCCTAATAATAATATTTACACCATTTTGGACAGATGTTTGCCGAGAGACATTTATATCGCAACCAGCGTTGAAATCTATTATTGTATACTAACTCTATCAGGTCTGATCGTCGTGTTTCAAATTCTTAATTCAATTATTGAGAAACATTTTATTACTGACACGGTGAAGTAAATCATCCCTCTTTGACAAGATAATTTTAACAATAGACACTTGACGGCTTCAATGAAACCTTGCTACCTATTACCAATGTGACAATTTTTTGTAAGCCATTCTTTGCTTCATTTAAGATATTATGATCAAAGCGCTAAGACCTTTGGACAAAAAGAAACCTCATGTCGCGGTACTTTAGTAAACATCAAATGAAATAAGCATCTGATGCATTGTTCAATATTTTCTGGATTGACTGTAATAGGATTACAATATTTATAATATTTTAGAGTTAAGGCTGGCAACATAGTGTGTCAAACATTTTAATTCTATAAAATATTTATAACATTACATTAATGTGTATGGAATATAATACGGATTACTTGATGGATTTTAATGGGTGATGAAAATCGTGGTATGTTATAAACATATTAATAATAATCCACAACCTGTAAAAAATATTAAAATCGGCGAATCTTTTCCTTTAACATGTATACAAAGTAGTAGCTTTCATCTAAGTTTCAACGCAATGCCAACTTATTTTGACTGCTAGGATCTGTACGCATGCAAACTAATTTACTAAATAACTGTTTGATTATACATTGAATCGTCTTAAACACAAACATATTCGCAAATTAATTATTTATTCATGAATTTAGAAAGTTAATTAATCTCTCTAAGAATATATTAATACATTGTATCCTCTATAATTTTAACATGATAATCTTTGAGTTCCTACACTTTTATACAGTTTTACCGTATCCTTATTGTATAAAAAAACTTAATGTTCTTTTATTCTAATTTCAGATGACTAGCAATTTGAATAACACAAACAGACAGGAGGTTTCTTTTCTTATTGATGGAAACATCATAAAGAAAAGTATAACCAAGTACACAACATGTGCTGACGTCATCAACAAATTTCCTAAACGTGACACCCCTATAGCAGTGTTTGAATCAGTCGACGGCGTAGAGAAAGAACTTCCTGGTAAAACAAAGTTATTGAAAGCGTGGCGCAGTCATGGATTAACTAAACAAGTGATGTTTGTAATCCGTAAATCTGACCAATCAACCAAACCAAAGAAAAACTCTCGTAAATTGTTCTCCTCTAAGCCAAAGTGTGATAAACCCAAGTCCAAAGTGGCTCAAGGCAAAAGTTTGTCTAAAGATACATTAAAGAAGGTGTCGGATCTCGCATTCTACGTACGATACCAGAAAGCTAAACTTCAGACATTTAACAAGAAATCTTCAACTGACTCGGAACAGAAGAAACTTATGAAAAAATTGACATCTAAAGCTTCATTAAATAGTATGGACGCTTTCTTAGCTAAGACTGATCTTGATGAGATGGCTCGTTTCTTAGATTTCTGTGGGGAAGTTACAGCTGAAAAACTTGGAAATACAACAAACAAGAAAGTGAATATCAACACATGTGATAATACATCAACAAAGTTGGCTAAAGAAACTGAGAAAATTCAATCTTCAAATAAAACATCAAAATTTGGATTACATCTTAGTTTGAACAGTACAAAACTTGGACTTAAACAAAGATTTGTTCCTAAACAAAAGATGGTAGAAAGAGCTTGTTCTACTGGTACTATCAACTCTACTGATACAGGTTATCATTCTGTTGGAAGTGATGGTGAGAGATCAGAATCAACAACAACCATGACTGATGTAGAATTACCTAAACGTCGTACAACTTTACTACCATCAGACATTTCTGCTCCTCGACACAGTACCCCCGTAGGTCTCTTACGTCATAGACCAGCTACACAACAAACCTCTAAGATGGATTTTACCCTGGAACATGACGATACTACTGATGAACTTCACGGTAAAACTATGTTGATGGAGAAATTCATGGCTGACCATTCTTCTACTACACAGAACATTCGTTCAGAACAGATGAAGTTCAAAGATTCACAAAGTTTTAATAGTTTGGAGGATAAATGTCGCTTTTACTGGGAGACAAATTGTGATTCTGACTCTGATAGTGAAGTATCTGAACCTTGTGAGGATTTAGATGTTGCTTTCTTTGATAAAAGTGAAGAATTACACCCAATCTCTAATATGAAAGTATTGAGAAGAGAATCAGCCATTAGTAATCTAAACAATCTCTCATTACTGAACAAAGATCTTGGACTTAAAACACTCAATGGTACTTATGATTTCAATTGTTCATTTCCTTCAATGGAAGACACTCAAGATTTTAGTTGTGACTTTACATACAGTTTTGATGAAACCGACTCCGAGCATGAATTCGGAAACAACTCAGATGAATCTATGGACAGTTTTATGAATTCAAGGGAGATCACTCTTAGTAATGATGTTGATGAAATGGACACGAGTTTTGTCCCTTGTAACAGAGAAAATGAGATGATTATTTAATTGAGCCAAGAACTATTTACCTGCTGATCAATAACTTACATACAGAGTGTAAATATGAAGTGCTATATTGTTAACTTATTTCACAGTTTATTATGTTATCAAAGTATATTATAAAATCCTAATTGTTATTGCTTACACATATATAATTATATAAAAATGTACATACCCTGGATATATCTATTGTTATTTGATTTTGTAAATATTGTAAGTAAAACACATTGATATAATAAATTATAAAACTTATCTCCAGTTTTGTCTTAATTTGTATTACTTTGTACCAAAATTGTCTTTACATGTTTAATGAAAAAGACTATATGGACCCACAGGTGGTCGGCACGGTCCCGAATCAAAGCAAGTTATATATACATGTGTTTTTGATTCAGGACTGTGCCAGCCGCCTGAGTATTGACCTTTAAAAAGATGAAGTGTTTACATACTGAAGAAAAAATGAGATGGTATAAATCATCGCTTAGGGGTCGAGAAGTCCTGGGTTCGATCCCCACTGGAGGCACTGCTAATTTCCTTGAGCATGAAATTAACCTACAATTGTTCTACTCCACCCAGGTGTAAATGGGTACTGTGAGGGAACACCTGCCAGAAGTTGATCCTGCCTGAAATTGATTTCAATGATCAGCAGTTTACGTACAAGATTTTAAAGTCGACTGAATATGTATATGGAAGCATGCAGTCTTTAAACTGTACTTTAATAAACATACATGTATGATACTTCATTAACTTACAACTTATGACCAACGAGTCAAACTTTGAAGTATTTATCATAGATTTCAGCTAAAATCATCATTATAAAATTTAGATAAATATTTACAGAGTTATATAGTGTCATCTGAAAGGTGTCATACATGTATAGAGGTTACTTATGGCATCAGCATCTGCGTTCCCTAATTGATGGCTAGAGCACAAGTTCAATTCTATTCAAGCTATCATAGCTTGGATAGAATTGAACTTATACTCCACACGCGGACTTGAAACTTCACAGGTGGAAAGATCTTACAGTGCAGTACATTAGAACCATAACATAACTCCCATTCAGCTTCATTATTGTGGAAATTTTTGAGATACTTTCCATCGTTGCATTTTCATGACGGGAGCATAATTTCGATTCTATTCTCTCTACTGACTCGAAACAATTGTGTAGACACAATTGTTATCTCTTACATCAAATTTAAAATCAAATCCCTCAGTTTTAACTGCTCTACACACTCAGATAACCATGGGGGTGACCATTGAACATTTCTATTAATTCTGGCTGAGTTTGAGATAATAGATGAAAAATATGAGAACTAGACAAAATTTAACAATAAACATAGTTTTATTTAATAAACAACAGGACAAATACTATACATAGACACATCATGTAAAATAGTACATTTGATATGAAATATAACATAGGGAGTTTGTGGTCAATCTGGACCTCTAAAAACATGTACTGTCCCAATAACTATCAGATGGAATCAACTGAAACTTTGTATATGATCATAATCAGCATTTTCCTTCTCAAATCCAAATTCAGAATTTTGCTTCAGTCACAAAAGATACTTTCTATAGAAATGCAATGCTAATTTTGAAGCCAGAGACAGGGTTTTGTTAAATGGGTACATGCAATAATCAGAACAGCCATATAACAGTAGATACAAAATAATAGTTAAATATGAGGCCCCGACACTGAACTGATTGATTATCAAATAACCTTTAAACTGTACTTTAAGACTTTACATATCGCCAAAACTGATGTAACTCACTCATTTCTTATATTGAGTTACAACTGTTTTGCCCTAAACCAGCGATATGTTCTGTCACTAGTACAATGGGAAAGATGGGTCTCCACTTCACAATTAAGCAGACTGTTGAATGTTTATTTAAAGTTAAACAACACATTTACAATAAGCGCACAGGATTTTGTGCTAAAATATTGTAAGTATGACAATGTTATAATCAGAATAGCCAATAACCCCCTGCCAGATTTATAATGAAAATTGCAAATATTTTGCATTACATCCAATAGAAAAGTTTTTTTTTTAAGTTAAAAAATCTAAAAATCTAAATCCCAGAAGGAAAACTTGAAATAAGACTGGTGCAAAACCTAAGCAAAATCTATGTTGTAGTATTATAGATATTTACTGTTCATAGGGGTCCAGGTTCAACACATTTTAAACAACTTATACAAACAACATTTTATTACAATATATAAATAATCTTCAAGTATCAATTTACATTAGGATCAAATAACATGTTCTACATATAAGGCTTTCAGTGAAATAATTATATTTGATTGTCATATGAAAACAAACATAATTCTATATTTATATATTTTGTACATAATGTTTTATCTAGTCTATATAATAGTTGAGATCACAAAACATTGCAGTTATATAAAGCACTGAATACAGAATATACAGAAAGTACTTATATATTGCGGGTTTAGTGCAAGACGGTCGTAACTCCCTCTTTTCTTATATTGAGTTACAACCGTTTACCGCTAAACCCTTATATATACCATTATTATAAATATTACAATGATATGTAACATTCATTACAATATAAGTACATTGTACATGCATCACTGAAGATATTTTAAATTTCTAGTTGAAAGCTCTTGTATAGTCCCACAATACATGTATTAACCTTGGTATCAATGGACCTAATCCGGAATTCAAATTTATGGGTTTTTCCGTCCGTGCACAGGCGGTAGTCGCGGTACAAACAAAGTTTTCTACACATTATTGCTAAATAGTATGAACTATGGAGTAAATCTTTGTTCTTTGTACACATGTTTTCATTGTAACAGTTAAAGTTTGTTTGTACCGGAGGGGAAAACCCAAATATTTGAATTCCGGATATAGTCTATTTTGGGAATATCTTTACAAACTTGAAAACACATTGAGCTTTTGTATTATTTTTTAACAAAACATGTAATTGAATAATTCAATCAGTAGACAAATACAGTACAGATATACAATCAAGAACAACTAGGAAATGGTATCATTGGCGAGGCCGAGCCGTTACGATGTTGGACTGGATTTCTATATTGGTTCGAATCCCATCCAAAACCTACCCCGTTGTTTCCTTAAGCAAGAAACTTTATCCTACTAGCTTAGTACTGGGAGACCAGGAAGCAGACTCAAGAGTGAATAATCTAAGCTGTAAGAACTTGTTTCACAATTGAGCTGAAATAAATTAGTATAAACTTAAAGGTATCATCATTGGAATACTGATATTTCTTTCATGCTTTACGGTGAAACGTCATGTTATTTGATGAAAATAAACGATGAAAATATAAATTTAATATTTCCATCGCAGTGAAAATAAAACCTTATATTTTCATCGTTCATGACGTCATATTAGATGATAAATGACATCATCTTGGAGTAGAAATGACATCACGTTATAATTTGTGTAAAATACATCAAATAAAACGCAAAACTAAGCATGAAAGAAACAGAATATTCATCAACTTTGGTATAAGATGATTTTTATTTCAACTCGTGAACTCAGAAAGTGACATTTTCACTCGTGGCCATGCCACTCATGAAAATGTTTACTGAGCTCACTCGGTGAAATAAAAATTGATCTTACACCAAAGTTGACGAATATCCTCTATATCTAAACTATCATTTTGACTCCCTTATTTCTGAGTTTGTTTTTAATATATTTATAACTTTTGATTATTATATATACTTATCCAGACCTCTGAACTGATTCTTCCCATGATATGTTAACATACTTAATATAAAATATACTATTTTAAATCATGTTAATTTTTACCCTGACTTGTACATGCAATGGTATACTATATTTGAGCAGAAACTAATAATTTACAAAAGACTATATATCTGGAATTCAAATATTTGGGTTTTCCCCTCCGGTACAAACAAACTTTCACCATTACAATGAAAACATGTGTACAAAGAACAATAGGATTTAATCCATAGTTCACGCTATTTAGCAATTATGTGTAGAAAACTTTGTTTGTACTGGCTATGCACAGACGGAAAAACCCATAAATTTGAATTCTGGATTTGGTCTACTAAACCAATACGTCTAAACCATTTAACTACAAAACTGGTTCATACTCAAACTTTATCAATAATTATTTCTATAATGAAAATGCAACAACATTTAAAAGGCCAAAAACAAGACAGCGTGTACACTGTTTTTTTCTACACTAACATTTAAATGTGACATTTTATGTCATTCTTTACATAGATGGTCAATATAAAATAATCAACAAAGATTTTACGTGAAGAAAGATTCTGTTGAACAATGTTTTATTTTAATGTCATGTGATGCATATTGAATCACAAGGTAATCATTATGAAATTAAATGTTATAATTAATACTATTTTACCTACAAAAAAAATACACAGCCTAGAATACATTAGTGAATCCAGAAATCTTGTAAACTTACTTTGAATTAACTACCATGGGGTTCTTCTCCCCTTATTATTTCATGTTAGTTTGTTTGGTTTAACACCATAGCAACACATTGCATAGGTCATATAACGGCGGTCAGTCAACCTACTCATTCTTTCTGGAAAGGCTAAATCACGGAATTTAGCTGTTAAACAACTACTAAGCGCACAAATTCGTCAGTGACTGACAACTGCCCTACATAATTAAAATCATTGGTAGGAGGGAGAATGGACGTAGAAATAATTTCATGACCAAACTCTACAAAAGTTTGTCCCACCTGGGAATCGAACCCACCACCCCTCGATCAGTAGACTTGAGTGCTACCAACTGAGCAAGCCGGGCGGCTTATAATTTCATAAATAGTACACAAAGCAAAATATAATGCAGATTTGGTATCATATTGATGTTCTAAGCAATACAAGGGAAATTTGTCCTAAACAAGTCCAATAATAACAAAATCCCATTTCTGAGAAAATTTCTACTATTGACTTAAAATTTAACATATCTTAAGTTGAGATATGAGGATGAAAATGCCCAAATGTAGATTTACATTTGTTTGAAAAGTTGACAGGAATTTGATAAACATTTGATCAACAAAATAAGCTTGCAAGATATCAGTGGTGCTTTTCACAAAAATTCTTACGCAAAAAATCTTCATAAGTCAAAAGTAAGAAACATTAATAATATGCTCATTTTTAGGCTTATCAATTCCAACTATTATGGAATTGTGTAGAATATTGTAAACATTTTGAATATCATATCATAGTTATGCTTATTATCAATCTGACTTTGAAATGCTAATTATATGAAATTGACTTACGAAGATCTTTATCGTAAGAATTTTTGTGAAAAGCACCACAGGATTAGCAAATGTATTTTGGACTGTTTTCATAATATTTATATGTAATATAACTGGGTGAACTTTGAGCATGTTGAGTCAGAACAAGTTTAAAATCACAGACTCAGATCTACATCTACTTACTTGTATATAATATAGACTACATCCAACAAAACACCGGTAGATTTAATAATGAGCACAAAATATCACAATATAAAATAAATATATTACATTGTACTAACAATATTGTAAATAAATCTTTGACAATAAACTCACAAGTTGGATCACAACTAACAACATTAAATAAACAAAATTATAATACATAACTTATATAGTTTATGAGAACATAAATTATCACCAGGAATAAGTGTAAACTGTAAATGTACATCAACTACAATCTGATTAAAACCTGATCTAAAATTTTCCGCTTGCCTACTCGCTAATTTAGATCTGGCCGTTTTATTACGTTCAGGTGACTTTTTCTCATTATAATATTAATGACAAAATCGTTAAATGTTAAGTACAATGTAACATGTTTACAACGTCTACATCAGAAATACATGTATATATAAATATATTGTAAATATAACATATCTTCATTTCCACATGGTTATTTCACATTTATAAATCCATATTGTAAGTATTGATAAGTGTTAAGAAGTCTGAATAGACTTTATCCGGAATTCAAATATTTGGGTTTTTTCCTCCGGTACAAACAAATTTTCACCGTAACAATGAAAACATGTGTACAAAGAACAATAGGATTTAATCCATAGTTCGTACTATTTAGCAATAATGTGTAGAAAACTTTGTTTGTACCCCCTGTGCACGGACGGAAAAACCCATAAATTTGAATTCTGGATTAGGTCTAATAATGATATTGTAGTGTTGAATATTTAAAATAGATTACAATTCATTTTAGTATGTATGCCATAATGTAACAATATCTGACAATATCAGAGTAAATAAATGACATATCATTAGAAAAATATCTTAAAATGTTAATGTTCTAGTCATACCATCGTCTGTTATCCTATGATACATTACTCGGCTATCATCGCTATGCTGCATTATGTACCATGGGCCATTTGGTTAGGAAAATCTCTTCATCATATATAATTAATGAGGCAGTTTCATTGTTTCTGCAAGGAAACCACTACTGAAAACTAGCCAATGAAGTTACGCAACCATTTTGAGAAAATAATCATGTGCGTTGTTTTCTATTTTAAGTAAGAAAATCACAATATCATGTCATTGTTATTGAAGAGTATTTAATAGTAACATGTGATTTCATTGAAAGAAGATTGGTCTCCTGCCTCATGCAGAATTATGAAAACGAGATTTTGTCAGTCAAATCGCCCACGGTATGAATGGAGTGTAACGGAAGAAAGAACTGTGGTTGCCAATGATGTAGTCATACATACATCTACAGTACCCACCAAAAGTTTGGAGACATTTTCACTTAGTAGGCATACTGAATAGCTTTTACCTAAAAATTGATAATTGTTAATTTTGAAATGTCTTTATTTTTGCTTAAGTTATTGGTTATCATTCAAATTATAACTGAGACTATAAATGCAGCATAAAAGCTATGCAATAGAAAATAATTACAGTAAACATGGTTATGGAGGCTTTAGGATGTCAGATGCTGAATCTTAAAATTTGTTGCATTCTTGACATTTGTTTTTAATTTTATCACAAAGCATACTTATATAAAATATATAAAAAACAATAATCCTATAAAAATATTTACAAAAATTCAAGAATTGTAGTAAATTTCTTTTGTCTCCAAACTTTGGTGGGTACTGTAAATACATTGAAATATAGAAATATCAGACATGGTTTACAAACAACTTTACATGGAATGACTTAAAACTATAATACATGTATACATAAATCATACACTATAAAACATTACCATAACAATCAATTTATGACAATTTTAAACAGAATACAGATTACAGAAAATAGACCTCATTTGGAATTCTTACTTATGGGTTTCTCCATCCATGAACAGGTGATACAAACTAAGTTTTCAACACATTATTGCTGAAAAGCACGAACCATGAATTAAATCCTATAGTTCTTTGTAAACAAATTCTCATTGTAACAGTAATGTTATGTATAAAATTTGTATTGGAAATGGCCTAAGGCTAAACTTAGCCGATAGCTAATAAACATACAAAAATTGTATATAAAAATTGTACACTTTTAGTAAAGTTTGTTTGTACCGCAGGGAAAAACCCAAATACTTGAATTCTGGATATATAGTCTATTGTTCTCTAAAACAACTGGATGCTACATGTAAATCAATCATCTGGATTAGAAAAACTTAGGTTTCCATCCTTATGACAATGATAATCAACTTTTAAAAGGCATTCTCGTTCCCAGAGGCTATCAAGATTGGAGAATCTTGATACTCTCTGGATACGAGAATGTTAAAAGGCACTATATAAAATCATTACCCATATAAACTCATGGCTGTAACTTCACAGACCTGAATTAGAGTCAGGACAAAAAATATATGATTTAGTAAATTTAAACAATACACACATAAAATTGAGCAACATACAATGATTTAATACAAATCATTACTTAATAGTTATCACAATACTTATATACATTTATATATGTAGAGAAATCACACTGTGTTTGACAGACACAAAAATCTCAAGACTTACACACACACGCAGGCACCCATAAAAACAAAAACACCTCGTTAGTGGGTTGTAAAAATAAATATCTAAAATAACAATGACATATCATAGTCTGACCAGTCATCGAAATTCAAGCTAGCCTGACAGCAAAAAACTAGTAGTTTTGCCATGGGGCTTGTAAAAAATCCGATTGTACTAGCCCGACGTGCTTGTGTTTATTAATAAAGCCGCAAAACTGATTTGTTTACAAAACATTGTGCTGCATTTAGCAGCCGCTTATAATACATCATTAGACATTTTTTATGCATACTCAATACGCAATGAGTTGATTGTACTACGCCTACTAACGCGTTTGTGGGAACCAATCAGACAGTTATGGCGGCTGAACTAAAGTATGTTGAGGGCGCAAAGCCGGGTAAAGAGGAGCAGATTGCAAAATTGATTTTTTGTATTCTAACAAGGAATAAAATGTGAAAAATGACTCTTGTTTGTTGCACTGTCTTTTCTTATCAATTTCTCGTGTGTTTATTGGACAACCATTATGAAAAAGTTCGGGCTAGTAAAAGTATTTTCGGGCTTGTAAAAATTCCTGAATTACCGGTACTAGCCCGACTTGCTTGTGAATTTTAATCTGAATTTCCATGACTGTTGAATAGTCTTATTAATTCAGTTGTTCTTGAAACTTGAGCAAGATAATAAACCTACTCTTTAATCAAGTTTTAAGATTGTTTATAAAAAGTTAAAGTGCAGTTTAAAGTCTAATTCCATATACATGTTCATCCGACCTTACATTTTCAGCAATAGCCCCTGATCATTAAAGTCACTTCTAGGAGGGTGATCCCTTGAAATATTGTTTTACACCAGGGTGGAGTGGAACAACTGTAGATTAATTTCTTGCTCAAGGAAATTAGAAGAGCAAGCATGCATCCTACAAATGAACAACTGGTCCTACACATTGTTTTATTCGCTGCTTTTAAAAACAAATTACAGTAAAGCCATGCTAATTTGGAATTTTGTTAAGTGTCAACTCAAGTTTGACAAACCTAGGTACCTATTCACAAAAACACACAATTCAAAATGAAAACACATGTCCATTCTTGCTAGTATTCACACAAATTAGTACTTGGTAGTACTTGGTAGAACCAAAAATACTTGAATGTTACAGTAAGAAAAAATACTCATCCAAATTTTTTTAATCAGAAGCTTTCTGCAAAATACAAATACTGAACAATTGATTTTGCTTTCCTAAAAATAAATACTTTGAAACTGTGCCACAATATTGCAGACTTAACGGTACATTTTCCCTAGCTATAAACAAATGAGTCCAAAATTAAAAGTACAATAACATGCTATAAAATTGAGTCATAGTCATATAGGTTGCTATAAACACATTTATAATCTTATACATGCATACTGAAAATCAGGATTTAATGTAAGTGAAGCCTGTAATTATTTAAATAAGGTAGTTCAAGCTCAGGTTAATATTGTTCGACTATACTTATACAGTCCAACCCCTCTTAAGCAGCCAGCCAAGAGAAACAGTATATTAATACAATACCTATAATGTAAAATGCATGCCTCTTGTTAGCATTATCTACATACAGTTATCAGTTACCATGGAAACTAATACAAAACAAGAAAAACAAGTAAATCTGTGAACTAATGCTCACTAATGATACCCCCGCTGTGAGAAATATAACTACAAACAGGAAATAGATGAGCAAGGAGCATGAAATCGCTTTACACCACATGGGACTATGGGATGAAGCAATATGCAAAGTATTAGGCTGCTGCATGTTATAGTTGCTGAGAAAACTGCGACGGAAATTTTGTAACGGACGCACGCACGGACAAGGGTAAAACAGTATACCCCCTCTTCTTCGAAGCGGGGGTATAATAATGTTGAAACCACATTAAAGCCGGATGTTAAAGATCTGACCCTAAATGGTAGAGATAATATCCAACATATTGAAAACCTTAACACAAAAATTATAAAGGGAAATAATCCATAATTTACCAGGTAGAATTGCGGTTACTTTCTAATTCTGTTCATCACATGGTATGTTATCATTGCATGAAGTTTCATAAAGATCTGACAATTAATGGCAGAAATATATGGTAAATAAAAAACTTTAACACAATTGTTTACAACACCAAATGCCCGCCAGACTAAACACCCGCCCAGGTTTCGCCCAAACTATAAGCCATACTTTTTCATCGAAAAATCCGGCTAATTATCTTGGTCCAAAATTGTTAAAAAATTCAATAATGAGTGGATATTTCTTGAAAACTGACCACTGACTAACCACAGTTTTAGCTATATCTTGAAACTTTTCTGTCATTTCTCTAGCATGTATTAAACCATTAGTTATCTGAGCAAATCTTGTGTTGAAATTTAAACCATTTTTCTCACAAACGTATTTCAAACATTGAATCATTCTCCACTGTACTTTCTCTACAGCTGCTCGATTCACTAAATTACTTCTATCTGTAAATAAAGTAAAACAATTTAATAATAGGTAACATTTTTACCTCTCATTTTCCTGGTTTTGCTATCAATTATTATTATTCATCGTCTGCATCCCCAGTACCTTCTTCCGTAACACTCCATACGTACCTTCAAATTGCCATTTGACTGGCAGAATCTTATTTTCACAAATATGCATGAAGCAAGGGAGACTAAGCTTCTTCAATAAAATCGCATGTTACAATTAAATACTCTTCCAAACAATGACGTCATACTAGGTTTTTCTTACTTAAAATTGAAACCAACACACATGATTATTTTCAAAAAATGGTTGCATAATTTCATTGGCTAGTTTTCAGCAGTGGTTTCTTTGCGGAACCAATAAAACTGCCTCATTAATTATTCCTGATTACAAGATTTTCCTAATGCTAGGTTTACATCTGGCCACGATCACCCCGATTAGCCAGAGGCTAAAAAATCGGGGAGCTCTACGATTAAATGGTATACTCCACGTTCTGTTACGCTTCCTTACGAAATCAGCACGTTTTGTTGTGCTCTACTGCGCTTTGCTACGATCGAGCCCATGATTTGCATCACGTTCTGTTACGCTTTGTTACGATCAACACGATTGGCTTCCACGCTCCACCACGTTCCGTTACGTCCTGTTAAGATCTCCCACGACAATGCCGCTTTGTTGTGATCGCCTGTGATTTGACCTACGATTTGAGACGTTTTACGTCATGATTTGATATTTAAACAAGAAATAATTTTTTCCCAGCGACGCGGGATGAAAAAATGTGTCCACGCTGGTCCCGATCTGTTGCGATTGTACTCCACGTTCTGTTACGTTTTGTTACGTTCTGTTACGCTTCGGTACGTTTCGTTACGTTTTGTTATGAAGGCCACGCTCTGTCATGATTAGAAATTGGATCGGGGCAATCGTGATGAAATTTAAGTTTGATTTAAAATCTGCCCCGATGCCCGCGATGTCCCCGATTCAACCACGTTCCGTTACGCTCCCCCACGATCACCCCGTTTGGACTCCACGCTCTGTTACGTTCGCCACGATGCTCTGGAATCGGGGACATCGTGGTAATCGTGGCCAGATGTAAACCTAGCATAACAAAATGGCCCACGGTACATAACGCAGCATAGCAGAGTAATGTATCGTGGGATAACTGACGATGATTATCATTGTGATTGTAACAGGCCATTAAAAAATTATTTGTTGAAAGACACTAAGTGATCAATGAAAATATCTAATGTCAGAAGTTTAACATATAACAAAACTATAAGTAAATCTGTCATTATCTTACATCTGATTTCAACCAAGTGTATGTTCAATCTTTAACTACCGGTAGTTTAATTTTGTATAAAATGATTGTGATTATTAGGATGATAGCAAATAATTTGCTTTTACTAAGCACATGGTAACAGAGACATACATTTTTAAAAACCTTCTTTCTACTGTTGTTAAATATAATTTTAAAGCAAGGTTTTTGAAGTGTACTTCTAGTATCACTATTCAGTCGACTCTTGACATTATCTTCCCTATCAACGCACAAACTGTTAACATATGGTGCAGATTGCAGCCACAGCATACAGTGCATGACCCTAAAAGGTACCCATTTATTCTGGGTGGGGTAAAGCATTCGCAGGTAAATTTCTTGCTCAAGGAAATTAGCAGTGCCCCTAGTGGGATTCGAACCCAAGACCTCTCGATCCCTAAGCCTGCATCCTACCACTGGACTACTGCTCCGGTCGTTAAAATGGGAGACCAAAAGTTTTATTCAGCTAGAAATTCTTGAGGCATAATCTAATAATTATAGCATATACACTATAAACTATACTTCATGAATAGTAAACAACTTAAATTTACTAGTCACACAGAACCTTTTGTTCTTGATGTTGGATTTTATAGTGCGTACATATTGACCCCGACCTGACCTTTATGCAAGAATATTCATTACATTTAATACGAATGTAGTATTTAATGCTTGATTACACATTGAAGGATTATGAGCTAAAACACACAAACACACTTGTATAATTTTACGATCGCTGCCGAAGTGTAGAATAGGTGTGGTACTGATTTTCGTCGGGATATGTGTAGATAATTATTAGATGTAAATGTGAAAGGTCAGGTCGGGGTCAATATGTACGCACTATACCCCATTGCAACACATTGTATAGGTCATAATATTATAATGGCGGTCAGTCACATTACTCACTGTTCCTGGAAAGCCAGGAATGGCTAAATCTCTGGATTTTGTTATCAACTACTAGGTGCATACTTCAATCAGTGACAAAGAACTGCCCTTTATTATTTAGAATTAGTGGTAGGAGGGTGAATGGCCTTAGAAATTATTTCATTCATGACCAAACGATTGTATGCCCCACCCAGAAATAAAACCCCTACCCCAAGATTAGTAAACTTGTTGGCTACAGACTGTTATGAGCTAGCCGGGCAGCTAAAACATTCATTAATAAAAAAAGATTTAATTACCTGGGAATGTTAATACAATGGTCTTTAAAACAACCAATTCTTCTTTGGAGAGAAGCATACTACTAAATATTTTACTAGTTTTATAGACACAACCTACATAATCATCTGTCCATACACTTGCAGCTGTAGCATAGGACATGTCATATTCACCAGTAAATACACCTAACTCAGAATCTATACAATGACTGTGTCCAAGTATCCATAACTCTGCTGCCCCATCTGATATAGAAAACAATTAGTAAAAATACAAACTAGAAATTAAGTAATTTAGTATACAATGTAGTTCTGTTTTATTAACCTGTCACATTACTCGGTTACTGACTGTGTTATTATTCAACTTCTTTATAACCATTGAGTCAATGATCTATATTAATTATTAATTAATCTAAATATATTATGCGGCGATTATGAATATCAGGGAAATAACAAGTTCCAAAAGAGTTAAAAATAACAGATTCAGTGACTGTGTAATTATTTAAGTTGTGACAGGTTAACCCTTTTCTGCTCAATGACGCGTTTTGATGTGTTTAGAACCCCCCCCCCCCTTCAAAATGGACGCCACAGCCTTAAAAATGGTGCTTTTTAACTACATTTAGTGAATTTCACTACAGGCGAGTTGTCCCCAAAAAATGAGCTTTTTTGGCGCGCCTCCCCCATCAAAAGATGTCTCAGAGGGGTTTCAAAGGGGGATGTGCCCCCCTTTGTTGCTTGGGTTTGAAGGGGGCACAGCGCCCCTCATCGCCAGAAAAAAATCGGGGTCATTGAGTGCAGAGAAATGGCGCCAAATGTTGATAAGAAAACATGTTTTCAGTCTTTGAAAAGACCTGGCACTTTAGACCTCAATTTTCAAAAATATCACTGTTTGAAATGCAAATGTGGATTGGAAAAAGAGATAAAATTGCAATTTTTGTCGTTTTTGCTCTGCCCCAGACTTGCCATGGTAACTGGGATCGGGGCTCAACTTGGTTTTTTCTGAAAGACATTCACCCAGGAAATAACTTGGCCAAGTTGCATGTCTGTATGATAATTAGTAATGAAATTAGAGCATCTTGAAATAGCCCCAGCGCGTAATGGTGAAAAATAGCTACTTTTCGCACATGTCACAACCAGTAAAGGGTTAATAAAACAGAACTATTATTTAGTTGTAAAATCCAACAATTTAAACCTTCTTCTTCTTTGTTCGACCTACACCATAATTCCAGTCACAGCAACAAAATGCACAGTTTTCTAGTTTCTCAATATTTTCATTTAGTTTATGATCAAGTGAAATTGTCTTTGGCACAATATTAACCTGATCATGACCTTAATTTATAATCAATATGATATACAGTCATTAAATTCACTGTCTATTTTTGGTCTTGTTGATAACTCCCACATGTTTAGAACTTTTCATTGAATCTGGATGGCACCTTTGAGATATATTTTTTGTATACATTAAAATAAAATTTTATATCATAAATACATGACTTCCTCGGTAAAATGTCAAGTTTAACGTTTTAAGTTCATCTTTAACAGATTCAAATTCAACACATGTTCTATTTTTGTTCAACATTTTTCAACTTCACTAGAATTATTCAATAATTTTTAAGAACTTGAAAATGTAATGTGTTCCTCAAACAAGCTTGTTCACACAAACATTCTTAATCTTCAAACTTTATATTATAAATTTTACAATGTTGGTGACACCTTGTCAATTCTAAAATTTAGGAGACCGCAGCAACTAAATTCAGGTAAATTGATGAATTGTTAAGGAAATAGGTGACCACAGGCCACATACAGAAGGTGGCTGCTAATAACAGGTTCTAAATACAATTGTAAAGTGGTTTTTGTGAGAAGGAACTCAGACTGGCAACTTACAGCAGGAGACTGGTGAATGCAGGTGGCTGTTAATGCAGGTTATACTTGAAAATGTAATTGTAATAATGCTAGTATTGTGCCTCAAGTTTGACCCCAATCTGACCTTTATGCAAGAATATTCATTACATTGAATACAAATGTAGTATAAATGCTTGATACCTATTTCAGAGTATATCATCAAAGTTCAAATGTAATTACTAGACAGGGATTAATTTTTAAAATATATTAAAGCATACAATGAGTGTCTATTACACCGTGGCCTTGTGATGTAATTTAACACATAAACATACTTCTATTTACAATCGCTGTAAATTGATGGCTCATTATGAATTCGTAACTTGCCGAAGTGTAGAATAGGCATGGTACTTTTTTGTCCGGATATGTGTACATAATTATTAGATGCACATGTGAAAGGTCAGATTGGGGTCAAACTTTAGGCACAGTATTATGATATGAACTTACCTTTTATAAGGTTAACCTGATCCTCCATATCAAATGTCTTCCATCCTGGAATAGCTTTTATAAATGATACTGTACTACGTAGTTCTGAATCCATTATCTCAGCTACTCTCATCATCTGTTCCATTCTAGAAAAGATAACAAACAATCAACAAAGTTAAAGTTAATACAATACTAGGTGTCTTAAACATAAGGGGATCTAGCAGGGGGATCAGGGGGGGGGGGGTCTGGACCCGCCTTGAATTTCCAAAATATACCTGTCAATTAGTGTATTTCTTGACTGTAAGTCATTTTTAAGTGGCATGAAGCAATTTTTCTTGTTGCATAACATAGATTTAATGGTTATGAAGTTTTTATTATTAATATGTTGCATTACTCTGCAAAATGTGTATAATGTTGTCATGGTTGGAAAGTTTGGACCCCCCTAGAAAAAGTTTGGAACCCACCCCCCCCCCACCCCCCAAAAAAATCCTGGATCTGCCCGTTAAATATTCAGGGATGGCAAAATCAATTGTCAGTATTGTCCGTGTTGTCTAAAAGCAATTTCGGACAAGTGGATTTTCAATGATTTTATTCTATTATGTTCAAACGGACAAGTGACTTTTACCAGTCAGCCCAAGGGGACAAGTAAACAATTTTAAGATTTTGCCAACCCTGATATTTGTCACATTTTTAATCTGACACAAAATAATAATCATTGATTTTGACAGTAGCACATTAACCAGAAGAATTGATTTATCCAAATGGGTAACTCGATAAATAAAGTCTTTATTATTTATAATGTCATTGTATTATTAAACTCATTTTTACAAGTGATCTATGATACAAATGATTTATCCGAATATAATAATGTACGAAGTTTCCCTTCCATATATAATAATGTAATGAATATGATGCTCTTGTCAGTCCACCATTTTTCCATTTGTAATGATGTCACTGGTTTCCCAACACCACCTCATTTGCTAGCACAATAAAAACATGCCCTGGCTGGAGTTCCTGGTTAATTGATTATTTTATTCCTAATTGGGAACTTTACGCACCATGAATTGAACATGCCGGGTTATGTAGATGATTGGATTTCCTAGTATGTGTGTATCAAATTATTCACTGAGATGGAGCCAGAAGTAAAAGTTATGTGAAGTTAATGATAATAAAATTGTGGAAAATGATAAAGCAATATATTGTAGTATGTATCGCAATACGATGCTATCATATCACGATATATCTCTATATACTTCTGATGTATTGAGACAGCCCTAGATATTTCTGCTATTTACGGTGGCAAGCTCACATAACCAGTCTTTTTGGAGACAATCTATAACCAGTACTTGCATACCCTTCATAAATGAATTGAAAACTTCTTCCTAGACAGATAAACAAAAAATCAACATCTTTGCCTTGTATTGGTGAAGATATAACATAAAATTGTGGTTGGTAATTGAACTTTGACCACAAGATGACTGAGTAAAATTAATTTTGGAGGGGGGGGGGGGAGTTATGCTGTAGCAACACATTGTATAGTTTATATCACGGGGGTCAGTCCACCTACTCATTGTTCCTGGAAAGGTTAACCTCTGGATTTAGTTGTTAACCAACTACTAGGCGCATACTTCTGTCGGTGACTGTCTACTGACCTACTTGATTTAGAATCAGCGGTAGAAGGGAGAATGGCTGTAGAAAATTATTCATGACCAAGATCCACAAAAGTATGCCCCGCCTGGGAATCGAACCTATGACCCCTTGATCAGTAGACATGTGCACTACCGACTGAGCTAGCCGGGCAGGCATTGTACCATGATGAGAATACAATATAAGATTAATAACAATTGTAATTACCTAGTAGTTTGAGATTCTGTTGAATCAATATCTGTATCAGGTGTTGGGCATTCTGGTTGAGACATTGATTGTTTAACACGATGCTAAAAATATACAAATATATATCATTTAAATAATTATACATATTATATTATTACAGCATGATATAGCAACTACAAACATTTTCATCAATAAACTTGAGATGTAGACTGGCCGTTGAAATTATTTCATGACCAAACCCATTAATGAAAATGATAATGATGATAATAATAGAAATAATAATTAGAATGATAATAATGATGATGAGGATGATGATGGTGATGACAGGGATGGCTGAGATGGCGGTGATGACGACAGCAACAGGGACAGAGATAATAATATTAATAATGATAATAATACATGTAATAATAATAATAATAATAATAATAATAATAATAATAATAATAATAATAATAATGATGATAACAATAATAATGACAATAATAAAAATAAATAAATAATAATCATTTACAGGTGGAATGGAACAACTGTGATAACTTTCTTGCTCAAGAAAATTTAAACAGTGCCCCTAGTAGGGTTCAAACCTGGTGCTTTTTGATCCCTAAAAGTGTGCTTCCTGTCACTGAGCCACTGCTCCTTTAGCTGTTTATAAAAACATAGAAAATACATAAGTTTAAGTTAAAAGATTTGAAAATACTGAAAAATTACATTTAAATTCTGAAATAAACAGATTTCATAAAATTCCATTGAGTAATTTATTCTAAAAATACTGAAATCAGTATTAATACTGAAAACTTTCACCCATGAAAATAAGTGTTTTGTCTCATAGTTTTTTATACTACAGATATGACAGAAGTCTACTTTGTGGTCTAAATACTTGAGATATTTATAACTTTAAGCCTGATTTGTTTTGTTTTTGTTGGGTTTAACGCCATAGCAACAAATTGTATAGGTCATATAACGGCAGTCATTCAACCTACTCACTCCTCCTGGAAAGACTAAATCTCTTTGATAGGAGGGAACAGCCGTAAAAATGATTTCATGACCAAGCTCCACAAAAGTATGCCCTGCCCAGGAATCCAACCCATGACCCCTCAATCAGTAGACATGATTGCTATCAACTGAACTAGCCGGGCAGCTAAACTATAAGCCTGACAACAATAGTTAAATATTCTTACTTATATGATAGTTGAGTGCCAAACTAACTTTATCTTTTAATCTGGCAGATACCAAGTGATTTACTACAATATAAACAACACTGTAATCGTCATACAATTAAGGGCACGTTCCGCAAGAAAATCGCTAGATAGTGCTTCGTCCTCTGGTACCTTTCTTGCACCAAAAGTATTTACTATGTGACACCAAGTCGAGGGTACCAGGGGACGAAGCGCTAGCTAGCGATCGCCCTGCGGAACAAACCCTAAATCAAATAAAATTCTTGGCTCATTAAGTTTATTTGATATAACCAATATCATAACAGTGATAATAATACTGGAAACAAATTAGGCCACAACAAGTTGATCATATGTTCTATGGATTCGCTCGCACCTTAATTTTGATGGTTTTTACAAAAAAAAATTTGTCTCCTCGCTCACTCATAAAAATTTGGTCAAACCGCTATATAAAGCAACTGAATTAAGATTTTTTATTTTTATCCCCATTTTTTTCCAGAAAAATCCGTAGAACACATGATTAACTTGTTGTGGCCTTAAGTAAAAATTTTTATTATACTCACATGGAATTCTTTTTGACGTTTTTTCATTTTGATTTCATCTAGAAATGAGTCTAAATCTTCTAAATGTTGGTCTTGAGATTTGAGAAGTAAATCAACAATGTTCTGATTCTCCTGGTCAAATGGTGCCGAGATCTTAGCTTTCTTACATATGTCTAGATCAGTCACATTATCAGTAGACTTATTTTGTCTTGATGAACAACGTCCAGGTAAAGATAAATCACATTTATCGTTTCTCATAGTTAGTGGATTTATATCTGATCTTTTCTCATTAACAATACCAATCTTATCATCTACAACATTAGTGTAATCAGATGAACCTACTGTCATACTGTAAGATGGGATATGTGTTACTGATGATGTGTCACATGGACTAACAAAGTCTACAGAAGTTGTTTGTCCTGGGACAGGATTTCTTGTGTCTACTATTTCATTCTTACAACCTTTTGATTTCACTTCTTCTATATATTGAGTTCTTTTTTCATATGAGTATCTTCCAGTCTTGATTGCTGTAAAACAAAATAACACACATTAAGTAATATAACCTAGCTCTTTAAAATTATTAGGGCCGTCATTGAAAATCATCATATCGATGTATCACTGATTCTTGACAGACAACTGAATTCTATTTGCAATTTTAAATATCCATACTATTTAGCATTTTATAAAGCTATAAACTAAACTGAATATGAGGTTAAATCTAACATCCCTGGTTGTTCTTATTGTTTTTTATATTTCTGAGTTTTCATGTTTTCTGTTAAGCGTTAAAAGTAAGAAAATACAGTTTGTTTTATGTCTTTTGACATCATGTATAACATCATGACGGCATATATATACATTGTACATACTAGAGTTCTAGCAGCTTCTATTACACTCCTTGTCTGACTTGATATATCGATATATCACTGATACTTGCCTTTCGATACATTGATACAAAATTTTCTATTAATGACAGCCCTAAAATTTATATACTTCAATAAACAAGAAGTAATTACAAGAAAATAAACATATACAAATAATGTGTAGAATATATGCTCAAAGATAACTTGAATCAATATATTATCTAATATCTTTATGGTGTTCCACAGTACTATATATAGCCCACCTGAGCAACTCAGAATCATACAAGTCAGCTGCATGAACAAGTGGTCATGGGTTCAATCGTTGGAAGGGGCATACCTTCAAGGGGTTTGGTCATAACAAAAATTTCTACAGCCATTCTCCAGTCTTATCACTGATTCTTAATCATATAGGGCAGTAACTGTTGTCAGTCACTGATGGAAGTATGTGCTAGTACGTAACAGGAACAGTGAGTAGGTTGTCTGACCTCCGTGTAATGACAAATTACAATTTAAAAACTAATAGTTAGATTACATTTTACAAATTGACTTATAACTGGTTCACATTTTACAAGTTTTTAATTTCTAGTTAAGATAAAACAAGCTATCTGATAATTGGTTCATACATGTAGTTATCAAAGTGTTCGATAATTGGTTCACTCTGTATTACATATGTATAATTATGAAAATTGATCAAAATCTCTATGTACGGAAATTTCAACTTCACATTTCAATGTATACATAATTATAGCAGTTATACATCCAGAGTAACCCAGGTATTATTATTTATCAACAATAATGATTCATAAGGTACAAATACCATGGGTTTCCACAATGGGAGTTTGATGCAGGGCTCGAATTTAAGCTCGCATACTTGCAAAATGGGCATGGATTTTGAAAATTCCAAGTAACTTTAAATTTAACTCACAAATTTTCACGAGTTTAAATCGTCACAAACATATTTCTTGTCTAAACTAATGAGGCTCAAATCAGCATTTAAACAGCCAAATAGATAGATAGTATTACTTGTAATTAAAGATTCACTGTAAAGACATGTTTGATACTCTTTGTCTATCCCACAATAAAGCCCTTGTTTTATTATATATGTTTAAATAGTGTACTATGTTGTTTTTATATTGCATATATGAAAAGTTACTATGTATGCTAGTAAAGTTGGAGAAAATTGCAAGTGATTTTTTTATTTTGCAAGTTGAAATAAAATCAACTTGCAAAAATGTCCAAGTTTTGTTAAATTCCAGCCCTGTATAATGACTCATTAATTGTTTCATCTGATTTTTTTCTTGTATATATTTCTCACTTACATCTGTGAAAACCAAACTGAAGTGTGATCAAACAATTTACAACTATTATACATTCTAAGGTATGGTCAGCTATGTTTTGATGATAGCACTAAATAATAGATAATCACAGTTATAGTCCAACGTCCTGAGCTTGACCTATATGCAAGAATATATTAAACTCAGTATTTACAGTCTATTTTTGTCTTCCTAACTTTGTAAATCGCGCTATATCAGAAGCTTTCGGCAAAATACACGTACTGTACAATTTTGTTTTCATAAGAATAAATACTTTGAAACTGTGCCATAATACTGCTGACTTACTTGTTTACCCAAAAACTAATGTGTCCAAAATTAAAAGTACAATAACATGCCACTTTTAATAAATTGATTTATACTCACATCGGTTGTTATAAACACGTGTATAACCGTATACATGCATACCCAAACACACAATTTTATGTAAGTTAAGTGTGTAATTATTACAATTACTAGGTAATTCAAGCTCAGGGGCCACTTTCACAAAACAACTTAAGTTCATTTTTAAACTTAAGTTCTTGCTTAAGTCTAGTTTTTATCTTATCACTGTTTCACAAAAAAACTTAAGTCGATTTTGAAACATAAACTTAAGACAAAACTTAAGTCACCTAAGGAGGTGACTTAAGTCTAAAACAGGTGACTTAAGTCAGAAATTTCAATATGGCTGCGCCTAATGTTTTAATTCGGAGATGTCATTGAAGTAGACCGCGAATAATTAGAATATATTTTACTCATTAGAAGTGTTTGACGACCAATACTTAATAAATATGTACAGGATATCCCAGAACAGCAAGGTACCTACTAGCAGGTCACATAGTTTGCCAGTTTAAATGACAATTCTTGTTGCATTAAAGTTCTAGATGCTACTGGCAATTATAACATAATTCAAATTACATGACTCATAGAATAAATGGCATTCAAATACATATATTATGTACCACTATTTCGTTGAAGAAACGAACAAATAAAAATGCGTGTAATGACGATTAAAGCTACCCGACAACAAAATTGAGGTTTGAATGCAAAATGTAAGCAAACAAATTAAATAATGCACCAGTGAATGTTAAAAAGCAACTAAATGCAGAATTGAACTAAGAAAATATTGATTTACCTTTTCAGTGATAGCCTTAATAATCCAATAATTTGGCTGCTTTCTAATTACCCATGAAAGCTTTGCCTGCAGAGTTATTTTGTTTTGTTTTCAAACTGTACATATATATATTACATCAACCTCTTTTTGTTTTACTTTCGTTCCCCGTTTGTACAAGGATAACACGAGGACATCGTGTATTGATATTTAATGTGTTTGTGTGATGTGTATATAAGTCATTGCTAAAAGATTGTATATGTATTACATCAAACTATTGACGATTTACACATTACCGCTTTAAAATTGACAGATTTAACAGCGTAGCTATGAAACATTGATATAGTCAAAACTTAAGGCCAGACTTAAGTCAGGAACAGATAAGATTGTCTCAAGTTTTTTCGAGAAACTGACTTAGTAAAAACTTAAGTTCACCACAACTTTTAACTTAAGTCCAAGCTTAAGTCTTGACTTATGAAAAAACTTAAGATTTTTTGTGAAAGTGGCCCCAGGTTTATTCTGTTGGACTATACTAAGAAATAACTAGTAAGACATCATCTGGATATGTATACAAATGTTAATGGTGCAATGTTGTCTAGTGAACAGCAATGGACAATCAGTTTAAAGTTACAATCTTCCCTTGATTTATATTTTTTAATTGTTTTATACTCAGTACAGTTCTAAGTGTTTGCAAGTCTACATTTATACTAAATAAAAATTACTGTTATATTTCTGTTAAAAAACACACACACAAATGCGTTAAAATTCTACAGACACAAATAAAATGATGCGGTTAACATTGTAAGCAAGTCATAAGTATGCTTTAAGTATTAGTATAGCATCAGTCACTTTTATTTCATTTCCCTAATGTTGGCAATTTGAATTCCATAGGTATATCTAATGGGAGGTCACGGAGGTCCCGACCATCCCCCCCTGAAATTTCCAAAATGTACTCGTCCATGAGTTTCTTTTTTTAGCTGTATACCATTTTTAAGTAGCATGAAGCCCATTTAACATAAGATCTATTGTTTATGTAGTTGTTATTATTAATATATTGCATTATTCTGAAAACAGTGTATAATGTAGTTGTGGTTCGAAAGTTTGAACTCCCCCAAAAGGTTTGGAACCCCCTCCCCCCCCCCCCCCGAAAAAGTTTGGAACCCCCCCCCCTAGAAAAAAATCTTGGATCCTTCACTGAATTTGCTGAAAAAGTATTAAAATCTCTCACACATCAGGCTTGATACAGCCAGGTAAATCTAAACTTCAGTAGCTTTATCTTATTTCCTGTATTACTTAACTAAACATGTTACCAGTGATATGTATAAAGTGACATTGACATCACAATGGTTAAGCTAGATTATGACCCATTTTAAAGTTCATGATAAAATGCTTCACAGTCATGTAAAAATATACCGAATGTTATCTTGCAACTACAAAAGTACATGAATAGTTCACACAAGAAAATTTTGGAAAAAAAATAAAAGTGATTTTATTTCATTTTGTGCATTGAAAAAAAAAGTCAACTAAAAAACTTTTAAGTCAGTTTTTTTTTGTTAAACTTTGGGCCTTATTTAGTATTTATTGAAGTCATCTGTGAGAGATTACAAAGTTAAACCATCATTTTAAATAACAAAATACAAATTAATTTTGTCTGCCTTAATAAGGGACTTTAGTCAGTTATTTCCCCTTGTATTCTTTTCAAACAGGTAGGTCTTACTAGTTGGATTACTCGGATTTTACCCGTACTTTTTAATGTCAATTTGCCAAAATTGATCTTTAATAACTTTTTTGTTAATCATTCAATTTGTTTAAAACTCAAGCTAAGTATTTTTAGGGTAAAGAACGATCAAAATTTCATTCCTTCTGTTAATATCTTAATTAACATGAAAGATATCAGATAAAATATTTGTAATCCTTACATAGAAATTCAATGATAAAATCCAAGGATTCCAACTGTAATTTGCAATTTTTCTATAATATCTGTCATATAATAGCTGTCAGTGGCCCTGAACTCACTGTGTATGGGTAGACTTAAATCTCTGAACCAAAGCTTAAGATTAAATCAAAGCCCTGAAGGCTCTGACTTTGTACGGGTTTGAAAAGTCAAAGTAGGTTTAGTGCTTCAACAATGAAAGTAGATCTATACAAAGGACAGACCAGTGACACTGGTTTGTTAGGTGGAAAAATGTGTACAGATCAACTAGTTAGCCCATTTTATTGTAACTTTTTTACCCAGACATATAATAAGAGATTAAGAGATTAGTTACAGATTTAAACTCTTTCCATACAAACAAATCCTTTCTATTACATAAGACAATGTAACATCTCTACTGATTACAGAGACGCACAACAGCTGCCATTGAATCGTTGAAACCATTCTGTTACATAAGACGACATAACCATTCCTACTGAGACCCACAACATAGCAGCAGTTATACTTACCCTTGAGAAATAGATCGGATTACGAGTGTATTAATGCACCCGTCATAGTAGATGATCTTTATGAATTGTTCTATACTTACATACTGAGGGACTACTTCTAGATTTGTTTAATTTTAGAAATCGGCAAGGGTCTGAATTATGGTACATATATTTGGTCAGGACTGAAGTCCCGAAATTTTTTTAAAAAGGTAACTAACCTTCCTTGGACATTCCTTCAGTAAGACATTTATTCATTCTACAAGCAGGACAATTGTTTCTACGTCTAGGTAAAATAGAACAATCATTATTTCCAGCACATTTATATACAACATTTCTACCAAATGATCGGCGAAAAAATCCCTGAAATAACATCAATAAATTATTTATTACCATAAGTAATTAAAAGTTTTCTATTAGAAAGTAAGACAAAATATCGTAGGTTGTCACTTAATGTCTAGTTCAAACAGTCCCAGTGTATGCCCACATGGGCCCTGGTGATTTGTAGTTGATGGACCAGGACGAAACCTCAATGATTCAACAAGAGAATCAATTGGTCAAACCAGAGACATAGATAACATATATAATTCCTTGGGCCAAACAGACAGCTACCTTATCACCAACTTTGACTCAGGCCTTGCTGGTTTACTAACTAAAGAAGCATAATGTCAGTTTTACCATGGTTCATTTGATTAAAACAATTTCCAGGAAAACCAATAAAATATTAACTGTCATGTTTCATATATGATTGCCCAACAAAAGTTTGGAGACAAAAGAAATTTACTACAATTCTAAAAACAATGATGAATATTTTTGCTGAATCACTATTTTTATGTATTTCAGAATGGTTTGTAATAAAATGAAAATAAATTTCATGAATGCAATCCATAATTATATGATTCAGCATCTGACATCGTAAAGCCTCCAAAACCATGTTTATTGTAATAATTTTCAATAACATAGCCTTTACAGCTATTTTTGTAGTCTCAGTTATAACTATAATGATAACCAAAAAAATAAAAGCAAAACTAAAATGCATTTCAAAATAATCAAGTATCAAATTTTACATAAAAGCAATTCAGTAGGCCTACAAAGTGAAAATGTCTCCAAACTTTTGTTGGGTACGTGTATATATAGGACAATACATATATGTCACAGGGTAAAGAAAACTATGCAGCCTGACCGGGACTCCAACCCAGGACCTCTCGCTTACAGGGCGAGTGCTCTCCTGACTGAGCTATCCGGCCGCTTACATATCCTTCTTCCCATAATGTGAACAGGTAAGTGCCGTGACATACTCCCCCCGAACTGGAAATTCGTCTTGAATTTCAGAATTCCAGGCCGTTTAAGGAGCACTTATTTTTTTACAAGCGTTTCTCAACCGACCAAGTCATTGTCACGGTCCCACGTTGGGCGCCAAATGTCACAGGGTAAAGAAAAATATGCAGCCTGACCGGGACTCGAACCCAGGACCTCTCGCTTACAGGGCGAGTGCTCTCCCGACTGAGCTATCCGGCTGCTTACATATCCTTCTTCCCATAAAGTGAACAGGTAAGTGCCGTGACATATACATGCAATGTTGTAATGTTTGCACAACTAATGTTTATCATTCTCACATATTTTAGTCAATAAATGTTTAGTATAGTTGCAACAAGTAACCTGATACAATATCAGTATTCAACACTTCATGGTAAGTTAACCTAGCTTACATCATAAACATAGGAAACATTGACATAAATGAACAGCCTGTGGTAGCTGTGACATACACCAACTTGTACATTAAAGCTAAATTTTTACTTAGGTTTCATGTCATGTGCCATAGTTAACAAGAGCAGTCCACGGACAGCACGCTTGACTATTCAGGGTATTTGTGTAAACGACAGCAACAACCAATCAAAACTCATGCTAGAGTTATGCAACTTGGTATTTGACCTTCATTCCTAACCCCGTTGACATGTGTGAAGTTTCAAGTGAATTAATCCCTTTAGTAGTTGCAAATATAAAATGTTGCACCTAAAAACTTAACCAAGAAATTTCTATGTATATAAGGCCTATAATTCAGTCCAAATTCATCCAAGAGTAAATATGTAACTTAGTATTTGAACTCCAACGGTAACCCATAGACATGTTTGAGGTTTCAAGTGAATCCCTTCAGTAGTTGCAAAGAAAAAATGTTGCACCTAAAAACTTAACCAAGAAATTTCTAAGTATATAAGGGCCATAATTCAGTCCAAATTCATTCTAGAGTCATGTTACTTGGTATTTGAACTCCAATGTTAACCCCGTAAACACAAATGAAGTTTTAAGTGAATCCCTCCAGTACTTGCAAAGATATAAAAGATACAAAAATGTTGCACAAAAAAACTAAACCAAGAAGTGTTACGTACGCCAATGCCAACGCCAACGCTGACGCACAGCTGAGTAGGATAGCCTCACTATTCTTTGAATAGTTGAGCTAAAAAGTGCTGATGAGTGAAAATGATATTTACATAATGTATAGAGTCATTATAATACAAGTATATTTGTGTATTTTTTGTATAGGGATCAAGGCACAGGTGCCACACTATTTTTTTTATTATAGTAAATATATTATAGTATCTCTATATGTACTATAATAAGGAAATTTGTGTCAGGCACCTGTGGATCAAGAATATTGGTTTTATTATTGATATTATATGACAAAAATAGCATGTATACAATAGTGTGTAACTTAGGAATAAAAGACTTAGTAAATATAGTATTGGCGATTCTCATAGAATTGAAGGTTAATATGTGTTGCTTGATAAACTACAAGTTTTTATCAATAGTATTTTAATTAGGCTAATACATTTCTGGCTCAGATGTTTTAATATTAATTTCATCAAAACTAATAAATGATAGATTTAGAATAATAATAATATTTAGATTAGATTCTAAAGATTGGATTCACTCTTTTCTAAAATGAATCGCTACCTTGGTTTGTCAATCTAGCAATAAGGGACTTTAGTCAGTTATTTCCCCTTGTATACTCTTCAAATAAGTAGGTACTATTAGTTTGATTACTCAGACTTTACCCTCACTCTTCAATGTCAATTTGCCAAAATTAATCTTAAATAACTTTTTTGTAATCATTTAATTTGTTTGAAATTCAAGCTAAATATTTTAAGGGTAAAGAACTATCTAAATTTCACCACTTCTGTTAATATCTAAATTAACAAGAAAGAAATTAGATGAAATAGTTTGTTATCCTTAAATAGAAATTCAATGATAAAATCTGAGGATTCCAAGTGTAAGGACCTACTTAGTACTTACCAATTGGATTGCTTCAGATTTTATCAGGGAAAGATAACTGACTAAAGTCCCTTATTGGTAGCATAACAGGGTTTCTTTCAAATCTAGTTTCCCAATGGGGATTTGGGTTTGAATCTCAGTGAGTGCTGGACTGTCAGTAGCACATACATTAACCCCAATGATTAAATTACTCGATACAGAACTCTTGTACTCACTATCAACTAAAATAGACATCTGTATTTATTTAGGAGAATTATCGAACACATGTTGAGTATTTAAATCAGCAGGGTTAATGTATGCTCCACTGATTGTTGAATAAAACTTACTATATAAAACACATACCACAAAAAGAAAACTTTTGATGCTAAAAATGCCTGACCAGTTTAACCTGCGGAGTGATACATGTGCAGGGTTCTGCCAAGGATGCGCCCTTGCGTCATTGCCGCGTAAAAAAGATGAATGTCGCATAATGAATCACGCAGGTGCGCCATCGGCGCATCAAATTCCTGACAACGACGTTGCCGAAATTCGTATTCGTCAGCGTTTTATTTTTCAAAACAATTTAAAAAGGCCAAATCTGATTGGTTGTTAACAGCACAATTATCCAATCAATAAGAACAACTCAATTCAATGTTTGATGACGCGCAGAACTTACGTCGATTCTCGTTATTTTCATAGCATCTTTGCTGTAATTTTCGTAGGGTCGCGAAAATACGTTACAATTGCATTTTTGGCACGTAAATATATTTTTATGGTCTATTATGTACACTGTTGTATAAATAAACGTGTACACGAGTAAATCACACCAGAAATTCAAGTTGAATGTGTGTTGTTTACACGACAAAGTCAGTTTATTATTTATGCCATTGACAGAAAATAGACAGCTTTGTTCTATTTTTAGAACGTCATCAAAATCAAAGAGCTCAAAGCATGCTAAAAGTGGGGATCAAAAGCTGCTGTATTTTGATTACTTTCTGATAATATCTATGACATGTGGTTTTTAGCAGGCCTGTGAAAGGGGTTTCAGTTCCCATAATACTATCAAATAGATTCTATCTATGAAAAATGTTTGTTTTTAATTAAGTTAATGTTAGTTTAATTACATTATATAGATCTACTTTAAAAAAGTAATGACATTCTTTTGTGGTTCTTTGTACTGGACGCAAGAAATTTTCCAATTGTCCCCACTTTTTTAGACTAATGGGGCCATTGTCCCCAGTCAGTCAAATCCTTGGCAGATCTCTGCATGTGTCTCTGATTTACTATGCAGTTAATTTATAGGGCATAAAAGTAGTTCTGTGAATCAATTTACGCTTATTCGTTTCAATGATCATTGACAGGTGTTTTCATATATTGATAGACAGAGTGAAATCTCGTTAATACACTAAGCAGTAATATTTGCCAGTAATACAGGGTAGAATAAACACTTAGCCCACATTTTTACCCAGCTCAATTAGTACTTCAAATGTGTGAGGAGTAATCATTAGTATGGATTTGCTAGGTTTCAATGTGCACGAAAGTCTTTCTGTATTTCAATACTTTGATCTCTAAACTATAGAGTAGCCTTTAAAATTAGGTTATGTGTTATCTAGTAATAAATCATAGATTGTCATGATGTACTCTCAACAAGTGCACTACATATGTATACAGTAAAAACACTCTAGATAGTATAAGACTATACATAAAGTGGTCTAATTTAGTTAAAGTTTGGTTTTGAGTTTAATGTTTCTTTTCAACTGTCAGAGTCAGGTAAAACTGACAGCTCACCTAACTGTCCCATTCCTGAGATGAATGAATACTTGATACCTATTCTTCACTTGAAACTGACTACTTTCTTCCATAAAAAGAAATGATTGAAAGTGTAGGTATGTGAGTGTAGGTGTGCATGCATATAATTATGTAAGGTGGACTTGTCTATACCAAAATGAAGATCTATTGACAGCAAGTAAGAATTGCAATCTGTTGAGTTAGGCCACAACAAGTTGATCATAATTATGTTCTATGGATTCGTTTGCACCTTAATTTTGACGTTTTTTACAAAAATTATTTTTATTTCCTCGCTAGGTCATAAAAATTTGGTCTATCTGCTATATAAAGCAACTGAATTAAGTTTAAAAAAAAATTTCTTCGCTCGCCCCATTTTTTCCCACAAAAATCCATGAAGTTGTGGCCTTAACAACATTTAAACCAAATCAGTTGAGAACATAACACTGAATGAATTGACAATAGAATATTTTTAAAGTAAATTGACAACTGAAAACAGTTAGATGACGATAGAGTCAATATCAGTTAAGAATTGAAAACCCATATCAAAGGACAAATGAAAACAAAGTCAATCAATTGACCACCGACTTTAAATGATTAAATGTATATAATCCCCTACCTTACAAGCCTCGCAAGTGTTTACACCATAATGAAATCCTGAAGCATTCCCACCACATATTCTACATGGTGGTAACAAGGGTGGTCTAGTAATACGACTTGCTTTATCACTGTCTGATGAATCCATGACATCATATTTCTCTTCCATCTTCACACAATCCATCTATCTCAATATACTGAAATAAACATATGAAATCACAATAAAACATGAGAGGACTTAACAAATTTGTCTTCACTTTTTTAAAATCTTCATATTGTCACAATGTGATATGAAACAGAAAAATTGTGCTGATTCACAGCCTATAGATTCACTAACATTGTCAAAGAAATGTCGTGGTTGAATGGTCACAGCAAAAAACCCAGCAATAACTGGTTAAGAATAGACAGTGATGCTCAAGGCAAAAAAGCAAACCGACTAGTTGCCTAGTCACAATAACCACACTACACTACAGTACGCTAACTAAATAATACACCACACTACAGTACACCAGTAGCAAACCACTACAAGCCACACTACAGAAAATTAACCAGACCAAACAACACTACATTTACCACACCACAGTACATTAATCACATCACACTAGACTGTATTATAAAATACAACACTACATAACATTAACCACACCATGCTACAATACTGTGCACCTTCCACAACACAATGAATTACAATAAATTAACAACACTTCTCTTCAAAACACTACACTTAACTAGTACACTACACTGCAGTAAACAAACCACACTACACTTCACTATACTAACCACACAACATTATAATACAGTACACTAACCACACAACACTATAATATACAGTATACTAACCAAACAAAACTATAATACAGTTTACTAACCAAACAAAACTATAATACAGTATACTAACCACACAACACTATAATACAGTCCACTAACCACACAACACTATAATACAGTATACTAACCAAACAAAACTATAATATAGTTAACTAACCAAACAAAACTATAATACAGTCCACTAACCAAACAACACTATAATACAGTATACTAACCCCACAACACTATGATACAGTATACTAACCACACAACACTATTATAAAGTATACTATAACCACACAACACTATAAAGTATAATACAGTGTACTAACCGCACTATACTATAATACAGTACACTAACCACACAACACTATAACACAGTATACTAACCACACAACACTATAATACAGTATACTAACCACACAACACAATAATACAGTACACTAACCACACAACACTATAATACAGCACACTAACCACACAACACTATAATACAGTACACTAACCACACAACACTATAATATACAGTACACTAACCACACAACACTATAATATACAGTACACTTACCACACAACACTATAATATACAGTACACTAACCTCACAACACTATAATATACAGTATACTAACCACACAACACTACAATACAGTACACTAACCACACAAAACTATAATGCAGTATACTAACCACACAACACTATAATATACAGTACACTAACCACACAACACTATAATATACAGTATACTAACCACACAACACTATAATACAGTTTACTAACCACACAACACTATAATACAGTATACTAACCACACAACACTATAATACAGAACTCTTACCACACAGCATTATAATACAGTACACTAACCACACAACACTATAATACAGTATACTAACCACATAACACTATAATACAGTACACTAACCACACAACACTATAATACAGTACTCTAACAACACAGCATTGTAATACAGTATACTAACCACACAACACTATAATACAGTACTCTAACCACACAACACTATAATACAGTACGCTAACCACACAACACTATAATACAGTATACTAACCACACAACACTATAATATACAGTATACTAACCACACAACTCTATAATACAGTAAACTAACCACACAACACTATTATACAGTACACTAACAACACACCACTATAATACAGTACACTAACCACACAACACTATAATACAGTACACTAACTACACATCTCTATAATACAGTACACTAACCACACAACACTATAATACAGTTCACTAACTACACATCTCTATAATACAGTATACTAACCACACAACTCTATAATACAGTATACTAACCACACAACTCTATAATACAGTATACTAACCACACAACTCTATAATACAGTATACTAACCACACAACACTATAATACAGTATACTAACCACACAACACTATAATACAGTACGCTAACCACACAACTCTATAATACAGTATACTAACCACACAACTCTATAATACAGTACACTAACCACATCACACTACAGTACACTAACTACAAAACACTATAATACAGTACACTAACCACACAACACTGTAATACAGTACACTAACCACATCACACTTCAGTATACTAACCACACAACACTATGATACAGTTTACTAACTACATCACAGTTCAGTACACTTGTAAACAACGCCACACTACACTACTTTATACTAATCATATCACAGTTCAGTACACTAACCACGCCAGACTATTTTACAGTATACTAACCACACAACACTTCAGTACACTGACAACGCCACACTACACTACTATATACTTACCACACCACACTTCACGACAGTACACTAGATGAAAACATCAGAGGGTACGAACTTAATACAAAGACCCTAACTTGTACACATACAACAATGTATATAATGTAGGATATTCATTTACACGCCCACAAGAAAATGTATACATGTATTTACAATGTATTCTACAATATTGCATAATTATGTGACACCATGGCACTAATACTGGCGGTAACGCAAGGTAAAATGTACAGTTGAACCTGTACAAAGTGAAACCCGCAAAATCAGACATTCTGTGTATAGACCTAATTCAGAACTCAATTTATGGGTTATGCCATCCGTGCCCAGGCTGTACAAATAGTAGTTAACTCATCATTATTGAAATGCACGAAATGTGGATTAAATCTTTTTGTTCTTCTTATACACATGTTTTCATTGTATCGGTAATTGTTTGTTTGCACCACAAGGAAATACCCAAATGCACACTGTCTGAAGTTGAATTCTAGCCCATTGAATACATGGAACAGCGTATATCTAAAATCTATACCCGCATATTGGTATTTGGACTAAAATTACAATGCTAATTTGCTAAACATTGAATATTAAATGCTATAACATACCAAAGCTAGGGTCCTTGAACATACATGTACATGTTTATAGTTATACAGCATTCATAACCACACATTGAACAGTAACTTTAATATGTTAAAATTCTTGAGAAATCAAAAAACCTCTAAAATCAAACAATTTGATCGCTCGTTACTTCAGTGAAGAAATGTCACAGGTGACCATGTATAAACAGGTCTAACTATACAGTAAAGAAGTTATCTAATCTAATTTAACACTTAACATGATTGTGTAAAAATTCGGTCGCAGCTTATAACTAGGTCGATAGTATTATATATATACTGTCGTACTATTTTAAAGGTAAATATTGAACAAGTAGCGACTTTAAAATAGAACACGAAGTATTAATACCTGTGTATAATACATAGGTTATTTTGTACAAAATAAACCACAGGTAAATACATCTACACATAAAATATATAAAAATATAAGATATCGGATACAATACAATACCAAGTTAAATATGTCACATACACTTTGTATATAGTTTGCATAAAATACCAAAACGTGTGTGTATAATCATTAGAATAAACCAATTAGTTCATTCCAAAGGTAGCACTGTAATGAAAATAAAATTTCCTGAGAATCCCCTGTCGTTACCAGGGTTTTGTTCCTTGTATGCATTATATACATGTACTTGTATACTTAACCCATTAATTCATGTACTTTTAACTTTACAGTGAATAATTTGCATAAAATAGAAAGGGTTATTAAACACAGGAGGCCTACAATATTTACATGTGTTCTGCAATGTTCTATTTACAAATAAAATAAGAATTATACTTACACGTATATGAGGCACCGTTAATATCTGTTAATTCCTGATTATAATATACTCATTACAATAAACACATTATCCTCAAGAAGGCAGTAAAAACAACATTCGTATGTCATATACAGATATATATGTGACTTAGCGGACAATGTTCCGTATCGATATAATACATTACAACATAATGACTATACTATAATGTGTTAATATATTTATAGATAGATACACACACAGTGACGTGGGCATATACTACAATAGTACGGTAGTAGCTAGCCAATATAATCTTACAGTATAAACCTTGAGCTTGAGCTACTGTATTAAAATAATGAACGCTGTCGTTAGTTTCCGATAGACTATTATACGACAATACACGCTGGGGCGGATCCAGGATTTTTTCTAGTGGGGGGGGGGTCCAAACTTTTTCTAGGGAGGTCCAACTTTCGAACCACTTTATACACTGTTTGCAAAATAACGCAAAATATTGATTATAAAAACTATATAACCATTAGATCTATGTAAGGCACAAAAAGTGTGCAAAGTTTGCCCGAGAAAAATTGTTTATGCTGCATAAAAATGGCTTACAGTTAAAAATACACTCATGCAAAGGTACATTTTAAAGATTTCAAGGGGTCCGGATCCCCCTGACTCCCCCCTATCTGGATCCGCCTATGACACGTGGTCAATATTGGAAGTTAAAAGTAGTGACGATTGCACGTTCGATAAACCCTGAGACATAGATATCTAATTCCCTGATAAACCGAAGTCAACTAGCGCTGTGTTTATCTTTAGGGGTCGTGGTTCGCATCCTGCACATTCGATTTTTCTCTGCTAAGGAAGCAATTATGCGCAGACTGCAGACTCTGGCTGGAAACTTGAGCCAAACTTTAATATGAGTGTCTAGAATGACATTAAAATGTAAGAACTTCTTCCTCTGTAGATCTTTTTGAGTTCTCGGCAGTTTTGATTGGCCTCTCCAATTCTCAACCAGGCATGGGACCGGCTGTTTCTGACAGGAAATGTCTAATGGCAACCAGTCTGCTATCTTCAGCGCGATGTACCCAGATCGAGATGGACGATAAAAAAAATAAGTACACCCGCTATGTAATTACATATAGTTCTGTTATATTAACCTGTCACAACTTGAATAATTACACGGTCACTGAATGTGTTATTATTCAACTTCTTTTTAACCATTGAGCCTCTGATCCATATCAATTATTGATAATCTAACTAATATATATACAGCGATTTTGAATATCGGGGAAATACCAAATTCGAAAGTAGTTAAAAATAACAGATTCAGTGACCGTGTAATTATTTAAGTTGTGACAGGTTAATATAATAGAACTATACATGCATATAATTTATACATATGAACTCAACTGAAATCATAAATTTTTTCCAATACTCTTTCAATGTATTTCGAAAAAAATGCGAACATTTGCTGAAATTGTGTTATGGAATGCGACCTTTTCGGGGCAGGTAGTATGTTAGTTTGGGGCAGTATCATGGGGGTAGGCAGATTGTAAGGGACATTTTAAATGCGCAAGGAATATTTTTAGTAAATACTTTTTGCATCCTGTAGATGTTCCTTTTGTTCAACGACTTTGTAGAGTTCTTATGCACGACAATGCAAGTCCGCACACAACTGCAATTACAAGGAACTCTCTTGCACAACAAAACACGCCAGTTGTTCCGCTGCCCCCTGTGGTCTGGACAATAATCTTATTAGACACATATGGGATCTGTTGGAGAGAAACTTAACAAAAAACACGCCTTGTACAATTTACATGACCTGGAAAACGCCCTACATTATGTGTGGAATATGATCCAAATATAGTCATAAGACGTTACGTCAGGCCCATGAGGTTGCTTATGACCACACTTATCTGTCACATGGGTGTTTGCAATAGATATTAAAACAATTATACACATTTATAATTGCTTAATAGTTCGATTTTGATGCATAGAAATTCGTTTTTCTCCAACAAATTTTGAAATTGACCCATATGTTAAAAAAAGGGCCATAAGTGCCCATTTATCGCTCATCTGAGTACCACTGATATATACATGAATTAGAGTAAAATAAAAAAAACCTTTCAAATCAGTTTGACGATATATAGTTTCCACAAGGTTTTTCCATAACTGGGTTGTGTGACCTAGTTTTTACCCATGTTCGAACTCATACTTGCAATTACCTAGACAAGCATCCTGACTAAGTTTGATGACAATTGAGTAAATAATGTGACCACTAGAGTGTTACACGGGTTTTCATATTTGGACTGTGTGACCTTTTTTTTAAACCCAAGGAGACCTACGTTCGTACTCATACGAGCGATTTACTAGACAAGCATCTTGACCAAGCTCAACGACAACTGAGGCAAAAATGTGACCAACTAGGGTTCGAACTTATAAGAGCAACTACATGTACATTAACAAGCATCTTGGCTAAGTTCGATGACTATTGAGTAAACAATGTGACAACTAGAGTGTACACAATGTTTTCCATATTTGGACTGTGTGACTTAGTTTTTGTCCCCAGGTGTTCAATGTTGTTACTTAGGCGAGCAATTTTCTAGACAAGCATCCTGACCAAAACTGATGACAACTGAGGCAAAAATGTGACCACTAGAGTGTTCACAAGGTTACATATATTTGGAGTGTGACCTTGTTTTTGACCCCAAGTGATCCATGTTTGAACTCATTCGAGCAATTAATTGGACAAGCATCCTAACAAAGTTTGATAGCCATTGAGGCAAAATGTGACCACTTGAGTGTTCACAAACAAATGTGGACGGAAGGATAGACAAACAATGGGCAATCACAAAAACTCACTGTCACTGCTGTCCATGGCTTCTAAAAATGGGGAACTCCCATGTATTTTTTGAGCAGCGCAATCACTTAAACCTTATAGTGAAGCCATTCAGAACAATACTCACTTACTGTGCAGTTGGAATTGTCAATTCTTAGATGTGTATAACCGATGCCTAGCAACAGTGATTTCATTTGGAATCGTTTCTTACGTGGACATTCAAAGTATCATTATTTGGACACAATACATGCCATTGATAAATTTACAATAAAAAACCCCAAGTAAATCTGTGAGCTAATGCTCACTAGTGATACCCCCACAAAAATCTAAAAATATGCGACAAACAGGAAGTAGATGAGCAAGGAGCATGAAATCGCTTTATACCACATTGGACTATGGGATGAAGCAATATGCAAAGTATTAGGCTGCTGCATGTTATAGTTGCTGAGAAAACTGCGACGGAAATTTTGTAACGGACGGACACACGGACGCACGGACAAGGGTAAAACAGTATACCCCCCTCTTCTTCGAAGCGGGGGTATAAAAATTGTATCTACTAAAAATATATTCCTTTCAGAGTAATATACCTCGTATTTATACATAGTGTTTTTGACTAGGAAGACTGCTGGAAGATTATATATGGTATGCATTACAACATAGCGTATGCATAATAATACAAAGAATTAACAATCTTTTTCTAAGCTACGGAAAACCACATTACTGTCAAATATTCAAGAAAGGTTACATTCTACCCCATTTAGGAGTATAACCAGGATTGTTGGAAACAAAATCAAGCCTATTAATCACAAAAAATAACTTTATTCTTTAATAAAGATGACAGTACATAACATATAACAAATATAAAGTAAATTAATGATCTTCTACTGTTCAGATTTGTTGTTTGTTTACAATATAATGTCTTTTTCTACACAACATATTAAAGAAAGACAATTTCAATCCATGAACACAATATCTTAGACAAATCAATGTATTGTTAATCATGCAAACAAACCTTGAACATTTTCAAAAATATAACTTTCTGTACACCAAATATTGTTAACGTTTATCATATGTCAAATGGACATGTCACTTTCTGTACACCAAATATTGTTAACGTTTATCATGTGTCAAATGGACATGTCACTTTCTGTATACCATACATTGTAAACTTTTATCATATGTCAAATGGACATGTCACTTTCTGTATACCATACATTGTAAACTTTTATCATATGTCAAATGGACATGTCACTTTCTGTACACCAAATATTGTTAACGTTTATCATGTGTCAAATGGACATGTCACTTTCTGTATACCATACATTGTAAACTTTTATCATATGTCAAATGGACATGTCACTTTCTGTATACCATACATTGTAAACTTTTATCATATGTCAAATGGACATGTCACTTTCTGTATACCATACATTGTAAACTTTTATCATATGTCAAATGGACATGTCACTTTCTGTATACCATACATTGTAAACTTTTATCATATGTCAAATGGACATGTCCCTTCTTGTATACCATACATAGTAAACATTTATCATGCTTCAAATGGACATGTCACCTCCTGTACACCAAACATTGTAAACATTTATCATGTGTCAACTGAACATGTCACTTTCTGTACATTTTACATTGTAAACATTTATCATGTGTCAACTGAACATGTCACTTTCTGTACACCTTAAATGGTTAACATTTATTATGTGTCAAATGGACATGTCACTTTCTGTACACCATACATGGTAAATATTTATCATGTGTTACTTGGAAATGTTACTGTCTGTAAACCCTACATTGTGAACCTTTGTCATGTGTTACAATAAGATGTCACTTTCTGTACAATGAAAACATGATTTACAGGAAAGTGTCACTTTCTGTACACCTTACATTGTTATCATTCATGATGCTTCACATGGAAATGTCACTTTCTGTACACCATACATTGTATCATAATTACAACAGTATACTTCATACAGCGCCTGCAGCTTGTAAGACATTATGTGTTGTAAAGTTAAGATAAATAACTGGTATAGATTTTGTAGGAAATGCTCCAAGAAGTTCTGATGAATTATGATTTTCAGACCTGTAAATAGAAGTAAAAGATTCTATAATTCATTATAAAATAGAAGTAAAAGATTCTATAATTCATTATAAAATAGAAGTAGAAGATTCTATAATTCATTATAAAATAGAAGTAGAAGATTCTATAATTCATTATAAAATAGAAGTAGAAGATTCTATAATTCATTATAAAATAGAAGTAAAAGATTCTATAATTCAATATAAAATAGAAGTAGAAGATTCTATAATTCATTATAAAATAGAAGTAGAAGATTCTATAATTCATTATAAAATAGAAGTAGAAGATTCTATAATTCATTATAAAATAGAAGTAAAAGATTCTATAATTCATTATAAAATAGAAGTAGAAGATTCTATAATTCATTCTAAAATAGGAGTAAAAGATTCTATAATTCATTATAAATAGAAGTAGAAGATTCTATAATTCATTATAAAATAGAAGTAGAAGATTCTATAATTCATTATAAAATAGAAGTAGAAGATTCTATAATTCATTATAAAATAGAAGTAGAAGATTCTATAATTCATTATAAAATAGAAGTAAAAGATTCTATAATTCATTATAAAATAGAAGTAGAAGATTCTATAATTCATTATAAAATAGAAGTAGAAGATTCTATAATTCATTCTAAAATAGGAGTAAAAGATTCTATAATTCATTATAAAATAGAAGTAGAAGATTCTATAATTCATTATAAAATAGAAGTAGAAGATTCTATAATTCATTATAAAATAGAAGTAGAAGATTCTATAATTCATTATAAAATAGAAGTAGAAGATTCTATAATTCATTATAAAATAGAAGTAGAAGATTCTATAATTCATTATAAAATAGAAGTAGAAGATTCTATAATTCATTATAAAATAGAAGTAGAAGATTCTATAATTCATTATAAAATAGAAGTAGAAGATTCTATAATTCATTATAAAATAGAAGTAAAAGATTCTATAAATCATTATAAAATAGAAGTAGAAGATATGTATTCTTTTAATTCAATATAAAATAAAAATAAAATATACATGTATGTATTTTCATAACTCAATATAAAATAAAAGTAAAATATATAGTATTTAACAAGAAATATAATGTGGAAACCACATTAAAGCCGGATTTAAAAACTGTTATGCAAAAGTTACAAAGGGAAATAATCTATAATAAAGCCAGGTAGAGTTGTGGTAACTTTCTAATTCTGTTCATCAAAATGGTATATTATTATTGTATGAAGTTTCATAAAGATCTGACAATAAATGGCAGAGATATATGCTAAATTGATAACTTTAACGCAATTGTTAACGACACCGGACTCCCGCCTGCCCAACCGCCTGCCTGTGTTTCGCCAAACTATTAGCTGAATTTTTTAGCCAAAAAATCTGGCTTATTATCAATATAAATGTAGTTCAACATTTATTATTTATGTCATGAAACCACAGAGCCTCTGGGATTAAGATTTTTTTACTTTTTAACTAATTAAAAAACTTTAAACAAATGATAAGAGATTTAGTTTACTAGGAAAGATGAGATAAAACTTAGAGTTGTAACTATTACAATAAAAGGTGCAGTTATAACTTACATTGATAATGAACTGCCAGCAGTTTTTCTGAGATCCCAAACTCTTATACAGCTATCTAACCCACCTAAAATATACAATATAACAATCAAACTGTAATCTCAATATTTCTACTGAATTCAGCATATAAACGATGTAACAAAAGTATGCATGGTGCAATGATAAACTGTGGATTATATATCAGTACATGTACCAAGGTCAAATATTTGAACTATGTACACATGTTTCTACCAGGGCCTCTAATGCTAGGTTTACATCTGGCCACAATCTCCCCGATTAGCCAGAGGCTAAAAAAATCGGGGAGCTCTACGATTAAATGGTATACTCCACGTTCTGTTACGCTTCCTTACGAAATCAGCACGTTTTGTTGCGCTCTACTGCGCTTTGCTACAATCGAGCCCACGATTTGCATCACGTTCTGTTACCCTTTGTTGCGATCAACACGATTGGCTTCCACGCTCCACCATGTTCCGTTACGTCCTGTTAAGATCTCCCACAGCAAAGCCGCTTTGTTGCGATCTCCTGCGATTTGACCTACGATTTGAGACAAATGACCATGTTTTACGTCACGATTTGATATCTAAACAAGAAATAATTCTTTCCCAGCGACGCAGGATGAAAAAATGTGTCAATGCTGGTCCTGATCTGTTGCGATTGTACTCCACGTTCTGTTACGTTCTGTTACGCTTTGGTACGTTCTGTTACGTTTTGTTATGAAGGCCACGCTCTGTCACGATTAGAAAATGAATAGGGGCAATCGTGGTGAAATTTAAGTTTGATTTAAAATCTGTCCCGATGCCCACGATGTCCCCGATTCAACCACATTACGCTCCCCCACGATCACCCCGATTCGACTCCACGCTCTGTTACGTTCGCCACGATGCTCTGGAATCGGGGACATCGTGGTAATCGTGGCCAGATGTAAACCTAGCATAACATTTAAAATTTGGTCGCCTAGAAAAAATATAAGTGAATCGCCATGCATGAGTACAACTTGTACAAGAATTTTGTTAGGACCTGTTACAAATATAACAGTACATTTATGAGGGGTGATCCAAAAATTTGTGGACAATGTGTGTATCTCCATAACTTGATGTCCTACTGTGCCGATCTGTTCGGATATTATTAATCAATGCTTTTTTTAAACAATTGACCAAATTTTAAATTATCAATTGCATTTTTCATCTATATATGACAACATCAAAATGTGAAGCATCTAAATTGCGGCGCAGCTCATTTTTTCTCCCTAATGTATATGATTTCATCTTATTCAAACCTGTGTAACATCTGCGAAAACAAAGAAAATGGCAGGAAAGGTTATAATAGCGTTGTTGTGACGTGTGTGACGTCATTCTGTATGTTTCTAAAGACATTTGAAGTTGCGGTCATTATACACTCATGTTTAATAGAAGAAGCTGTGAAAACAGCTTTATCAGAAATGGACGTCACAGATCCAGTAAAACTGCGGAAAGTTATACAATTCTGCATAAATCACAAACAAAAACATCTGTCAAAACAAAAACAATAATCTAAAGTGTGAAAAATAAACCATCAATGTTTGGTTCACTAGTGTATAAGTGTTATGCTGATTTTCAGACGGAAGGAAAAGTGTAGTGGATGATTTGTGGTCTGGGTGACCTGTCAAGGTAAGAGACAGAGAAACTGCAGAAAGTGTGCGTGTGAAGATTAATGCATGCAGATATAATTTTACGACAGATCAGTGATTCTCTAAATTTATCATATTGAACTGTTCACAAAATTGTTAAAGAAGAGCTAAAGATGTTCCTATGATTTGCTTTATTACTTTTTGTTTCACGCAAGGTGTTTATGAATTTCTGGATCACCCCTCCACATGTATTCTAATACAATGGTTTTAACTCTCATAATGGTTTTAACTCTCATAATGGTCAAGGTTAATGTCCATTAATGCCTGTTTTAAACAGCTGTACATGCATACATTAGATAAAAGACAGATGAAATGTTTGACTTTATTAACACTTCTAAAACTATACAAGATAACTGACTTGTACATTGCAGTTTGGTGCTACATTGTAGAAACTGGAATCCATGTTGGATATATTGAAAGGCAAGTATCGATGATATATCAATATATCGAGTCAGACAAGGAGTATAATAGAAGCCCCTTGAACTCCAGTATGTACCGGTATGTATGTAATTATATAATGCAATCATGATGTAATGCATGATATTAAAAGTTATTCCAGACATAAAACAAACTATATTTTAATACTTAATAGAAAACATGAAAACTTAGAAACATAAAAAGATAAATACAATGCCACAAGGATGTTAAATTAAACATCATCTATATTTAGTTTAAAGCTTTATAGATTTTATCAATATCGATCGTCTGTCAAGAATCAGTGATACATCCATATCGCAATTTCCGATGACAATTGTTGATACATTGATATCGCGATTTCCAATGACAGCCCTAGAATCCATGTTCAACAGAATCAGTAAAATCTGGGCTGAAATGATCAGACAGTTAACACAAGTTATAACAACGAATATTATAATAGTTTACCTGATACAAGCATTGAACTATTCTCATTAAAACTTAATGAATAAATTGTATCTGTATGGCCACGGAATTCCTTAAATAATTGTCCAGTACGTAGATCACATACTCTGATTCTTCTGTCTTCACCTGAAGTATATACAATATATACTTGATTGTCTTATTTATGTCAAAAACAAAACATCACTTACAACTTTTACAAGCATACATTTTTCTTCACCCTTATACAACATGTAAGTAGATTTCTAATTATAACTCAAATGTAATTCTGCAACAAGGAGCCCATGGAGAAAATGTTTGACTATTAAATTTTGCAGTGTTAGTGTAAACTAAAGGAATTAGTTGAAGTGCTTGCATGAGAAAGAAAGAAGTTAAAATAAGAACTAATTGTAAGTTATATGGAACTTGGTATTTGATCTCCAATAGTCGCCCCATTGACATGTGTGAACGTTCCAGGGAATCCATTCAGATTTTTAAAAAATACGAAAACATTGCTCCAAAAACCTTAACTAAGAATTCTCTAAGCACATAATTATAGTTTATAGAGTTATTAAACTTGATATCTGACGTCCAATGGTAACCCCTAAGACACATGTGTAGTTGAAAAGATGTAAAATTTATAAAAATATGCCACTCTTGAAAATGTTTGCTGAGCTCACTCAGTAAAATAAAAATTGATCTAACACCAAAGTAGATGAATATTCTCATTATACCTAATAGAGAGAGATTTATTTTATTTACACTGGGTTTAATGCTGCGTCAACACATTTTGGTTATTTTACGGCATCTACCACACATAACATAGCTGTCCTTGGCTATAACCAGTAGTCACCTACCCTTCCATAAGGCGGGATCTTCTCCATATACCTTATTAATAGAGAAAAATTGACATTAATGGCAAATTTTCATGAAAGGGTATAACCTCCTCAGGTGGAATTCTATCCGTACTTCCTTTATGACACAAGATTCCAAATCCCAGCAAGCTACCAACTGCGCAACCGACCCAGGTTAATATAGAGAGAGGTGTGATAAACTAATGGCTGATAAAGTAAAAATCCACTTACCAGCAGAAGCGAGATATAAACCATTAGGTGAGAAAGCTAACGACAATATAGAAGATTTATGTCCTGGTAATAATCTAACAGATTTTCCATCCTGTACACTCCACATTCTAACTGTTTTATCACCTGAACCAGTAGCTATATAGTTAGAATTAGGATGAAATCTTATACACTGAAATATATAGTTAGAATTAGGATGAAATATTATACACTGTAATATATACATGTAGTTAGAATTAGGATGAAATCTTATACACTGAAATATATAGTTAGAATTAGGATGAAATCTTATACACTGAAATATATAGTTAGAATTAGGATGAAATCTTATACATTGAAATATATATAATACAAGAAATGTAACGTGGAATCCACCTAAAAGCCGGATATAAAAACTTTAACGCAAATTACAAAGGGAAATAATCCATAATAAAGGCAGGTAGAGTTGTTGTTACTTTCTTATCCTGTTCATCACATGATATGTTATCATTGTATGAAGTTTCATGAAGATCTGACAATAAAATGGCAGAAATATATGGTAAAGAAAAAACTTTAACGCAATTGTTAACTACAACGGAGTAGCCGCGGCCATAGCATAGTGGTTAGCATGTCTGACTTCAAATCTGGAGATCCGGGTTCGAATCCCGATCGCGGCAGGTCATACCCTATACATGAGTTGTCGGCCTCGTGGTAGGGTAAGTTAGTACTGGTGTTAGAAAAAGTGTCCAGGAAACCTATAGTAGGAAGAGCTGGCCGTAGTGTATATGACCTATATATGTGTTGAATGCGACGTTAAAAAAAAAAAAAAAAAAAAAAAAAAACTACAACGGACGCCCACGTTTCGCCAAACTATTAGCCAAATCCAGCTAAAATAAAACTGTATTTTCTTGTTTTTAATACTTAACAGAAAACATAAAAACTCAGAAATATAAGAGTCCTTGACTACAACCTTGTAACTAGAAAACTGACTAGAAATAATATAGCACATAAAAATAAAACTGATTTTCATTTAGTTTATAGCTTTATAAAATGCTAGATTGTATCGATATTCCTATGTTCAAATGGATATCGGATCTTCGATCAAGAATCGGTGATACATCGATATTGCAATTTCCGATGACTGTCCTAACATAAAATATAACACATGTACATGGATAATAGTTTTCTATTCTGCTTCATTATTTGCAATTCTATACACTTCAAACTTTATAATTACAATATCAATATGCACATAGAAAGAAAACTTCAGGAAACAACAAACTCATTCGAACCACTCTTTTTAAATACTACTTGTAGTAGCAAACACATACATATTTCAAACAATACAAGACTTGTAACCAAGTAGATGAAATGTTTAAGTTTGTTGCAAGTAAAACTTACATCAACATCATAAGTATGTCCAACAAAACTTCTTATAGGATATGTTCTCTCTGTAGACCATAGTTTAGCTGTCTGATCATGAGAACAAGTGGCAAAATAATCTCCTACAGGACTGTAAATGTACAAAATTATGGTGGCATATTCTGCCATCAGATAACCACATAACTAACTAGTTAATTAAGAGGTTAACTAGTTATGGTAACAAGTTAACCACTTAACTTAATTAACTTAAGAGGTTTACAAGTTACCACAACTAGTTAACCACTTAACTAACTAGTTAGTTATGTGGTTATCTGATGGCAGAAATATGCCACCATACAAAATATATCACATAGTCTAACATTATCTAGGTGAAGGATTGTCCCTTACAACATTGAACTAAATATAAAGGTGGACATCACTAAATCATTGGCTAAGTGCAAAATGGTTGTAACTCAATTTAAAAAAGAGTGAGTTATGACAGTTTTGCACTAAGACCGCAAAATAGAAAACTATGAGTATGACAACAGAATTTTTTTAGGAAACTTAAATTGCTTTACTTATGTTTCATCAGGTCAGACTTCATTATAATATTAAATTTATTTTGTTCGCATACAATTTTTATATCAAAGGGAGATAATAACTAAATTTCAGTTTTCTTGAATAATTTTGCACCATGATTCTGTTATGTAAATTTAATCCAATGCAAAATAACATGATTTAATGAATGAACAACAATGTCTATCATGTTTTTTAAAGTACATGCATATTAATACATAATGCGAATTTAATGGGATTTTTTTAACATAACTTAATCTCATTTGGACATTTATAAAACAGAAACATTGATATAAGCGGATAAGCATGAAAGACACCGCACATTCAAATTAAATCAGTAAAAATCATTTTAGGCTCAAACTTTTCAAGAGAGAAAAAAGATCAACCTATCTTATGTTAAGACTTTGACACCTAGAGCTGTAATTTATATACCTGTAACAACTATACACAATTTATTGTATAGTTATGTTATAGTACAATCAATATAATATATATATGATAAGATATACCTTGTATCAAGATCCCAGACAGGATAATTATGTCCTCTATATAATGAAGCATTTGTTTGTTTATCTATATCCCATAGTCGAACTGAAATAACAACAATAATTATACAATTAGTACATTCTAATTTAACAGCAGTCTCACTCTGTCAACCTACTCATTGACTTCAGGGAGGCTTAGATATCTAGACCAAAGTTTTTATCCAGTACTAGTAGAACTAACATGTACCTTCCCAGTGACTGAAAACCATGTTTTGTAGTGACTGATTAAGTTTCTATGATAACATTTAAAAGACTGAACACTTATAGTACATAAATAAATGTATCTGTTTGTTTGTTTGTTGGGTTTAATGCCGTAGCAACACATTGTATAGGTCATATAATGGCAGTCAGTCAACCTACTCACTCCTCCTAGAAAGGCTAAATCTCTGGATTTATCTGTTTACCAACTACTAAGCGCATACTTTTGTCAGTGACTGACAAATGCCCTACATAATTAAAAATCATTGGTAGGAGGGAGAATGGCCGTAGAAATAATTTCTAAACCAAGCTCTACGAAAGTATGCCCCGCCCGGGAATCGAAGCCACGACCCCTCGATTAGTAGACTTGCTTGCTACCAACTGAGCTAGCTGGGTGGCTACTAAATGCATCAACAAAACACAATACTGTAATGTTATATAACCTACCAGTCGTATCATCAGAACAAGTCAATAAAAACTTGGAATTCCATGTAAATCTAGCTTGATATACGTTTCCAGTATGACCTTTTAATACAATACATTCTTTTTCTTCACTATAAAACATACAATACATAATTTTATCAACATATCATAGTTTTCAAACATATACAAGTCACACAAAAATTTGACTATATTTGACCTTTGATCCCATTAATTGGCCACACCGTTAGAAGAATCGACCCTGTTTTTGCAAATGACACAGTGTCTTGTCAGGGTTAACAATTGCGCAATGTATTTTTAAAATCCATTGGTAGATGAAGAAGATATTACGCTGACAAACCAATTTTTGACAATATTTAACCTCATTTATTGGCCGAACCATTCAAAATATCCACACTGTTCTTGAATGCCACACACTGTCTTGTCACAGTTAACATTTGTGCCAAGTACAATGTAATTTAAAAATCCATTGGTCAATAGAGGAGATATTGCACCAGTAATATTTCTCTTACTCAGAACCAACATTATTTCCATTCAAGACCCATCATTCATCTGAAAGAGGAGCGAACAGCTCATTTTGTAGACAAAGAAATAATAAATACATTATTTCTATACATACAGTTTTTTACCATCATCATCTTCTAGCACTTTAAGATAATCAGCAGCTAATGTGATGTTTGATGGTCCATCACTATTATCTACAGCTGGAAATAAACCAGGTGTTAACTTCCATACTCTAACAGAACTATCCTCAAATCCACCACTTAAATACATACCATTACTTGATGTAGAGGCACAACATAAACTGTAGAGTAAAATACATACAATTATAATATATCTAATAAATCTAACCAATCGACAATCTACATTTGTACCACGTGACCAATATATTCCCGTATTGGATCCGAAAGTATATATTATTTTTGTATTGGACAGTTGGGTACATGTGCACTAAATGATGCTAGTCTGGTTTCCGATTTTAATCTTTAACGATGATGATTATTTCAAAGAAAACTCAAACACAGCTTGAAAAGTCATATTGGACTCGCCTTTTGGCTCGTCCAATATGTCTTTTCAAGCTGTGTACTCGTCCAAATATATTTCCGTATTGTACAGTAAAATGTATGATAACCTATAATTATAATACAGTATAACCTCTGCAGAGTGACCCTCTACAGAACAAATCCTCGACACAACAACAGCTTTTGATATTTCCCTAAGCCGCAATTCTAATTTAATTTAACCTCTGCAGAGCAACAGCCTCTGAACAGAAACATTTTTTAGTTTAGTGTTGCTCAAGAGAGGTTGTACTGTATAAGGCCTAAATTAAAGTTAAGTTTGTTTGCCCTTTACTAAACTGAAAAAATGCACTCAAATTTTTCTTTGAAAATATATGTGATGTTTTTTTATTGATCACTGTTCTATTCCTTTCAGGTGTAAATGGGTACTGTAAGGGGTCACCTTCCTGAAGGGGATTTCAATGATCAGGGGTTATCGTAAATATTGTAAAGACAGATGAACATATACATGGACGCAGACTTTAAAACCCCACCTAAACTTTGTAAAACTATTCTATTTAATATGATACTAATCTCCGTAAACAGATATTCTGTAGAGCATTGTTGTACAGGATCTTTATGGTTCACATGGAGGGTCACGTCAAGATGACCTTTATGTCACCCAACCAATGCGTTTCTTTCATCAAGACGAAACATTATTATTAGCATTTTGATTTCATAATTTCTTTTTTAAACCAAGGTTTGCTAGCTAATTTGACAGCAGTATTATTCACAGTCTGTGATTGGACAGTTCATTTTAAATTGCGTGACATAGATGATATAATCAGGTTACTAAACATGACGATTTCATCATGAATATTATAATGAGAAAAGGTCTCCTGAACATGACCCTTGTAAGAAAACGGCTAGATCTAACTTAAAAAGTAGGAGAGTGGAAAATTTTAGATCTGGTTTTAATCAGATTGATATGATACATACCCTTGATATGCATTCAAAAATGAGTAGAAACATATAGAGGGTAGTCCAGGAGGTCCCTCTCTTATTTCTTTGATGATTTGTTTTAATGACGTTAATTCTTGATCATTTTGTACGACTTTATTATCTGGTATAACAGCAGGGGATATAGGTTGTTGTTGCCTTTGTTCTAACTGATCATCTTGTAAACCTAACATCATACCAACATCTCCATGTACTATAATATATAAACATCACATCATACGTTTATAGTTTGAACAAAAAAACAAAACACTGTTCATAATAACAATAGAATAAACTTATACACAACGAGGGATGCTCAGGATGACCATAACATAAACATGTGTGATATGTTTTACGATTGTCTTAGATGTTGATGTAATGGAAATGATTTTAACCATTAGAGGCATGAATTACCAACAAATGGTGGTATCCATCAGGCTAATTTTGTTAAAATGAATTACACACATTTTATTTTCATTACCGCCTACAACGCAAGTACAGTACAACAATATATATTGTTCGTACAAAATAACAAAACATGTTTGTGTAAACATTAAAAATGAAACAATCTATTTCAGAGGAAGGCAGTATTGAAAATAAAAGTTGTATAATTCATTTAGCAAAATTAGTGTGGTGGATAAACCAACACCCCTTAGTTAGTCATGCTTGTAATAGTAGAATGCAAAACCATTCACAAAGGCAAATCACGTAACAATTATGCGAAGTAGTTCTCAATAAAAAAACATAAGGCAACGTAAATACTAGGGCAGTGGATTGTTGAGCAAGTGGCGATCTGTGTGATCAAAACCACGATTCATATGTAAGGATCATGAATCAAACCACAAATCACTAGTTAATGAAAAAGCAAACAAGAATTCATATCCATAATGCATATATATATATAAATATGTTGTAAATATAACACAATAAGTGAAGATCTACAAAAGCTTTTATTACATAGAAAGTCATGTAAAAGATTCAGAAGATGATTTTCGCATGTGTAAACAAGAGCACCACTAGGCGGAGCATTATATGCCTGAAAGTGTTGTTTTTTTTAGTTAAGATGAAGCATTTGTAAGACATGAGAATATTTCATATGAATATCATATTATGAATAATTGTGGAAAACAAAGTAGAGAAAAAAGACAATCATCGTATGAAGTTTGAATATTGTGGACCAAATGGAACTTAAGTTATGCTCTGGAAACTGTTTTCAGTTTTAAGGTAATAGTGACCTTGACCTTTGACCTTGTGACCCCAAAATCAATAGGGGTCTTCTACCCGATATGGAAACCATCCTATGAAGTTTGAATATTGTGGGTCAAATAGAACTTAAGTTATGCTCCGGAAACTAAATTGCTAACAGACGGACGGACGGACGCCAGGGGGTATAACATAATATGCCCAAAATTCTTTCGAGCATATAAAAATGTGCGCGATTTTCGAAGTAACGGCAGCGTGCAAAGTACTTAAATTCATCTTTACATTTGATGTGCAGCTCATTGTTGGTGGTAATTTAGCTGAAAAGTGTTTTTTTTTTTAAAAAATAGATCCGACAATTTTGGAAGTGCTGAATATTCGTACACAATTTTCTGGTTGAGATAGCGAATATCTGAGTACTCTGATACTTGCAGCAGCCCTAGTAAATATTATATAATTTTTGCTATATACATGCATGTGACTATACATAATATTGTTCAGCGGATATCATTTAATATTTCATATTTATATATATTTCATATTTATTGACAAAAACAAGACATTTATCACCAGGGTGAGGATTTGTTTACTTTAACACCATTTAAAGTATTTTGTTTGGGCATCTGACGCAAAGGTAGTTCCATAATGGCGTCTAAATATGTCCTAGTGAATGGCCAAGGAGTTCCAAATGCACACTTGGATCAGTTTTATGACGCACATGTATATGACAGTTTTCACAATTTTACAAACATTAGAAAGAGTGATAATCACAAATATACTATATAAATGTCAATTAATTAGCACTTGAGATATACATGGAATGGCCAACCCAGCTGTTTTTAGCTGACTAAAAAAAGGTCAAATAATTCTGTCAGTCATTCAGTACAACCACCTAGAAAGGTTTGCAGAAAATGACAAATTCTTAATAGCATAAATATTTTTACTAGTATTTTGTGATCTTTTTAAATTCTAATATATAATGAAACTTGTGTCATTTTATATCAGTTTTTTAGTAAGTAATATTTAATTTCATATTCAAACAAAAATATACATAAATTATTAAACAATTCAATCATAAAGACTACTTCAAAATTTTAAATATCTATTTTGTCCCATTTTGACTCTATTTCATGTTGGCATTAAATTTTGTTTGTAGTTGAGAACTTGAGACTCATTGTATTTCATTGGAATTACAGTATGACAATAAACTGTAATCTTATACACAGCCCTGTCTATCATTAATATATTTGAAACCATGATGAATGTTTACAAAACATATTATTTTCAATGCACCATGTTAATCAGCTTGCATGCAATTTGATAAAATTTATAAAACAACTCTGTTACAAAATTATTAACGACATTGATTAAAATAAAGTACACACATAATGTATGACTGACTCTATCTAAGTTTAATGAAAAAATGACAAAGCCATAAAAATTTTAAATTAAAATTACTTTTTTTCTAAGTCTTAAAAAACATGTCAGCACGATTCTAGACTTACATTATAATACAAAGGGTGTGACATCAGTAGGGATAGCAGAGCAAATTGTCTATACAATGTACATGTACAGAAAGTAGGTCAGAGAAGGATGAAGGGATGGGCAGTATTTATCATGAGATAGAGACGAGGGCAGGCATATATATAAGTTAGTTTACACCTAGTGTTGTATCAGAATTACCCAACAAGTAGGTGTGGTACATGTAAGGAAGCAAAACCCGGGTCGATAGCGCAGTTGGTAGCGCGCCGGGATTTGGATACTTGTGCCCGAGGGGGTGTGGGTTCGAATCCCACCCGAGGAGGTTATACCCTTCCATGAAAATTTGACAATAATGTCGATTTTCCTCCATTGATTAGATAATATGGAGAAGTTTCCGGCCTTGTGGAAGGGTAGGTGAGTACTGGTAATAGACAATGGTCCAGGAAAGCTAGGTTAGGTGCGCTGGACGCCGTGAAATGACCTAAATTGTGTTGATACGGCATTAACTCCAATAAATAAATAAATAAATGTAAGGAAGCAAAGAGTCAAGAAAAGATAATGTCTGCTAAGTTGTAGAACAAGCACAGCCCACAGACAACAGGCTTTAGTATTAGGGATGCTCGTGTAAATGCAGTCAATCATTGACATGCAAACCCACATATATAAGTGAAATTTACATTACATACTTTCATTGCTTGGCTTTTTAATACTTGCATGCAAAAACTTTGCACAAAGAATTTCTGAGTACAGTATAAATAGACTTCATGGGAGAGTTATGCAACTTGGTATTTGACCTTCAATGGTAACTCCCAAGACAAGTGTGTTAAGTACCAAAAGAATTCTTCCAGTGGTTTCAACAACGTAACAATTTGCCCATTAATGTCTTTTTACAGAAGGGTTTAACTTAGACACAACTGAGTATGATGGCTCCACTTTTCTCCCAATAGTTACACTAATTAAGTATTACAATAGAAGTAACAGAAAATTGCATGTTTAATGCAAAACAGTCTTAACTCACTCTTTTCAAATATTGAGTTACAACTGTTTTTCCCTAAACCTACAAAATTTTATGCAAGACCACTTCATGAGACTAAGATATCAGTATAGAAACAATACATGTACACTGGACATCTTATAAAACACAGGATGGGATAAATGTATGGTCCACGGTGGTGTTGATAGTTGGATAAACTAAGGGGATACATGTATGTTCCAGAGTGGTGTTGATATTTGAATATACAAAGAGATATATGTATGGTCCGCAGTGCTCTTGATATTTGGATAAACAAAGGGATACATGTATGTTCCACAGTGCTGTTGATATTTGAATATACAAAGAGATATATGTATGGTCCACAGTACTGTTTGATATTTGAATATACAAAGGGATACATGTATGTTCCACAGTGGTGTTGATATTAAGATATACAAAGGAGAAAATGTATGGTCTGCAGTGCTGTTGATATTTGGATAAACAAAGGGGATACATGTATGGTCCACAGTGCCGTTGATATTTGAATATACAAAGGGATACATGTATGTTCCACAGTGATGTTGATAATAAGATATACAAAAGGAAAAAATGTATGGTCCGCAGTGCTGTTGATATTTGGATATACAAAGGGGATACATGTATGGTCCACAGTGCCGTTGATATTTGGATATACTAAGGGGATATATGTATGGTCCACAGTGCTGATGATATTTGGATAAACAAAAGGGATATATGTATGGTCCACAGTGCTGATGATATTTGGATATACAAAGGGGATATATGTATGGTCCACAATGCTGTTGATATTTGGATAAACAAAAGTGGTACATGTATGGTCCGCAGTGCTGTTGATATTTGGATAAACAAAAGGGGTACATGTATGTTCCACAGTGCTGTTGATATTTGGATATACAAAGGGGATACATTGTATGGTCCGCAGTGCCGTTGATATTTGGATATACAAAGGGGATATATGTATGGTCCACAATGCTGTTGATATTTGAATATACAAAGGGGATACATGTATGGTCCACAGTGCCGTTGATATTTGGATATACAAAGGGGATATATGTATGGTCCACAATGCTGTTGATATTTGGATAAACAAAAGTGGTACATGTATGGTCCGCAGTGCTGTTGATATTTGGATATACAAAGGGGATATATTGTATGGTTCACAGTGGTGTTGATATTTGGATATACAAAGGGGATACAAGCATGGTCCACAGTGGTGTTGATGTTTGGATATACAAAGGGGATACATTGTATGGTCTACAGTGGTGTTGATATTTGGATATACAAAGGGGATATATGTATGTTCCACAGTGCTGTTGATATTTGGATAAACAAAAGTGGTACATGTATGGTCCGCAGTGCTCTTGATATTTGGATAAACAAAGGCGATATATGTATGGTCCACAGTGCTGATGATATTTGGATAAACAAAAGGGGTACATGACATTGTATGGTCCACAGTGCTGTTGATATTTGGATAAACAAAGGGGATACATGTATGGTCCACAGTGCTGTTGATATTTGGATAAACAAAAGGGATATATGTATGGTCCACAGTGCTGATGATATTTGGATAAACAAAAGGGGTACATGTATGGTCCTCAGTGCTGTCGATATTTGAATATACAAAGAAAGGTATAACTTAACAAAGGATACCAAGATGGTACATTAATAATAAAGTAGCAAGGTTAGAAATATGATTACATTTTGTATATTAAACTTCTCTTCACTATAGAAATGACTTGTTTGATTATACTTTATAAATTTGCAAGTATTATGTAACTTAAATATTTTTATTTTTTATGAGCAACACTGAGTTAAACTCAAGAACTTTCATAATTGTGACAAATGCATCCAAAAACACCCATCATAGTTACACATGTGTGATTACTTCATAGTAACAGAAATGATAATGATGATGATAATAATGATAATGATGATGATAATGATAATAATGATGATGATGTTGATGATGATGATTCTGTTGTTGATGATGATGATGATGATGATGATGATAATAATAATAATAATAATAATAATAATAATAATAATAATGATAATAACAATAATAATAATGATGATAATAATGATAACAATAATGATAATAATAATAATGATGATAATAGTAATAAAAATTTGTCTGCTAAAATATTTCCAACATATACAATACAAGTACATGTATACAATAATGACAAACAAAGGTAATTGGAATTTAGTAATTTTGGTATTTGGAAAACAGACCCAACAGACTCTAGCAGACAACATCATTTCAGTAAGGACAAAGGTGGTTCTGGGGGAGTAATATGGAACAGATATCTTTAGCTAGTAAATATAAATGTATATCTGCTTTTAAAGTTAAGTTTTAGTTGAGAAATGTATCTTATATGTAAAGATATTACATCATATCTGATTTTATGAAAAAAACATGTTAGAAAAAAATGGAAAATAGAAACAAATGAAAGAACATTCCATATAATAGAATTGATGTAAAAGCATAAGAGTTATAGAAATATTGATCATCTATCTTATGAGTGAACAAACTTTATGTAAATCAATAATACTAAGCCTGCATGACTTACTAAATGAGCTAGTATCATATCATGAATATATAGTCTGAAAATATTAACCTGAGCTTGACCTTTATGCAAGAATATATTAAACTCAGTAAATCTTGTATTTAGTCCATTTTTGTCTTCGTTTGTAAATCATGCTTTATCGTAAGTTTTCAAAAAAATACAAGCTCTAAAAGGTTATTTTAGTTTTCATAAGAATAAATTTAAAAACTGTGCCACAATATTGCGAAGTTACATGTTTCCTCCAAAAACTAATGTTTCCAAACTTAAAAGTACAATAACATATCAGTTTACAAACTGATTAATAGTCACATAGGTAGTTATAAACACGTGTAAATGTATAACTGTATACAAGCATACAGAAACTCACGACTTAATGTAAGTGTATTATGTAATAATTATAATTAGGTAGTTCAAGCTCAGGTTAATATTGTTGCACTTTAGAAACTGATAACAAGGTTTTAGAACAATGAATGCAACAGAACCATGTATTTCTGGATGAAGTGAAATTATAATGCACATGTGATCTTTAACAAACAGATGAAACATTATAACAAAGTGCAAACAAAGCATGCAATATCAAGGATGAAACAAGGAGTTATATACATGTATATATATAGGTAAACAACTAGGGCTGTCACGATTAACTATGTATCAGCTGAGAGTCAAATTCAATGAGACATCAATTTCATTTTCTCAAATCAGTAGTTCTTTTAAATGACACACAAGGAAATTAAACAGTATCTTGTAGTTGCAGCATTCTACATTGAACCTTCAGCTATCTGGCATTATGTTGACAAAAGTGCTTCAATCAAGATAATACATCAACTTGTACACAGATCTAATAACAGTTGGGTAGAGCTGTCATTGATTGGGCTCAAAGCATATCAACGATATCCATATATCAAGAAACAAATATCAACGATACATAAATATATAAATGTATGATGATACCTTCACTGCAGTTCTAGACAGACCATTCATGTTGTCATAAACTCATAATATATGTATTTTTGTCAGTAACGTTATACCTTCTGCACACTAGAGCTATTTCCTCAATGGGGGTGCCGTCAATGTTTTAGACCTATCAGTTCATATTATGACAGCACACCTCTTTCCGCTTACAATAGAAGGGTCGTCTCACAAATTTGACCCTTAATAGTGACTTTAATTTATTTACTGTACCTATATAGGCTGTATTATTGATATTTCAAAATGCATATCGATTATTAATTGAAAAATAAATGTCTAGGATACAGCGATATCATTGGAATCAATGACAGCTCTACAGATGGGTATTAATGATTTCGTGTAATCTTGCAAGCATTCAACTATTTATTTGTAAAAACATAAGTATTACATAAAGGGCTGTTGATTGAGTGATTTCAATCAATAAAAAAGCAAGTAATTTTGTTTTTTCGTAATCGTGACAGTCCTATAAGGCTATATATAACTAGATTACCCTGCTCAAATGGTGTAGAAGCTTTACTGTACAATCCTGTAACTACATATTATAATCATCCATATATCTACATACATAATGTTACAGTATTAAGGTAGTCTAACAATATTCAATTTAGTGAGTTTTCTTCTTCTAAACAACTAATTTTAGGGTTTGACACTAACAGTGTTCCGGGATTAAGAGGATCCCAAAATCTTCCAAGGAACCCCTGTGATTTTTGCTGGGGATTCCTTCAGAATCCCTGAAAATTGCCATGTGCTTAAGTGAATTTGAGTTTCAATGAATTGTTAATCACTATTTGCAACTGCAAATTGGTATCCATTATTTCTTTTTTTGGAAAACCTAATGCAAAAGAAGAATCTCTGCTTAACTGACTAAGGATTCCTTTGGGGTCTCTAGTTAAAACAGTAAGTGTCTAACCCTAAATATGTATAAACTAAAGATCACTTATTGTCCATAATGGAGAAGTCAGTTAAAGAAGGTGAAGTTATGTCACAGCAAATTTCAAGGTGAATAAATATTCGCTCCTAGCTTAAGGAAAAATAAACTTCATTAACATAAATTTATGCAATCAATCATACATTCATGATTTTATAATCTCATTCCATTTAGACAAAAAACTCCACAACAGTTTTCCATCACAGCAGATCTGATAGTTTTTGTTCATGGATCAGTCCTAGGTAATGAACTTTAATTCCAAAAAGGTTCATATCATTGGACAATAGCAATAACTTAGTGATCAAAATAATACAAATGGATTATTGTAAACTACCTTCATACATAATTATGTAATTTGATCACCATCATGGTATTGTAATTAGAATTTTAAAACAACAGCGAAAAATGAGACACAGAGATGAAGAATCTTGTGAAAGAACATTTTTGGGCGAAGCAGTATATTTTTGTTAATTATAGAAATTAACAATCACAGGTTGAGATGTAGAGACCAGTTTTCTGACATCATATATATATCAGGTCTCATATAATAAATTAAACAATAAAATCCTATACAATGTACATACAACCCAGATGATGATCAAATATTGTAATTTATTACAAACTACACTACATGTACCTTCCTAGAGAAATATTTGTTTTAAAGTGATTTATTTGTCTTTGTACAACGGAAGATATAGAGGATATTCGTTAGTTTTGGTGTAAGATCGATTTTTATTTCACTGAGTGAGCTTAGAAAACATATTTTCCTGAGTGACATAGCCACAAGTGAAAAGTTTATTTTCTGAGTAAATGAGTTGAAAATGAAGATGAAATAAGATAGATCTTACACCAAAGTTGACAAATATTCTGTTTCTTTTATGCTTAGTTTTGTGTTTTGTTATAATTATATATATAATAAATTATAATGTGACCTCATTTCTTCTACAAGATGACGTCATTGATCTTCCTAAATGACATCATTGACAATAAAGAGATTATATTTTCACTACAATAAAAATATAAAATTTATATTTCCATCGAAAAACATGACATTCACCGTGCTTTAGCATGAAAGAAAAATGCTTATTTTCATCACAAAAAAATTGGAATTTTATAAAAGCCAATATAAATTAGCAAATGTCATACAAACAAGACAGGGTAGTTGACATGACTGTATGAGTTAATAGAGTAACAAACAAACATTTCTCAAATAATGGCACACCAATATTATGGCAATATATATGTATAATTAATAAATGAATAAAACTAAAAACCACAATACTGCTATGCTAGCTAAGTGTATAAGAAATATAAAAGACTGGATATCTTTACATGTAAATAAATTTCAAATTAAAAACACTCTAGTCTTCCCATTGTCGGTTATATCCACGGTACATTATTCCCCTATGCTGCATTATGTACCGTGGGTCATTTGGTCAGGAAAATCTAGTAATCATGAATAATTATTGAGGCAATTTCATCGGTTCCACAAGGAAACCACTGCGGAAAACTAGCCAATGAAATTACTATTATACAATGTATCTAAAGTTTGGTTTTCCATTCAAAATGGCAGCCTCCATTAGTGAATTTTTAAAGCGGGTGAAGAAAATCACAGTATGACTTCGTTGTTATTGAAGATTATTTAATTGTATCATGTGATTTCTTTAGAAGAAGATTGATCTTCCCTGTCTCATGCATATTTATGAAAACAAGATTTTTGCCAGTCAAATTGTCCCACGTAAAAATGGAGTGTAACAGAAGAAAGTAGTGTGGTTGCGATGATGTAGTCTTCCTATCAGAATCATTTATGTAGACTTGTTGTAAATTAACCCTCATAGATAACAATATTGTACCTGGTTGTACAGTTAACAAATATTTTGATCAAATGAAAGCTACAAAAACACAGGTAGTATAGTGCGACAATATTAACCTGAGCTTGAACTACCTAATTATATTAATTGCACACTTCACTTACAATAAATCGTGACTTTTTGGATGGGTGTATATGGTTATACACATGTTAATAACAACCTATGTGAATATACATCAATTTTGTAAACATGGCAGTTTCTGAAAGCTTCCGATAAAGCGTGATTTACATAAGAAGACAAAAATAGACTGTAAATACTGAGTTTGATATATTCTTGCATAAAGGTCAAGCTCAGGTTAATATTGTCGTATATTTTAGTGTTCTGAAGCAGATTATGATATCATGCAAGTAAACTAAGACTGGTTATAGATTTCATTCACTAAAAATTAGTGCCACTACAATCTCTCAATGTTTCAATACATGTAGCCACACGCTGTCGGCATAAAACAGTCCCAACAAAAAATATTGTATACATACACATATATACATGTATAGTAAAGGTATGTAACTCATCACCTCAGAGATCACAAATAAATTGATCAATCTCATTCAACTGGCTCCTGTGTTTTTATTTCTTGAACAATTTTCAAAAATTTGGGTTATTTATCAAAGAAATGTTTAATTTGTCTATTGCAAGTAGAAGCTTATTAATGAAAAGCTAATGAAGAAAGTTACATGACGCTTTATTGGAGTTTCACAAACACATCTATGATATGAATTACATTCAGGAAGGAACCTGTTTTTCGGTTGGTAACATGGGTTCTGACCTAATCTTTTTTCCCGTTTAACGTCACGTAACTTTCTTCATTGGCTTTTCATTTGTAAATTTCTATATGCAATCAAACAATTTACTTTTTCTCTCCTAAATAAGACCAAGTTTTTGAAAATTGGTCCAAAAATAAAAACACAGTAAATGATGAATGAGATACAGGTCGTATTCAAGGTCATGTGTGTTTTTGTACTTTAAACATTGGACTTGTCCACTGAATATGTGAATAACCTGATCCATGAACAGCATTTTACAGATTTAAACATACAACTTTGATATTTAACATTTATTTTAAACACTGTATATGCACATGGTAAATTTTATACAGTAGTAATAAAATTAGTGTTATATTACAAAATTGTAAAACTGTAAAAATAATACACCCCTAAATATTGGTGTGTAATGAAACTGGCTATGTTTATATATGCAATGTTTACATGGACGACCTGTAGGTCATTTTTTTCACGGTTTTTTTAGGTGACAAGTTACATTCCTTTACTATATATAATATATATCATGTGTGTATACAATATTTTTTGTGGGGGCTGTTTTATGCCAGCAGCCTATGCATGTAGCAACATCTCAACAATAAAATCTATATATATTTTAAAAACAAAACTTAAGAACTTGTACAAAATCAATCTATACATATGGCAACTAGCTACAAATCAAAATCTAGCCTAACTGATGTAAAACAAGCGTGAAAATATATGTACATGTATGTTGTGTTTTATAATGATAACTCATAATTGATGAATTATTTGCAAATTGATGTGGTAAATTGACTAAATTATTTATTTGGTCCCTACAAATGTTTATTAGGATTTAACTGAATGACTTTTTCTGACAATATATCCTTCTGTGTTTTTTACAATTTGAAAATATTTCATACCATACCAAGATAAGCAAAAACCTTTCATAGATATATTGGTATGTTTGTAAACTTGTTGGCAGTGCAGTCAGTGTTACCAGGGCACTGTACATCATCATAACCTTTGTTCCTTAAGTAAGCCCCTGTCAAGCAGATATTATTCCCAGCTCAATAGACTTAATTCGGAACTCAAATTTGTGGGTTTTTCCGTCCGTGAGATGTAGGTACAAACAAAGTTTGCTACACAATCACGAAATATGGATTAAATCCTATTGTTCTTTGTACACGTGTTTTCATTGTAACAGTGAAAGTTTGTTTGTACCTACATGGAAAACCCCAAATATTTGAATTCCGGATATAGCCTATTACATATAAAATGTATATTGATAACTTGCCTTTTTAAAGTGATTCGCTATGCCTGGGATGTTTCCTGCCCAGGTTTGTAAGAGGAAGTCGGTCAACTAGCAATGCCGCATCCATCTTAAGAACTGATCCGGATCAGCAGCACCAGTATCCATATTTGAGACCTAATGTAAGCCATGGCTTATATAGTCATATACTATATTATAATGTATAAATAAATTACCTTGTAATTGTAAATGTTGATTAAATACTTGTAATATCATCATGTTATCATCTATCTGTAAAATATCACATAAACAAGAAATGTAATGTGGGAATCACAGTAAAGCTGGATTTAAAAACTTAAACACAAAAATTACAAAGGGAAATAATCCATAATAAAGGCAGGTAGAGTTGTGATTACTTTCTAATTCTGTTCATCACATGGTATGTTATCATTGTATGAAGTTTCATAAAGATCTGACAATAAATGGTAGAAATATATGGAAAAGAAAAAATGCAATTGTTAATGACACCGGACACCCGCCCAAAACCTGCCAGCCAGTGTTTTGCAAAATATTCGTTTTTGTTGAAAAATCTGGCTCATAAATAACATATACAATATAAAACTCTACAATAGCATTATGGGTTTAAGGAGTGGGTGTGGACGAACGGTTACATCTGGTAATCATTGGATTGCCAGCTCCATGTTGGTTCAAATCCCTTACACACTAAAGAGTACTAATTGAAAAACTTACATATGACAAGGTACAACCCCATTTAGAAAGTAAATGGTGTAATATATTTGTTCAGTGTCTATGTATAGTTTATATCATAAAATGTAAGCATCACATATAAGACAATTGTATAAATATAATAAAGTTACCTTTAAATATCTCATAAAACAATCAAATTTCTGTTTAGATAAAACAATCTGATATTTCATATCTCTGAAATACAACAAATACAGTAATATACAATGTACATTGTATTACATACCACATGCAAGTCTGGCCTAGCAGAATTTATTAACAGTGAAGTGCATTCATTAACTTTAAATGAAACAATATTTCACAAGGTAATTATTCATGGAATAATAAGAGTAAACTTAAGGTAAATATAATGCTATACCAGAGCTTGAATTTAAGCTCGCATACATGTACTTGCAAAATGCGAGTGGATTTTGAAAATTGCAGGTAACTTTTATTTTAACCCGCAAATTATTGCAAGTACAAATCACCACAAAAAATTACTGTCTTATCTAATGTGTCTCAAATCGACATTGAAATGATAGTATTAATTCAAGATTCACAGTAAAAACATGTTCGATATCCATTGTCTAACCCACAATAACGCCATCATTCTATCTAGAGTTAAATATAGTACTATGCTGTTTTTATATTACATATATGAATAGTAACTGCGTACGCTATTAAAATTTAGAGAGAAGAATGCAAGTGATTTTTTTTTATTTTGCGAGTTGAAATAAAATCAACTCACAAAAATTTGCAAGTCCTTTTTTTTGTTAAATTTGAGCCCTGAATATACAATGTACATTGTATCAAATACAGGCCTGGCCTAGCAGAATTTTTAAACATTGATGTGCCTTCATTAACTTCAAATGATACATTATTTCACACAGCAATTATGCATAGAATAATAAGAGTAAACTTAAGGTAAATATAATGCTATACACATGTGAGCTCCACCAAAACTCTTAACACATGTCATTTTATACAAAAAGAAGCAGTCCAGTGGTAGAATGCTTGCCTAGGGATCAAAAGGTCACAGGTTCAAGTCCCACTAGAGGCACGACAAATTTCATTGATCAAGAAATTTACTTACAGTTATTCCACTCCACCCAGGCGTAAATAGGTACAGTGAGGAATCGCCTGCTTGAAGTTAATTTTAACTATCAGGGGTTATTGTACAAAATTGTAAAGTCAACTAAGCATGTATTATATGGAAGCAGGCTTTACACAGCACCTAAGCTTTTTTACGATTTATACATGATAGATAAGTCTCTTTTTGGAAATATTTAATATTCAAGCCATGATAAACAGTGGGGTGATGTTATGAATTAAAGTATACAGTCCTTAACTCCACTCACAATTAAAAGTTAACTTTGTGAAAGTATGATAAAAGCTTACAAAACATGATATTTTTTATTCTTTACAATATGTTAATCATTTTGCATGGTTTAGATTTATTACATAACTTGTAATTACAAAAATATTTGACTAACTTTAAATATAACTTAGTAATTATCTCCCTTGCATATGAAAAAAGAATAATTTAAATGTGTCCATAAAAAAGTCTATGTTGACATTATTAAAATATCTAACATGGTAAAAGTTTAAAATAGTCCTAGAATTATTTGGCTGCCATAAAACATAGTTTTTAGTAAGAGATTTTATACCTTAAAATCTACAGTAACTTACTTGAAAGCTTCAACTTCCTTACAAGATATTAAATCAGCTTTAGTGTATAACTTAGACATTTGTTCCAAAAATGCATGATTTTCTGGAAATGCCATAAGTGCTGCATTGTGTCGACTGAAGAATTTATGTGCTGAAATTAAATCATTTACAAATAATAATTGTCTGAAAAAAAACAGCTAAGATTAAAAAAAGTACAAATATACAGACACTAAATAGCATAAACATAAATTATTGGAATCTGTGAATGATTTAATAATTTTTATCATAAAAGAAACAACCTGGTAGCTAACTGATGCTTAACAAGTACTACAGATATTTTTTTTCAACTAAAGATTCATCACACCCTAGTTTTTTTGTCAGAACAGAACAGAACTAGTTTTTAGTCATAAAAATGACACATTATTAATAAAGAGTGAAACACTTAAAAGATTAATTCACCAAAAAGCAATAGAACACAAATATTTGAGAAGCTATAAATATAATAATTTGCCTCTATGGCTACATAGAAACATTAAGAAATAACTTAATGTGCGAATTAGTCACTTGCGCTGAGCTCTCATATCAGCATGAGCAATGAAGCAGCATTTTCCTGTATTTTTTAAGGATGATCACACATTCACTCTTTTTTATCTAGAGCTCTGCATAACAATTTAAATTTATCCATTTTTATATGACAAGGTAGAAACTAAAGACTCTGTATACATGTACAGTCCATGAGGTGTTATTGAGCAAGTTAATTTATACTGCTTACCTTGAGCTCTGTGGCCATTACTTAACATTTCAATATATACATGTATAAACATTGGTAATAATGCATGATTATAATTGTCACCTGTGAAACCAATAGTGTCGGATATAAATGTCTTATATCTGAAATAAATGGAGATAGAAAGAAGCAATATTCAAGAAACAAAAGGCATGACGCTCAACAGTTTACAAGTTGACAAATATATATTTAAAAACATTTAATGTTATATTGGTAATGGAGCATAAATATGTCAGGGCAAAAACAAGTAACCTATTTTGGGCAAGGGGACTCAACCTTTTTTGCTACCTTTCATCAACAGCTTGTCACTAATGTATGCAATGCAGAACAAACATTTATGGTGTTAGTCTGTCAAAACTTAACCAAGGCCTGTTTTTATCTTTTTTTTGCTGCAGACTAATTTTAAGCATGATAAGGGCGCTTTTTGACAGGCTTCACTCCTTTACAATAGCGTAAACCACTCATTTTTAAGGTGGTAAAAAAGTGATTTTTACACTGGAAGTTTACTAATTGGAATCATAAGGGGAAGTCAACATGTCAAGACTTATCATTACTGTTTTCTAGTAGCTACTAAGTCATTATTGTAACTTTTAACTAGAGACAAACATCAGTTCAATATTTATTGAGAAATACAATAAAATAGCTTATAGTTGTCCAGATATTCAGACTGGCTATGACAGACTTTTCCAGGATCGACTGGAATTTTAATGGTCAAGTCTGTCAGACAAGCAATTTTAGGAATGTATGTTATTATATACATAGAGTAAGGGTCAAATGATAGCAGTATGTATGAAGTAAATGACAAGTGACATATTTAAACAGTAAGTAAAAATTAAGGAGCATATTGTAAAATCCTGACACAAGGGACATGTATATGCTAGCAGTAAGTCTGAAGTAAGGTAAATAAGAAGTGTTCATCAAATGAGAATCAGATAACAAACCTATTATATTGAGATTCACATGTTGTCACATCACCAGTGATACTACTATATGATAATGTATTATCTTGAGTTGTCTCCCCTGATGTACAACCTTTTAATGCCATATTAGGTAATTGTTGATTCCATCTACATTCTTTCTTCTGACTTGTCTCACTATCCTGTAAATTATCAGAATGAAATAATTATCATGAGTTATACAAGCATACAAGAATTCTATTGCTATGTCTTTGACAATTGTGAGCAAAGCTATGGACTCCAAGGAGTGACTTGAGTTTCAATGTTATTTTCTTTGTTTTAAGTTCATTCTTATTTGAGTTCCACAAACAAATCTATGAGTTATGTATGGGAAGTAGACTCAAATTTTTTAGGGTTACTTTGTGGCTACCTCTTCTTTTTTCAAGTTTAATGTAAAATAACTAGCTTTTCATTGATAAGCTTCTATGTATGCAATAGAAAGATTGGCCATTTCTTTGTGAACAAGTTTTTGAAAAGGCAGGGGCTAGAGTTACAGTACTGTAACTCTAGACCCTGGGTCTAGAGTTACGGAAGTTCCATAACTGGAGACAACCTCTGCAAGGGTAGGCTAGAGTTACGGAAGTCAAATAACATGCGTATGTTTCACCTTTAAACATCGGATAACTTGTTTATATTAATTGTTACTCAAAATAAACAAATATTTACCGAAGTGACTTATCCTTTTTTAATTACACGCACCATTTTGGATATAACTAATAAACTTACTGGGTGTTTAATACACTGCGATATGACGCTGTTGTCTTCAAAGTGTCACATACTTAGTTTTCTAGAGCGATGAGTTATGGAGTTAGATTATAGTTTGAAACAAATGTATGTTATTTGACTTCTGTAACTCTAACCTACCCTTGTAGGGGTTGTCTACAGTTATGGAACTTCCATAACTCTAGAACCTGGGTCTAGAGTTACTGTACTGTAACTCTAGCCACTGCCTTTTGAAAATCTACCAAAAAAGAATACATATGAGCCTGTTGATAGAAATAGGTTTTTTTTGTTGTTTCTGATAAGTTACATAACTTTACTATGTATGTCAATAATATATATAAACTATTTTTTTGGTAGACCGTTATATCATTTATGGCAGCAGCCTGCGAGTGTGATTCAAATAGTGAAAGTTGTCATTACAATCGAAAATTGTTTAAAAAAATTATCATTTGAATACTTTTTTCAATCATCATCAGAAATAAAAAAATATTTGTAAAAATCTTACGTACATGATACACGGTAGTACATCAGTACATCTAGTCCTAAATATAAGACCCTACGTATGTTTTTTATCATTTGGACATTTCTCTGTTACGTAGGGTCTTAACGGATAGCTTCAAAAACGCATAGCAAAAATTTTAGTGTACAGACATCGAATCAGGTCTGAACGTTCTACTCGTTTTAATTCGAAAAATTTGCAATAAAACGATACACCAATAGAAAGATAAACAAAAAATACACATGATAATAGTAAAATTATTTCAAATTCTAACCTTAGACAGTCAAATAATCCATTTAAAATCCTTAATTAACGAGTACTTTCAGTTTGTCACAATAACTGTGCGATAATAGCCAAAGCAATCCGAATTCAAATTGGGTCACGTGATTTGTAAGAATTGATTTTGAACGAATTTTTAAGGTATGCTATTGAGAGCAAGAACGACAACTCTGTAAAAAAAATTCGTTTAACCGAAGCGACACTTTATTTACCGCTAAGAATTCAGTTCAAAATGGCGGCGAACGGCGACAACCCTGGATAGCAGTAAAAGTAATTAGTGTTTTTGTAAGCAAAAACCTGATTAATACCTTTTGATTTATGGAAAGAATAAAAGTAAACTTTTATCTATCGTTTGGTGCTAATTTGACCCATATTCATTTACTTTTTGAAAAAAATATTTTGCTATGCGTTTTTGAAGCAATCCGTTAAGACCCTACATAACAGAAAAACGTCCGTATGATAAAATAGTTATGTAGGGTCTTATATTTAGGACTACAGTACATCTTACCAAAAATGAGTACGAACGCATTCGAGGACGAATAAAATTTATTTTCATTCCGTTTGTCTACAAACCAAAACAAACTTATTTACAGTGTGATACGTACGGGATATTGTCTTCTCTTTAAATAATTGTTAATTGTAGAATGTAAATGTTCATATTTCGTTCTCTTCATATTTTTACAACAATAAATTCACATTTTTCAATCTAAACCTTCCAGACGCTTGTAATTTATTCTTTGAAAAGCTTGAAATTTCCATTGGGAAATCCTCGATAGCCTCCCTTGTAGTGTTAAATATGTGGTTATATTTAACCTGTGCGTTTTTATTTAATTTTTACAGCAATTACAATTAATAACCATTTAACTCCCAAACTTGTGATATTTTAAAGAAGCTTACGTGTAAAGTTTTTTATGTTTTCTTTCAACTTGAGGTGAACTCTCTATGTTAACGACACTTACCTATTTGGACCACGTTGGAAACAATAGTTCGCTCTTTTTGTGCTATCCTTGAATAATTGTGGCTGGTCGTGGTATTATTAAAAGTAGATACACATACGAGTATTTCAATAAACATGTTTTTGCCATATTTTACTTTTTTAACAACATGAAAATATATGATATCAAATGTAAATTGTTAAAGTGCTATTCATCTTTGCTATGTTGTGTTTCATGTACAATGCTTTTTTATTCAGAATAAACTATGAAAATATATGCAAATTGTGTTGTTTGAGAAGCCCGTATAGTCCCCGTACATATATACATGTAGATACTGATAACTGTTTTATTGCTGGTAGCCGCGAAATATGTACTTTTTAGTATTTTGAAAGTAAGTTTTAAGTATTTCAATAACGTCCAAATTTCTCCCATGTCAACGACACTACTATCATAGTATATTAATGGCTTATAGTTTTTCAATTACATGTATTATCATGTAAATATTTTGGTCAGTCACATAATTCCATATCATATACTAATCTATTGTCTGATCTTATCAGTTAGTGTGACACCATGGATATATTTTAGTCATCATTTTTGTTATATCGATTTTCTATCAGTTTATGACACTGCATACTATCGATTTATCAATTAACTTTAAACTCTAAATTCTGGCGTAAAGGGAACAAACCCAATCACAAATTTTGACTCCCTGCAAGGGGAGTGAACTCCTATTTTGTACGTAATATTCTCCACATGTAGTATCTAAATCTGATGGGTAATATATACGCCACCGACAGTTGAATAAAATATAACACTATCATCGTTTAGAATCTAAATAAGACAAACAAATTAGTCTACTCAATATGACTCCTCTAAAATTAAAGAATATAAATATACCCATATACATTTATTTCCTCCCAATAGAGAGAATGGGTTGAAAGGAGAATCGAATTTTTTGTGGATTTAATGAATCTAATAAAATTTACATACTAGTAAACTATTCATGTATAGCTTGCATATCTGACTTATTTCTAGTATAAATACTTGATGTGTTAAATTTGACTACTATCTCTCTCGAAACAGATGGTATCTTGTTGTTCAGTTAGTGCTGACTCTAAACTAACTGTAACTGTATCTTTTCTATACCTCTGTCGGTTAAAAATAACTACCAACAAAATCGACTCAATAGTTATACATACAACCTGTATTTCTCGAGTGACTTCTTGTTATATGTGTTGGTCAAAAAATAATAAAAAACTGTCAAGCTCAGTTCGATCATTGTGTCATCGAAATACTGCTTCTGCATGTATGCATACACAGTTAAATCATAACTTTGCCCGCAATACACTTAAATAAGGTTTATTGATTACATTTTATACAAAAATATATTACAACTGTCACAATATTTTATTGTGGTTTAATTAAATACGATAACCGATAACAAACTAGGTTTTTATTTTTGCAAAAACCAATAACGTCTGCAAAGCATGCCAATTCAAAGAAGTTTGCCATTCTGATTATTCAATAACACGTCTAATGGATCATAACTAGAAGGATGGTAACAGCAGTCAATGATTTTGATTGCCTCACTCATGTTAACAGCTAACTACACATCATATCTAATATATGCATTGAAGTTAAATTGTGCTTCTTAATATGCTAACCTACTTTGATAGTATGTTCGATCAGCTCTCACCAGAGCAGATAAAAAACCAACCCTGAACATTGACTTTAACTTGGATTGTTGTTTGCTTGTGAATCACCAGCTTTTCATGTTGATAGGAATGCCAGTTTCATGTAGCTTAAAACATTTCAAACAAATCCCCTTGTTTAAACAGATGCACAGTTTTCTTCTTATGTTATACTACTTGGACTTGACAAAGTAAAATTTACCAAACAAAAACGTTAAAATCAAATATACTCAAACATGTAAATTTATTTAAAGATTTGACATCGATGAACAAGCAACAATATTTTATAATTGTTTATTAAAATAAAAAAGTACAAAGTCATACATGTAAAATCATATAAACCATATGCATCAACAATATGCATCTAAATTAGCTCCAAGTAAATGATAATCTAAATGTGTAATTAACATATTTGAATTACGGTGGACTCACGGGTTCTCGCAACTCTAAGGACTCAATGAACCATTTCTAATAAATCATTTTAATGCAACAATTTTTTTAGAAAAATACATTAAAAACACACCGTTTAACTTATATTCCACTTTTCTATCATATATTTGTTGATATTTTATATTTGCAACATATCCAAATTCTTCAAGAAAAACCCCGACCATTTTCTGAAAACTGTCATGGCGGCTAAAAATAGATGACCTTATTTCGAATTTCTACCGAATTTGGTTATTTGCGAGGTTATAATTAGCTGTCACATGACTTTATGAGCAGAAGACAGGAATGGCTACCTGCCATGTGCTTGTTTTGCAATAACATACTTTTAAACAATTTTAATGGATTGTACTGACATAGCAGAAAAAAGTAATAAGGATTTTCTAAAAAATATTCACCATCACAAAATATTCATTCTAAAAACCTGTTTCTTGCGCATTATTCTCATTTGACAGTTGTAGTTGCGTTGATTGTTTACTTAACATTGTGCACACGAATTGATGACGTCATACGCAATAATATAGTAAAGTAGACAACTTTTTTATGAAAGGACCGAGATCAGGTGAGGTGCGAGATCAGGTGTTTGTACGATATATTCTGACACATTCCAATAAAACAAGTGCACACAAATCAATTTTACATATTAATATATTTGCATCAACAATTGTACGTAGCTAGTAAACCATCATTTGTATTAATTGTATCAACATTAAAATTAGCTCCACTAAGACATTGTTGTCTTGTTGTAAATATAGCTTTATCTCTTGTCCCTATACCAATGTATATACCATATTTAGGTCCATAGTTTACACCATATTTAACATCAAACTGTAGGACATCATGTGTTGTAGTATTGCGATCTATTGTAGCATTTAGCAACATATTTACACTTCTGTAAACAGAAACAATGGTGAAATATTGGCTACAAATGCCTTGTAGAAAAACTAGTATAAGTGCGAAACGCATTTAGTCCGGTATATAAACTACAAAACTCGACTGAACCGTGCATGGAATGATGTAGAAAATGTTTTTGCATTTTCTTGAAGCTAAGACATTGTAGTTTACGAAACCGGAAGATGCCACTTCGGCACTCTTGGGCAACTCCCAAAATTCAAGATGGCGGACAAAATGGCGGATGAAAGCTGATTAATGTATAATGAATCCATCTTTACCACAGTCTGATCATTTAAATGGCTGAAATTAGTCTAACATTATTTTATTTCATGCAATTTTGGTACCCCTAGTTTATTACCCAATCCAAGATGGCGGACAAAATGGCAGATAAAAGCTACATTTGTCGGGAATATCAACCCCAATGAGCAGAATCGTACATAGAGGCATTTCAAAAAAGTTTTAATGCATTTTGAAGTAATAACTGAACCAGTTACTGATTTAAACCAAATTATATTTCGGCTGCCATATAGTTAGGTTTGTTTAATAGGGTTACACCATGGCATATTAAATCATGTGTTCGTGTATTTTATAGAATATAGTGAATTCAGCACAGACACAATAATTTTACTCATTTGTTGAAGTATGTTTAAATTGACGTAGTACAGCGACATTTTCAAATTGTACAACCCATTTAGTTGTAGAAACTGTGTCTTCTCAACGAGTTAGTATATACTACCCAACGATGAACATGAAATGCGAACATAATATTATATAGTTGTTACGGTCCATAACACCACTTATTGCTTATCAGCAAAGATAATGTTTTTAAGTATAGTTCCCCGATAAGATAATTGGTAATAGTTGAAATCAAAGGTCTTTAGTCAGTTAATGCATGATAAAAATATATATGACTAAATAATTTTCTTTTGCCAATTGGACACCATTAGTTATATCAAAAGGCCTGGAACCAGGGTCGATAGCACAGTTGGTAGCGCGCCAAGATTTGGATACTCGTGCCCGAGGGGGTGCGGGTTCGAATCCCACACGGGGAGGTTATACCCTTCCATGAAAATTTGACAATAATGTCGATTTTCCTCCATTGATTAGATAATATGGAGAAGTTTCCGGCCTTGAGGAAGGGTAGGTGAGTAATGGTTATAGACAATGGTCCGGGAAAGCTAGGTTAGGTGCGCTGGACGCCGTAAAATGACCTAAAATTGTATTGACACGGCGTAAACTCCAATAAATAAAAATATAAAAATAAAAGGCCTGAAAGTGGTAACTTGACAATTGCTTTATTTTTATTTCAAGCATAAGGAATAAGTTTGATAGAATAGCTCTCCCAATTAAACATTGTCCAGTTGGTGTAACAGAATAAATCTAAACGCAAATATTACGATAATTAAACCTTCAAAGGTTCAATAACTCACCCAATTAAGCACTGTCCGGTTGATGTTGTAGGATAAACTTTAACATTAATACTACGATAATTGGCATACTTAGCATTAGATGGACATCTTATTTGTACACAAGCTACACGTGATGTATCATTCGATCCACCAGAATGATCTAATGGTCCAGTTGTAAATGTACCAAAACTTTCATTTCTTGATGTCAAACTTTCTGCTGTTACAAGTGTCTCTGTAGGTGCATTCTGTAAGGTACATACCAATGAATGGGTTTAAATATTCATCAGTTGTCACTACATTTGTGCCAATGCATATGAGGTTAATATGCACAATTATATTTACATTTTAAGAAGTGTGACATATAAGTATTTTTGCTCTCAAAATTGAACACCATTTTCACCATTTTTGCGAAGACGTCTTACTACAATATACGTCTGTATGATTAATCCATATGCTTCTCGCTATAGTTTTAATAAAACGTCATTAATGCATTCAAGTCTACTATCAAAGTTACAGCACATGATAACAATATTATTGCAATAATCATTATGTTGATAATTTGCTTTATACTTTATATCTGTTCTAGCAATTGTGATTGCGTATCAGATCAAACATAGGGTGCTAATCTGACACTTGTACACACGATCATGTGCTTTATCAAATACCAAATTAAAATAAACAAAAAACTACATAGACGCATAGTTATCGGTGATACTGAGCCACTACTTTTCAAGGATATTACCTTCATTCCTATTTTAGCATAGCAAATTCTACCAAATTCAGAGAAACCAGGATTATCAAACCAAGATAGTGGTTTAAATGGTCTAGTTTCTACAGCTGCTAATGTTGGTGATAAATAGGAATCTATATTTCCACCTGTTGACAAAACAAAAACATAATGTTGATAGGTGTATCAGGCAGTAATTTTGTCAGACTCAATGGATGCATTAAATAGAAATCTATCAATCTACACGGGTATTTTATCTATTTATTTGTACAACAAAGTAAACATTTAAAAATCAATTTGTGGTAAATACTTTACACAGCATAATCTAATTCGACGCTTTTAACAACTTCTTCACTTAATTTTTGATTTAAAAAAACAAGCTCTTACGACATCATTAGGCCATGCCAAATTGGTAATTTTTTAAGCGTCAATTCAAGTTTGACAAACCTAGGTACTTATTCACAAAAACACACAAACTGATAACGAAAACACATGTCTATTCTAGCTAGTACTCACACAAATAAGTTCTTGGTAGTACATGGATGTTTATGACATTATTATTGTGAGATTAAAGTTATTCTATTAAAAAGTATAAACAATATACACACGTATATTTTATTAATCAAATACATAGAAACAATGAACTTTCAGTTTTTTTGAGAAAAAATTAGTTATCGAATCCTGAAACAACAGAATTATTTAAGAAAATGCCATCAACTTTTTTTTGGATTACGCACTTTAAAACCTAAGCGCACGCGGACGCTTAACAAAATTCCCATATGACATGGCGTAATGCCATGGTAATAAGGTATAATGAATACAATTACTGTTCCTAATTTACATGTTTGATTATTAAAACCAGATTTATATATATTATATAATATAACAATAATAGTATTACCTATTTACCTTCGACAGCTAGTTGCATTATTTATTCTTAATGCATAGCTTGGCTTGCTCCAATGAATGAAACGCAAGTCAACCTTTGTATTAACGTTATAATGACTGGAAAATTCGTCGTATTGAACACAGTCACTGAAAGAAGCACAGTCCATTGGCTTGGAAGTTGATGTTGTAAAGCGTCAAATTTTGGACCCTTGGTTTACAGTATTGTGAGTAATAGATTTGTTATTCATGTTGAAAACCCGCTGTATAACGTTATTTTATAAAAAAAACAGGACATCGATATGTCTTATTTGCTTATAAGTGTTAAGATTACAAAGAAAACATTTTCGAATCGATGAACAAAATGGCGGACATTTGACAAGAATTTATGTTGCATTATTATGAGAGGCTACCCGAGGGGACAAGGTGTATATGAACTCACACACGGTGTATATGGATTTTTTCGCAGACCCGATCAGCCAATCAAAAGCCGTCAATTTTATTTGAAGTATTATTATATATGATATAACAATAATAGTATTACCTAGTTCACATGTTTGACCAATATAACCAGATTCACAATTACAAACATCATCTGATATACATGTACCATTATTCTTACACGATGGATTACATATTGCTGAAATATATCAATACTATATCAGTCTTTTTGAATTTGTTCTAGAATTACATTAAAGACATAGCATTGTCGAATGTTTTGTGATATGAAACTAGACAATTTTTTTGAAATATTTTTTCTGAGTTTGAGCATTAGCTTTTCGGCACAAACACCCCCTTGTGATATTAGTACAAAATCCTGGTCTTATCAATTACAATGTCAGTTGTCGTGTTTATGGTACGTTATAAAATAAGAAGTACATGTAAATGCTAATCTAAACATTTTACAAAGACCACTTAATAAATGAAGGTTTTTCAATAGTTAAAGCATTGGTCTACATACTTGAATTAGACAGTTAAATGTTTATCAAAATCTCCTTATCGCGAGTATTTACAAATAAGACAAGAGCATGTCAAATAACCTCTTCATACAACATATTAGTCTCAATGTATATATATATATAGTTATATGAGAAACCCATTCCATTATAGACAGATGATTTCAATGTATACAGCCATAATTATTTAAAATAAAGCAATATTTATTTCTAAATTCACATTAAAGTTCTTTTTATCAGCGATCATCGTCAACTGATTTCGGTACGATATAATGTATAATATGTGCCGATAAATCCACACAAAAAGAAAAAAAGTAGACAGATTAGAACAAAAACTTACGTTCTCTACAAGTAGCAGACCATCCAGTAGATATATATGGTGGTGTACATTTATTACATCTTGATGATAGAAAATTACATTCTACTTGTCCTGCTTCACAATGTTCTATAGTTGGGCAAGCTAAAATATTTTGAGTGAGAAATATATATCCAAACAAATATGTGTATTTCAAAAAGAAAAAAGAAGAACAGTTAAAATCATGCAAGGAAAGACATATACTTAACGAAACTTCTAAGTACTCTGATTTCGATGTTGTCAGAAATTTTCATTTTTCAACATTTATGTCTGATCGTTAATGGATATGTGTACAGGACTATACTGTCGTCTGTCTGCATGGTTTTCATGCTTCTTAATTGATGCAAAATTAGTTTTGTCGTGCATGTGCAGAAAAGCGGAAATGCGCACGTGCTTTTTGTGCAAAAATTTCACGTGACCAGTTTTAGTGAAAATTATTAGTGTGTTGATATGCACAACGAAAAATCAAGAAATGGCTCGAGTGTCGCTTCAAGAACGAGAAATTGCCATAGGTCTTTTGCCAGACGGTGAGTCACCTGCAGAATATGACTTCCCATTGCTAATTTTCTGTTCAATCAAAACAATTAGAAAATCTTACCATATCAACGCTTGCGCGACAAAAATGACTTTGCATTGACAAAGTAGCATGAAAACCATGGCAGCAAAGGTCAGTATGGTTCAAAACACATTTCCATCAGCGATCCGACATTTATGTCGAGAAATAAGACTTCCTATCATACTGAAATCGGAGTACTTAGAAGTTGCGTTAAGTATATTTTCTTATTTTCTTTTTTAGAAATTACAGTAGAGTTTATTCAGACAAACAAACAGCTATGAAAAAACCTAAATCACAGTATTTATTTAGACAAACTAACAATTATGGTACAAGAAAATTTATAAAATGAGAAAATGCATAAGAAATTACTTTGAAATAAGGAAATACATAAAGCACAGTGTTATTCAATATTCTAACTTATCGTTAAGCTAAATTATGACTTATGATTACCTTGATTTACAAACGTTAGAGCAGGTGAACACAATACCACGTGTACATTTTAGGATCGAGTGGTCTATGCCATTTTCAGACAAAATATTTCATAAAATGTAATAGTACGAATTATCTATACAGTACAGTCATGTAGTTAAATCTCAAAAATAAAAAAAATATTGTTTTAGATTACGTGTATAATTATCACGCTTCAACCCACTTTCTGATCTCCATGTACTACCTTAGGCAATTCGTACAGTTTCTTGCTCAATTAAAAACAGGCGGAATTTTGAGTAAGTTAAACGCAGAACCAAATATGAAATGATAACAATTTGAAGATCGTTCTATGGATTCGTTTTTCAAAACCAAAACAAGTCTGATTTACAATGTCTAAATAAAATGACACGTGTTTAATATCTCTATTCTCAACACGACAAGCAACCATTTTCGATTGTGAAATGTTAATGCACTTGAAGATAAGAGTAATTAACAAGGATAAGTTATCTAAAAGGTAAAAACCCCAGAAGTTTATTCATAGAATAAACACAATAGCAATACAGATAAGAAGTGATTAAACTTATTATAAAGAAATTGTCTGACAGTGGGGCACCGTGGTGTATCGAACCATTATTATTATGAATGTCAATTCTTAGGTGGAACTACTTTGAATAATGTAAAACAAAAAAGGTACTTGGCATTTCTATTAATTTTCAAATAAAAAACATAAAGTACAGTAAAAATTTGGTGTTTTAAAAGCCAGTTTCACAATTACTTATTGAACTTTTACAAAATATTCAGCCAACATCTACAAAGCAATGAAAATGACTAAACATATATCAGGAAAGAAAAGGCTGGAGGCGTATTTGTAAAGTTAACAGATATTGCCTTCGAAAATATATATCAATGTGTACCATATTGCCTTCAGTTTGTTCACAAAATTTGTAAGATAGTATATCTGAATAACTGCTAAAACAATGTGTATGTATCATTTACCTTGTTGACAACAATCACCTATATAACCATCCTGACATCGACATTCACCAGTACATGTTGAGGGATCTGTATCTACCCATGTACCACCATTATAACATACTCTGTTACAACATTGTTCAGTTGTACAGAAACGTGTTGTGTATGTACCAGAACTATATCTACAATATTTATATCGTGTCTGACTACCACCTCCACATGTTTTAGAACAAGATCCCCATGACGTCCAGGCTGACCAATACAAACTTCCGTACCACCGGTAACAGTCAGAATTACATGAATCTAATGATGTGGTAAAACCTGAAACAATATTTTTGTTGTGATAAAGTTTATGAATTGATATGTCACTGCATGTTTCTAGTATTTCATATACAATCATCGTTTAAAATACATGTAGTTCTAAAACATCTCAAATTATTTCATTGACCTACCAACTATGTTATCACGATGGCATTGTACACATGTATCATGTCTTTTCTACGTTTGAATGAGTGTATAATCACTGTCAATGACTGCATTTAATAATATATTTAATTTAAAATTATTGATATGGTTGTTGAGGATTTTATTTGAAAATCTCTCCATTAGCCAAGGTCAGCATGTTTGTTGTAACTAGTGTTTATTTTATTTTATTTATTGGAGTTAACGCCGTGTCAACACAATTTTAGGTCATTTTACGGCGTCCAGCGCACCTAACCTAGCTTTCCTGGACCATTGTCTATAACCAGTACTCACCTACTCTTCCACAAGGCCGGAAACTTTTCCATATTATCTAATCAATGGAGGAAAATCGACATTTTGGTCAAATTTTCATGGAAGGGTATAACCTTCCGGGTGGGATTCGAACCCGCACCCTCTCGGGCACGAGTATCCATATCCCGGCGCGCTACCAATTGCGCTATCGACCCGGGTTGTGTAACTAGTGTATGGCGGTCTAGTGGTTAGTAACTTTATTGATTCATTGTCATATAAATCTATGATAATTACTAACATTTTAAGACTAAGTATTGTTAAGAACGCTCACATTGTACCATTATGTTACTGCATTATATATCTTCATCAAAAGAAAGATGGTATCATAGCTGTCCTATACCAATTATGTACAGCACGTATTGTGCATGTATTGTTAATTTCCATATTGGTTGTAACATTTTGGCTTATTGTCAGTCAGGGTATCAAGCAAACCGAAGAGCAAAGGTAAAATATGTATGCATTTTTTTACTAGATTGAACGCCGTGCCAACACAATTTTAGGTCATTTCACGGCGTCCAGCGCACCTAACCTAGCTTTCCTGGACCATTGTCTATAACCAGTACTCACCTACCTTTCCACAAGGCCGGAAACTTCTCCATATTATCTAATCAATGGAGGAAAATCGACATTTTTGTCAAATTTTCATGGAAGGGTATAACCTCCCCGGGTGGGATTCGAACCCGCACCCTCTCGGGCACGAGTATCCATATCCCGGCGCGCTACCAATTGCGCTATCGACCCGGTTTGTGTAACTAGTGTATGGCGGTCTAGTGGTAAGTAACTTTATTGATTCATTGTCATATAAATCTATGATAATCACTAACATTATAAGACCAAGTATTGTTCAGAACGCTCACATAGTACCATTATGTTACTGTATTATGTATCTTCATCAAAAGAAAGATTGTATTATAGCTGTCCTATACCAATAATGTAGAGCACGTATTGTGCATGTATTGTTAATTTCCATATTGGTTGTTACATTTTGGCTTATTGTCAGTCAGGGTATCAAGCAAACCGAAGAGCAAAGGTAAAATATGTATCACTAGCACCAGAGTCCTCACATTCTTTAAATACACACACATATAATATTTTGTAAAAAAATAACCCAATTAAAAATTGCCCCCGTATTCATTACCATGTACGAGTTATAACTAGATCTATACAAACATTATAATATTCTATTTAGGTAGTGTACATGTATGTATGCACAGGGAACTACATGTATATGTATATAAGGACGTACGCACTATTTTATGATCATTAGATATGGACTCTGGTGCCAGTGATATATATGTATAATTGTATACTTATGATTTGCAACGAGTGCATTACATCATTTAATCCAATTGTCAGAATATTGCAAAAATAAAAAAATAGGATAATAAATGTCTGAATGGCAGATAATTGCACTCTATATGTTATAATGCGGAACTAATATTATAGAGAATATATAATCATATAATGCATAAAGAATTAGGTTATTCATTTATTAATGTAATTGTTAACACATAAAATGTATACATTGTCTAATATATTACATTCAGTAGCCTGTTGCCTGTTCAATTACCCTTAAAGTTCTAAAACGTTCCGTAACTATACATTCGGAACTCCTCGGCCATTCGCTGCGAATTATCTAATCTAATAAACAGATATACGATTGTTAAGGCAATAAGTGAAGTTTCAAAATTTATGGACTAAAAACGAATCATCACTCATTGCCTAAACGATTGTATATTTGTTTACTTCAACACCGGTAGTTTCAAAATAGCGTCTAAATACAATGTATGTCCGAGATTATTCGCAGCGAATGGCCGAGGAGCTCCAAATGTAACGTTACAGAACGTTCTGGGTAATTGAACAGGCTACTGGTATCACACTGAATTATTTGTAACATGTTTGTTATACCATATATACATGCATCACATATTTGTGCTGAGACAAATAAATATTCTGTAAAAGTAACATATATAAGTGTATCAACTTACCGGGTAATTGTTATTTTTATTAAAACAAATCACTTACCTGTGAATGAAATATAGAGAACGAATATACAAACACATTCCTTCATAATTTAAATAGTTAAAAATGTCTTTTGTATGAAATATTTCATTACAAAATGCTCAATAATAATATACACTGAATATTGCAATCGATCTTGGTAGGGTAGATCGAGATAAAAGAACCTATTAAACTAATTGTGTATATTTACATGTTGTCTAAACAGGTTTAAAGATAAGCTTCCAACTTGAAAGCCATTTCTTTAAGGTACAATTTACAGTGAGTGCTATTTGTGATAACATAGAATTAGTCATTTGAGCTTTATTGGTAAACATGACAGATATACAAAACAATTAGGAACGTTGGTCAGTTATCTTCCCCTGATGAAATCTGAAGCAATCCAATTGGTAAATAGGTCCTTACAGTTGGAAATTTATTTTAATTAGTTAACACTTATTATATAAACTTATCATTATATAAAATTTACAATGTGCATTACACACTATTTAAAATAAATGTTACATATAAAAATGGTTGTTTATATCAGAAAAATGCTGTTCATGCATTAGCTTATTCACCTATTTAGTGGGCAAGTTCATTGTTTAAAGTACAAAACACGCATGATCTAGAATACGACCTGTATATTAACCATTAATCGCACTCAAACACTAAGGGGATTAACCATAGTGCTTTGTTTCCCAAATCGGGTTGTCTCCCTTGCATATATATTGTATACGAGTAGACATGTAACATGTTTATTTTAAAAAAAACTCGCATTTGTTGAAAAAAGCAAACCTATCTTCCCTACTTCCGAGCGAGTTTATTAATAAATATGAACGCTCGATTAGCTGTCGGAATGTGGGCAGAACATCTTCTTAAATCGAATATTCCGGTTTTGCTAATCAATAAAATATACTTTCTATAAGCCAAATGAACAGGTGAATTGTGAAGTCTACCATAATAATGCTTTTGTACGTGCGCGGTCGGAACATGTCTGGACAGCACCTGTTCATTCGATGGTTTTAATCTGGCCTTACAGTGGGTAGAATTAATCAAACGCGATCAATGTTTTACATATCTTGATCAGGGCACTCCAATAGTTCATTTAGTTTACATTCTACCATAATAATGCTAATTCCTGGTATTCTGTAAATAGACTCAATGGTTTTACATATCGTTACCAGGGCATGCTATTGGGACGCATATTGTTTGAATCTTTTTACTCAAGGCTTAAGGGCAATTTCAAGTATTTTTGGAAATGCTAATACTTGTAACGTGTTAACATCTGTCATTCTGTACACAAACATTTGAAATCGAAAGTAGAACACACGATTTGACTTTGCATCTGTACCTTTAGAGGTTTGAAAGTCCTTTTTATTGATGGATTATTATTCCCGTGAGTCTGTAGTCATAAGCGATCATCTAGTTTACAATTTTAATGATAATTGTATTACTTATTTCTTAATTTATCCGTATTACTATGTAGTGTTGTCATCCTGAAGCTATGATATATAATTTCATACATTTTGATCACTTAAAATAGCATCACTTTAAAATATCTTCTTGATCATGACTATTCTAAGTAATCTGAGATGTAAAGTGTTAAGTCTTAAATAATACACAAAACATTTTATTATAAATTTTAGAGTTTTCATAAGCACACTTTCTTGGTTTTCTTGACTACTAGCCAATTACACTAGCACCAAGTAGAACTTAAGAGGTATCTGACATCATTTGCCTTGCAAGCTGGTCATAGCTATTTGGACCTGTAGGTTTGCAACTTAGAAATATACAAAAAGACTAGTAAGTTCAAGACTAGTACTTTAGTAAATTGTCTTAGACGTCTTTGATTGAATTTCCAATTATATAAAGTTACAGATGTGCTGAAACTGCATTGATAATTATGAATAACCTGTATACTAATTGTCATAATAAATATTAATCACAAGATAAATACATTTATTCTAGGCTCAATTAACATTGTAGTGTGATATTTTCTCTCTTTTTAGATGGCTTCAACATCTAGAACAACGACTTATGGCAAAACAATTAAGTAAGAGTTGTTGTTGCCAATAAACCAAGCAGCTACACAGGACTGTAGAGATGGGGAAAATAAGCAGGCTGTGACTGCCGTTTGTACTGAAGGAGATTATGTGAAGAAGTTGGTGTGTTATGATAACACGGAAATCAAATTCATAAAGGTACTTCTGTTGTATGCATATCTGTGAAATATGTGTATGTCATTAGTGCATTTAATGCTTGAAAGGCGCCATAGCATGTCCATCCAGGAGGTAAATAATTGAATGCAAAAAATGGGCATTATTCATGAATGTATGAGAACTGGTTAATATATTTGGCATTAAGTCTAATGTGTATAACTATCAGTAAACATTTATAGTGGGGCATATGGTGCGTATATATTTCTATGTGTATTTATATCGTTCTATTATGTTAATATAATTATCTATTTGAATGTCAGGTGATGCTTGTTTGGTTAATCTGTTAGAAGAAGGAATTTATCATAAAGAACATTCTTAGTTCAGTTAGTTCCACAAATTTAGCTTGTAACCACATACCTTTCTGGAGTTCAGTCATGGAATATTCTCTTTAGATAATATGTCAGAAGAAATATAGAAATGTGACAAAACTCAATAAAACTCAAATTATCAGACTGATACATGATATCAGCCGGCACATTATCTAACACCAATTTAAGTTTTCATGCTCTTATACCCTAATGACAGATAGAAATTAAAAAATGCTTCTAAATTGTATTTTTATTCTAAATTTCAGAAAAAGAAGCTCCTGTTGAATCCAAGAAAATTATTATCGAAGGAGTTGCCATTAAGTGCCTTACTTTTATTTTATTGTTAATCATTAAATAATGATTAAGACGGTTATTCATAGAAATAAGTATATATAATATAGATTTTGTTTGTATTCAACATGTAGGAAGCAATTATTAAACACTATTTGTAACATAGTTGTAACACAATGTATATAACCAATATTTCATACTGTTAAATTAGGTTGTTTCTAATTGTTATAATAGAACTAACAAAAATGGATTTGCATGTGACACTTTTTGTTTAAAATAATGCCATATGACATTGGTTGTAATGCTAGACACTTAGATATGTGTCACAATATTACTTTTTGTTTAACATAAGTTATGTTTAGCTGAGGTGTTTAATATTTGTTTTTTAGTTTGATACGTATTTAGGCATTAGGATAGCTAAAATAGATGTAACATTTGAAAAGAGGAGATACTTAATACAATTGTAATTGGTACATTTACATAAAGATATGATTCTCATTTCCTAAATATTAGTACAAACTTGAAATAAAACACTTACACATAAACTAAAGGTAATTTTTGATGGTGCTGGATATTGTATGTACATTGTATGTTTCTTTTTTATGTTGATGTTTATCAATAATATAGTATACAAATGTTTGTCTTTTTAACCAGTTATCAAAATACATAACAATATATATTAGCTTTGTTATACATATACATTAATTGTTTTTATCCATAGTTAATAAGTATGGTATTGTGTCCATCCAAATTAACATGTGGCAATGATATTTATGGATTACAAAGGAGAACATGAAAACTTTAGACAGAGAAATATGCACAATTTCAACAAAGCATTTAATCTATCACATGTAACATTCAATCAAACATCCCCACTTATAAACAAGTGACAAATGTTTATGTTGTTGCTTGATAAAGAATCTATTTTTTAGTATGTTCAATCTTGTGACAAATGCTTTTCTTCAACGATTACATATATACCAAGACAACTGCCTATGCTGCATATACTTTACTTGAATTTATTGCATTTGAGTTGTGTTGTATCCAAACAAAAATATTTCCATTAAAGATAATCATTCGTTATTTCCATGTTGGGTCATATGAACATTTAGCTAAGTAGATAAATAACATGCTAGTGATATATATTTATTCATATTGATTCTCAGCACTATTTTAATTCAAGTATATTAGATAAATGCAGTCAAACCCAAATTTGAAAGCGCTAAACGTCAGTGCTTTCAGCACTTTGATTTATAACCTGAGGTTTAGCTTTTGGTCATTGTCATTGCGGCATTTTCGCTATCAGAGGCTAAACTAGATCCTGACACAGCAAATGATTGAACACTCAAGTCCTGCTATTACAGGAGCAGCAACTTGAATCGCAATTCGGTCGACAGCAACATCGAATCACTTTAACATATCTACAGGGACAGACTGTAACTTAGTCTTTACAGGCTGAACATTTCCATTAACAGACTCACATCCCTACTCACATGGTTTTAAGACTGAGTTGTCCTTCCATATTTGAGTCTGTATGTATACTCTTCGTATTTGACATGATGTTGCGTCATATGTTTGAGACAAACTTTTAACTTGCACGCATGATGTTGCACTGACTACTTTAGTAACAAACTTGTTCAAAGAGAGGTTGTTAGTGTGGCCAATTCATGATGAATAATAGAACATTATGATCTCTCGCCAGGTTTGATGTCTACTTCCTTTGTGATGTCTATATATATCTGAACGGCTTGTTTGAACTCTATATAAGTTCTGGGGAGTTTTAAAATTACTAATTTTACAACGTTAAATGATGTTAAAGTTGTCTGGCATCCAATTAAGGTATGCATGAAAGAGAGAGAAGTAAACACAGCTTAGGACTTTTTAATTTAGCAAAGTCCCGTTCTCGACTTTCTTTACTTTGTCAGACCTGAAGACAATGTTTTGGTCAAACAGGTTAGTACGGGGGCACAACAAAACCAACAACAGTCTATAATTTTCAAATAATGACGGAGGAAAATTTGCTACATGTAACTCATACACAAGAAAGTTAGAAATCGTTTAAGCTCAAATATATAGTGTGATGCTATTTTCATGTTGTTACTAAAACAAATAATGTATCAAGTGAATTAAGCTTAACTTGGTTATCATTTCGTTTTTAAAAACAATTCTATGAGATAACATTAATTTGGGGAGTTAAAAATACATTATTTTAAATTCATTTTTCATCACTTTCCCCTCGTTATTTGGAGTGCACCTTTTTGTGTGTTATTGTATTGATGGTCTTTCGCACAGTATAAACATATTTTCTGTTGCAATTTTGTCTAGGTCAAAAGTTGTATTGAATGGACTATTTGTGACTTTTAGAATTAGTGCACTGACTTAATTTACCAGGACGTCTTACGAACCGGCGTTAACCGATCACCGATCGGCTCGCCCCGGTGTGAAATATGAATCAAGCGTTCCAGCTAACTAAAATACCATCAATAGCTACGGCTGTGGTTGTGTTACAAATAATTAGCAAAGAAATGATGAGTGATGACGATGATGACGATAAATTACTGTTGCAGATGGTCGCATTTCAAGCAGTGGGTGTAAATAAATCCATTTCAGTAGTCTGTGTTCATGTCTGACGAGTAAAATGTGTACTTGTAATAAATGACGCATAAGAGAGTTTAACACAACATCAATTAAAATTTTGTCCATAAACTTAGTAAATTTTTATAATAATGGTTTCCCTTGTGCCCATTTTTAGCCATATTTGTCACACGCTCGCAGCTAGCCGCTCAAACGTAACCGGCGCATTCGGCGTACACCGGCTAGTAATCTCGGAACAAATAAAGTAATTTGCCGGAGCCCGTTTAGGAATCGGCGTACGCCGGTTTAAGCCGCCCTGGCAAATCAAGTCGGCCCATTAATACAGAACATACCATCTTAAACTAACATGCATTAAAGCCAAAATGAATTTAATAGTCATGGCTAATAAGTTTATAAACCGGTAGACTAGTATTTAATTTACTGTACAAAATGTGACACTTTTCCATTGAACGATTGTTACTTTGACGTTATGTCATACACATAGCCAAGCGTTTGCCGTCTTTTGGTGAAGCATTGTATAGCTGTGATCGTTCCAAAACACCACGCACTGACTATTGTAAAATGGTCTATATGTGAGAAAAATGCGTGTTTTAAAACAGACTTTTGAAGATATTTATCCGTATCATTTGACCAAATATTTAACATTTAAAAGCACATGCAGTAAGATTATTTCAAGTATTCAATACATTTTAACATTTATTTCAACATTTAACACAAAAACAAACAGCACAACACATAACAACAAAACCGGTTTAAGGAAAAACGAACCGGTTAAAACCGTTAGAACTCGTAATGCAAAATTAACCGGTATATCGGTTAACCGTTACACCCCTATTAAACATACAAATTTAAAGACCATCTGATAGTTAATTAAGAAATCATATATTCAAAATTTTTTCTTAGAGGTGGAGAGCTGGACAACCAATATGAACTTGGGTCTGAATCAAGAACTTAAAAAAATCGTCCACAATTTCCGTTTATCGTTATCGAAATATATCAGATATATATGTTTTGCAGTGTTCCTCTTCTTGTTTGTACCTTTTTAACATGTTCTTTTACTCTTAGAACGAATTATTACACAAAAATTATTACATTTTCTTTGAATTCATTAAATAATTAAATTGAGTATTATTTAAAAATGCATGAAATTATTTTAGTTTAAATTAAGATGGAGGATTGAAAGCGATTTAAACAATATTGGACTAAGCCTGGTTCCCGGCTTGAACTTAAGAGTACACCTGCCACACACCGATAATGACGGCGGCCACCGTGTTTGGTTTTTTTGGGGATGTGACTAAACAGAGAATATGAATCCTATTCTCGAATATGAGACTTGATGTGCGAATATGACTTTTATTTTTTGAAATAATTCTAAATATACTAGTCATGTCGACCAAATATTGTTTAAAAATTGATTAAATTAGGAAATTTTAAAATAGTTGAACTTATAAAAAGAATTGTTGTAAAAAATAAAAGATTTTATCTAAGATAATTCTTATTCGGAAATTTTATTTATTTATCTATTTTATTTATTCTTCAACTGAATAAAATTGTTGTATCAATTGCAAATGTGCAGAACGAACTTGTTTTGAACGTTATTTCTGACAGGTATGCAACATATTAACTGCAATTGTTTTGCGTACACACGTTTTTATATTAGCTTTAAACAAGTGCATTTACATCATTTACAAAGTGTTTAGGTGGAAAACTCCGTTAACTTTATTTCATAATACATAAGTTGACAAATAAACAAATACATGTATTTCAGGACATAAGTGTATTTTTTATTTATTTATTAACCAAGCGTTTCTGGTTTAGATATACAATCAAATGATACAAAGTAATTGGTGTCAGGGTTTATGCTATAGCCCGGAATAAGATGATCTTCACCAGTATAGCACATGGACTTTGCTGTCTCCTTATCTGGATGTTTGTATATACCAAAATTAGCACCGTAGTTGTCATTAGCTCGAATGGTAGTCTCGAAGTATGTAGTGTTTGTTCTGACATCATTTAGCCTTGCATTACCTCTAGAGATGAGAAAAAAGTTAACGTGGCTTTAGCAATATAAGTTGATAACCGATTGATTTTGTCATATCAATTATAAATTCTAGTTTTTATGCACATATCCAACGCCAGTTTAATACTTTTTGCCAATACCCGGGAAAACCTACCCACGTTTTCCTATCCAAAAAGGGACGACGACTTGTCAATGTATTGCGCTGTTAGCAAAAAGTATCGAACTGGCGTTTGAGATGTGATGCGCAGCAAATAGTATACATTTTCTGCGTAGCATTGAGTAGGTATCATGTAAATCTGACAATAATTGCAAGACTTACAGCTCTTAAAGACTCAGAGTCAAGGCTGATTTTTTACTGTTTTCTTCTTGCAACAGTAGCATTTGTAATGTCATAGTCATGTGGCATTGCCACCTTGATAAAAAATGTATGATCTAAAAGTTTGAGAAATGTTGATATCAAATTTGTGACCAGTAAACGGACAACGTTAACATTCAAATATAAATAATAAAACTATAATGTTACATAGGTACTTGATTTCACATCTCTGTAAAGACGAACCAGATACCCATCCAATCACAGTTGTATTCATTACAAATTCCACTCCAAACGTATTATCTGTTGCAGCACATCGAAATTCCATACATGCAGCTTTCTCTGTCGGTTTGGTTGAACTAGGTGAAGCCTTCGGTCCAGCTGTGAATGTACCAAACACTAATTTTGATACTGGATCAATACTTTCAAGTGTCACCTTTGCTTGGTATAGCGGAGTCTACAAAAAAGCATATTTCATCGTTAAAGTTAAAGCTTTAAAGTTAAAGCAAGGTTTTTGAAGTCTACTTTTAGTATCACTAACAAGTCGACTCTTGACATTAACTTCTCCGTTCATCATTACATACAACACAGATTGCAGCCAGAGCATACAGTGCATGACCCTAAAAGGTACACCCGGGTGGAGTGAAGCAATTGCAGGTAAATTTCTTGCTTAAGGAAATCAGCTGTGACCCTAGTGGGATTAGAACCCAGGACCTCTCCATCCCTAAGAGCGCGTCCTACCACTGGACTACAATTCTGTAATTGTTAAACTTCACTAAACTGTCAATGGCGCATACATTACCTCCACTAACTTCAATATATATTGTAATTTTGTACAGGAATATGACAGTGAATAATTAAAAATAGAAGGGTTAATGCAAGAACCACAGAGAACAATCTAAGTAAACAGATATCCCATACACCGCTGTCGTATAGGATCTCGCTATGAGGGTCACATGGAGATAACCCCAGTGTCGACCAACCAATGCGTAGCGTTCATCTAGACCTAACACTACTTAACAGCATTTTGATTTCGTAATTTCTATTTTTAGACCGTCGCGATTTGCAAGCTAATCGACGGCGGTGTTATTCACAGGCTGTGATTTGATGGTTCTTTTCAAATTGCGTAACGTAGACGATTTAAAAATGTTACTTAACATAATAATTTCGTAATAAATATTACAATTAGAAATGTCGCCTGCGCCGACAGCTGAATAAAATTTAACAATACCTAGTGTGAAATTTTATTATCAATATGAAAAGGTATATACGTTTCAAGCATGTCCAATGACAATTCAATTATGATACTATAATGACAATAGTGAATGCTATTTATATATTATATATATATATATATATATATATATATATATATATATATATATATATATATATATTATACTGTATACATGAAGCAGATTTTTAAGTTTTACTTAACTAACGCATTCAGAATCTTAGAGACCACGATTCCGTGTGTAATGCAGATTTACATTAGATTTTCCATAACTGACGACTGGCAATATTTGACAAATAGGCCTACAAACCATTTTAGGCCAAAAACCGTTAAGGCAAAGAGGTGAAGCAACCCCGTTTGCGTATGTGAGATTCTAAGGCATTTTGATATAAATTATAAAACAATAATGATTGACCATATGGAAATACAAAAACAAGTCTCACCAATACTTTTATCTTCATATAACATACTTGAAAAGGATCTGTCCCTGGATAGGGATAATACCATGCCATGTTATTCATGTGGTTTATATAATCAGCACCAGTCAGTTCCTCTTTGATAGCAATAAAAGAGAACGAGAAGTGATTGTGCTCTGTCCTTGCGTTCTCACAGCTAGACTTCTCTTCCAGATAGAACACAGGCCCAGATTTGTTAAATACAACGCCCCAGTTACGAACAGTAAACACAACATTTTGGTCGTCCTGGAGTGATTGGTAGGTGTATCCAGTAGGTAAAGCTTGGTTGGCTTGTTTCACAGCAAAGAGACGTTCATTGGTACTACCAGCCTCTACATATATCAAAGCTTCCTTCCTGCATAACGTCAGAAGACAAGCCTGTCCATATTCATTAGTGGTGGCGATCGCATATCCATAATACTTTGACGAATCCGTTATTGAACGAGTCAGCACAGTAACCGTGGCACCTTTATACGCTTTAATTCGATCAGGAGTATCATAAACTACGACACTAACGTAGCATGGATTCCTGTGTTCTCCGTCCACCTCTAGGGCTGTTGTCAATTGTGGTATGTCAGCGGTTGTTACACCACCAAGAACAAAGGTTTTACATTGACATTGAGCGATGATGATGATTACTGCAATATTGTTAATAATACAAGTTTTTTTTACCATGAATCACTTACAGTTCGTACCAACGAAAACACACCCTATGTATAGCTCGTACAAAAACAGTGTTTACATAAACATTACAATGAACTACAGGTCGTATTCTAGGTCAGTTCATATACACTAATTAAAATAAATGTAAAATATCAAAGTGGTATGTTTAAATCAGTAAAATGCTATTTAGTGGACAAGTCCATTGTTTAAACTACAAAAACACACATGACCTAGAATACGACCTGTAATCCACTCAGATGATCAGAATGACAATAAGATATATAATGTTAATATGTTGTATGAGTGCCTTGTTTGTATAATGGTCAGGCGGTCTACCACTACAAGCATGATTGCCCAAGGGACGGTGGTTTACACGCAACATAAATTTTGTTAAAATGAATTATACATTTTTTTTGTACTACTTTAGTTTTCACAAAGCTGCCTGCCTCTGAAATGGATTGTTTTATTTTTAATGTTTACACAAACACATTTTGTTATTTTGTACGAACTGTATAAAAACAGTACAATGAACTAATCCATGACAAGATATGCTCAGGATGACAATATGATATTGTATATGTTTAGTATCAATAGTAATACATTTATGTTTTTTATGCATCTATTGTCGATGTCGTGGTACGGACTGGCTTACACAATTACGTAATGTTATTTTGTACGAACTATACATGATTTAGCCGCCCGGCTAGCACAGTTGGTAGCACGCAAGTCTACTGATCGAGGGGTCGTGGGTTCGATTCCTAGGCGGGGCATATTTTCGTGGAGCTTGGCTATAAAATCATTTCTGCTTCGATTCTCCCTCCTACCAATGATTCCTAATTATGTAGGGCAGTTGTCAGTCACTGACGGAAGTATGTGCTTAGAAGTTTGTGTTCACAGCTAAATCCAAAGATTTAAAACGATAGAAAAAATTTGTTTTTCTACTTGTTTATTTCTTCGTTTGTTTGTTTAACTCTAGAAAACACACTATGCTTATATCACATCGAAATAACTGACGATACTTATTGAACTTAAGAAAAGTGAGATTGGAAAACAAGTGCAACTGCCAAAAACAAAATGATGTCATTGTAGAAAGGATACAAAGAATATATGAGTAAAATACAAAAAACTTACCTACGAAAAGTTGTAGAACAAGTCCCACCGACATGATGTAATCTCGAAATATGTTAATCGTGTCCCATCAATGCCTATTCTATGAAAAACGGTCGATAACGTAGAATTTTTGTTGCATGTTCTTATCTAATTGACATTATAATAGTACATGATTATATGTTAAGATTTTAAGTTTGAATTAAGACTAATTGTTTACTGGATGATATGTTGTCATGACGAAAGAGGTTCGCTTAATGTACAAACATACTTAGGTTAAACAAATTGTGTAACGCATTGTATTGCTAAAGCGATGTGTGGCATAGTCACTCGTGCACACTAATTGCCATTGCGGGGGTAAAAGCTTCTAAGTCATACGTCGCTTTAGTAATGTGACGCATTCCAAACTTCCATTTCCACACGTGTTAGAACAACCAGACCACGTGTCCCATATAGACCAAGAACCGTCGATAGGAGCTGTCAAAATATGATTATAAACATAGTTATTATGAAATATTTTTAATACTACTGTTGTATTTTAAAGTTACTTAATACGTTTGTTACTATATATAGTAACAAATTTGACAAGTCTACACGGACATTACGCGACTTTTTCCCGTATTATTCGATTTTGGCCGCCTTCAACTCGCCCATTATGCATAATAGGCGCTGAATGCGCGCACGTGCTTCATGTGCGTCATCACGTAAGAGTTGCTTCAACGATGGCGGCGGACAGAATTCTTGAGTCGTTGTCAAACAGAATGTTAGATTTAGACGGGCAGATTAAAAAAAATAGAGTAACCTTTGAAGATACAATTGAATTCATTACCTCTAAGAAAAATGCTGCTACTGTATCGAAGACAAAAAGCGATGTTAAACGCTTCAAAGAGTGGCTGCTGTCCGCCGAAGAGGACCGACCAGTTGAAGAAATACCTGCAGGGGAACTGGACGTTCTATTGTCAAGGTTTATTTTGACACTTAGAAATATCAAAACTAACAAAGAGCTAGAACCAACAACAATCCAGGGTATGATAGCATCGATAAGACGGTATTTGATTGAAAAGAACTACCCAGAGGACATCACCACATCAGACCTTTTTCGCCACACGAGAAATACACTCAAGCGCCAAGGCTAAGGACTTGAAAGAAAAAGGCCTCGGCAACAAGGTGAATAGAGCAGACCAGTTTACTGTTGAAGAGATACAGGAGTTCTATGATAAGCATCTTCTTGGTGACAGAATGTGTTAAAATAGCTCTTTATTTTCGAAAGATTGTTTATTTGAATTAAAGTATGCAGAAAGGCCAAGAACGTTTTAATAAAAACAGCAATTGTTTTCTTTCATTTTATTAATAGCTTTTAAATACAAACATTCTATGGAATTAAATTCCTTTATTTAACAATGAAAATAATGTTTGACAGTAATGACAGACAGTTGTCAGGTGTTTGTTTACATTGACACCGGTCGTTTCTTAGTGACAATGAAGGGAAGTAACTAGCTAATGTGTTGAAACGTCGAGAGAGAAACTGCCGTACTGAATTATCTGCCCACCTGAGAGATCTTGAGTTTTTTTTAAATAATTGGGAAAATGTCACAAAAAAGTAATATGAAACAAAAGCTTGCTCTTATGCACATGGTTTGTTTGTTTGTTTGTTTGTTTGGGTTTTACTGCGCACCAACACAAAAAGGTCATATCGCGCCGACAGCTATTAATGATACTAATAATTCAAACTATATTAATGATGTAAAAATCTATATCTTATTATTAACATTTACTTCTTTCAAAAAGTTAAGTATAGCATATGATGGTACAGACTCAAAAAGTTCTTTAAGTGAGTTTACTTTAAAATGTTTGTCACGAATGCTTATGCACATGGCTTAATCTTTTTAATAAGTAAACTTTAAGTTTATAAATTCGCTCCATTTCAGGTAACCCAAAGGCTCTTATTTCCACCATTTGGATCAATTACACCATGCATCTGGGGTTACGGGGTCGACAAGAACACCTCTCTATGCTGTGGGGGGATCTAGAGATGGCAAAGACCAACGGACAAAGCAGCAAGAAGTATCTGGAATTCACAGAAAGAGCAACCAAAACAAGAAAAGGTCTGAACGATGACCCTAGGGCCTTCAAGCCGAAGATTTGGGAGCAGCCAGGTTGGTTCATAGTTTAACATGAAGTGAAAAATAACAAACACATAGTAGTTTTAATCCTACCACCAACAGATCTTTTTAAAGGAAAAAAATATATTCACCTAATATACCAATAAAAATATATTCCTTATAAATATTTGAATCACCTACTTCACCATTCAAATTCAACAGTTGAACTCAACCGTTGACGCTGTAAAATTCCAAACTCCCAAGCTTGCACTAAATTCCATTCTGTGTTTAATTTGACGAATATCCAGCCATTATACAGTAAATGCATAGGTTGACTTTTGTTTTAACAAAGCCAAGCCACGCATAAATAAATATAATGAAACTGGTTTCTAAAATTCATCATCGACGTTCTTGACACCAATAAGTCAGGTCATTTTCGGTAAATCGATGATACATCACCTTGAGTGTGCAGGGATTATTCTGGGTCCAGATTTTGGTGTGTGTATCCTTACTTGATTCTTATATCCGTATCGTCAAATCAAATTTTGAATAACAAACTCATAAACACTACTACGTTCCAGTCTGTTGATAACACCGTTTAAATCCTTGTGAAATGAAAGTAAATTCCTTTAAACGACAATTTTTTTAAACCTAAACAAGACCACGGTTGAACTTACAGTATTGACGTCATCAAATAACTGATTCGTCCTGAGAAAATTCGAAAGTGCTTAATTCGTCCCTAAATTAATTGTTCTTTGTTTCGGATTTTAAATTAGACAGTCAAGCAAATGCGATTAGTATAAAAATATAAAACCATTAATATGAATGAACTAATTGTTTATTATTATTATTGTTATTATCATTATTAGTAGTATCACCATTATTACAAGTATTATTGTTATTATTATCATCATTATCAATATAATGTTAGAAACTGTATAGAACAACCTGTATATTTTCTAAAAGCAAGACACCTTCTTTTTTTCAGGGGACCCCAACTGTCCAGTGAAGCTGTACTTATTCTACAAGGAGCATCGCCCAACCGTTGAACCCCAGAGCCGCTTCTACCTACAGCCTAACAGATATTGGGAGACCAAGGGGAACTGGTACACCATCACACCAATGGGAAAGGACAGTCTCGGAAAAATTGCCAGCAATCTGAGTGAAAAAGCAGGTTTTGCTGGGAAACATACAAATCATTCTGGCCGCAAAAGTTTCATATCCAAACTGTTAGACCAAGGTGTCTCACCTACTGAGGTTGCACAGCTATCCGGTCACAAAAACTTGCACTCATTAAACCATTACCACACCCTGAGCTTGGCTAGGCAGGAACAGCTATCTAGCATCATACATGCTTCATCTAAGGTTACATATAGACAAAATGAATTCTCAGATGACATCTCTGACCAAGAAATAGTCCATGCGTCACAGGAGATAGAAAGGACACTACACTCTATTGACAGCTTTGAGGAAGTTCCGTTAAAAGAACCTGTGCAAAGCGTCCAGAGAATTGACATTCCAGTGGTGCACAGTCCTGGTGGAACCATGGGAATATCCAATTTAATGTCCATGCCCCAAACACTTTTCACTGGATGTACATTTCATCACCCAGTAAACATCACATTTAATCATTAAATGGACAAACCCATGATTAGTGGGGTCGATAACTGCAACAATCTTTCACTTGGTGATACAAGCACCAAATTTGGCACAGAGGGCCTGCATGGTATACCATTCACAAAAAGCACGATTTCCACTTCGAAATTCAAGATGACCGCCGTTTCTGCGCATGCGCCTAGGTGTCAGCTTCCCAAAGCTACTCAACTTTTTTTTACCGCTTTAGATGTCTTATAGGATGATACATTATAGTGTTTTTGCATACTAAACAATTTAACCATGTTAAGACATTGATTTGCATCATGTGATATACTTACAAAATCAAGGTCAAGGTCATGGTAAAGGTAACATATATGAGAAAGTTGTTTCAAACTTTTTGAATCATTTGAATGATCATGTGGGATTTGAGATGCAATTATAAAAAGTTATTATTCAAATTAACTTGATGGAATCATTGACAAACCTGTAGGCGTAATTGACATTTGCCGCGACCTTGACCTTGATCCAAGGAGGCTGCTATTAGGCCTACACGAGGATGTTAATAGGCCTACCACGTAAATACTAATTAAATAATCAAACAATTAGTTCATCTGAGACGTTTATATGACAATGAAATATGAAAATATATATTTGATTGCCTTCATCAAGAGTTTACTATGTTTATGCTTAATATTGTCCACATGTTGTGTAGGTCAAAGGTCAATGTCAAATGAGAAGGTATATGTATAAAGTGATTTTATCAGAAATTTAAAACCACTTTAAGAAAATGAAGCAAGAATTCTCATAATCCTTGATAAAACCAAACGTTTCAGCAATAATGCGTGATGCACACATGTCTAGAAGTCAACAATTTAAGGTCAATGTCGTATAGATAGTTCAAATAGTGTTGCGATAATTATATAAATGCAAACATTAGATGGTTTAGTCTGTGTGATGATATCATTATTCGCACATGCAAGCACATTAACGAGTTCATTTAAAACTGACTCGATAGCATTTGCATCGCTCATGACATTCCCTCTTGTCGCCACATTTGGTTAACTGATGACAGCTTTTGGCAATCGGTGAAAGGTTGGTTAATAGCTCATGCCAATCACTACTGTTTTACCAGAGCCAGTCGACTGGATTTTGATCTTGATAACCATTAAATGACCCAAAATACACGCAGCGTGGAAAACAGAACTTTTTACAGGTTCATAGAAAGACGCCCTTGTATGTGGAATTGCATTATAATATATTTGCTCTTGGACAGAAAAGTCAAACCTAGCGTCGCAACATTGTCTGTAAGACCGTTCAAATCTCACATAATCATGACATATTTCTAGAGTGTTCTGAAATCTTGATCATGTCTGCTAAATATTGACTTAGCTTTTCTAAAGACCTACATAAAATGACTACCAGTAAAATCGTGAAAGAACAACATTCTATTAGATGTTTCTGAGCCGTCATTTTGTGCATTGGTTACCTCCTAATTGACTACCCTAGACCAAACTCATCCAAGGTTTATAAAATCGGCACCTTTTAAGTGATACAAACACGTTGATTTCAACAACATCAGTCACACATGCTTTATTCTAACAAATGTTTGCCTGTTGCACTTAGTATAAAGTGGCTTGAATATGATTCTTCGTGAATACAAGGATTCATTTTATGGTAAAAACTAATGGATACATTTGATAGTGCAATCTTACATTTTGTCACAACAACAACATAACAAAAACACATGGTAATTTTTTAAATCAGAACCCAATGTAGTTCGGTCTTGTTGTCACTACCACGTACAATTTTCTGCCAATTTGGTCGTAACTTTGTTTTGATTACTACTCTATGGCGCCCACGTTTGTCTCTAATTGACCCTCGTAAAAATTACAAAATTACTCGAAACTAATTACATCTGTACGTTCTGTTACATTTCGAGGCATACGCATGCAACTATGGAATTAAATCTTTAAAAGCATATTATCCAAAGGCCCTTACTGCTTTCTAAGAAAAAGAATACACGATTAAGAATCCATAAATAACAATTGCATTGGAAATAGGCTGATCGTCAGAGATTATGATCGCAGTCTGAAAAGTATTGGCAAGCTGATATTTCTGACCTGAATAGTTTGCTGGTGTCACTTTGAGTTGCTACGAATGACTAATCTGTTAGGTGCTCGTTTTCTAGCTTATTCAGATTTGCAAATAGTCATCATTTGATAAAGGAAGTTTTGTGCTACTTTGCACCATTGCATTACAAAACCCATTAATAGCTCAACAAGCTCAATCGTCTAATCAAGATGGATTAAACCTAAAAACAATCTGAATTGTCCCATGAAAGCGTGGTATACTTGGAGTTAATATAGAATATTCATTTGAGCTACTAACAATTGGGAGGAGACTTAAACTTTGTATGTGCCAATAGAAACAGCAGCACTAGTCTAAATCGGTTGTTATAGAAATAAACAATGGATTTTTGTAGACATTTCCTGCTTTACAGTTAATCTTTTTACTGCCTTACCGTAAATAACATTAAGATATGGGATACAATTATCGGTATATACTTTTAAAATCTGAACCATACATTTACGGAAGAATGAAATCGGTTGGATACTGACAAAAATGGAGATGGAGCTACTGAGACATGAAAAACTTTATGAATACATGTATGTTATTAAAGCAGATTTTGGATTTAAACTGTAGTCATGGATGATAACGGATTAATTTCTGATTTTTACTAATTGATACGAACGCTGCTGAATTTAATTTACAGTTGTCCGGGATCATCATTCCTAAATGTGTGTCAATGGAAAGAGTACCTTACATCTAACTCAATGATTCATTTAGCATTATTTAAATTCCGTGTGAGCAGTACACCATTGTGGTAACTTAAGCCCTGTTACCATTGGCTCCTCCACGTTGACTCACGATAGTTATGTAATGTTAAAAGGGGTTAACTCGAACGCATTTGAGACTCCTAAGAAAACTGTTTGATTTCAACAGCACACAAACAAAGAAAAAAATCATGTGCCAATACAGCAGTAAGCACACTTCAAACTGACACTGATATACATACTGAGTATCACAGCACAGGCGGTCGTATATGTAATGTTTTCAATCCGGAACCGTGCAGGATGCCAAGGTTTACTGTAGTGATGTCACCAGATGCACTGGTTATACTTTGAGATATATTCTAATAAATGAGAAATGTTCTGAATCAATTAACAGCAATGAACTTCATCCGAGAATAAGCGTTAGTGTATGAAATTATTTGGCGTCTTGTAATGGTCGCCATTTTGAATTGACAGCCATTAAATGGATTTTGTTTTAAAGAATTTAACTGAATTGTTTATTTGTCATAAAATAATGAAATTATATTGATAAATACGTAAATAAAAATAATTTAAAAAGCTATTGTATATGAACAAGACAAAAATCCCTATAATCGGCGGCCATCTTGAAAAAAATGGCGGCCATCTTGAATTTGGAGGTGGAAATCGCGCTTTTTGTAAACTACACACTATGTACAACAACTGCACCAAATTTGGTGCTTGTATCACAAAGTGAAAGATTGTCGTTAAAAATGACTCTTATCGACCCCACTAGATTTTTTTCTTTTCTGTGAGTAGATCACTTACTGAGTAAATACACAAAACGTTTTTACTAGGTAAAATGTTACTATAAACACTGTGTTAAATGATGAGAAAATAAAAAAAATGTATAGTATTAATTGTTTTGAATAATAATATATGTTATATATTATATTTGTAACTGATAAATAGCTTTTATGTATGTGTCAAGTTATGTAAAAATATTTAATTTGATGCAAATGATGTGCATAAAAATTAGCCTTAGAAACTTATCTGGTGTTTTTTTTCTGTACTACTGTAGGACATCATTTGTACATAATGTAAAACTTATAAACAAGTTATAGAATCAGTTTATATATAATACTTACCCTTCAACACACAAATAAGGGATATCATATATGCCCAAAACAACTAGTAAGAGATACATCTGTCAAGTTTACATAGAAAGTTTTTAATAATTATACTGTGAAATTCGCACAAGTATAGAAAATGTAATATGAACGGCATAATGTAAAACAAGACTTGAGTCCGATTTTGAACAAACGTATTACAAACGTTAATGATTAGTTGCTACTCGCCATTATGCGATAATCACCCTCGAGTCCATAATGGCCTTCGGGCCTTAAATGATTAGTTGCTACTCGCCATTATGCGATAATCACCCTCGAGTCCATAATAGCCATCGGGCCAAAGGCCCTCAGGCCATTATGGACTTCATCGGGTGATTATCGCATAATGGCGAGTAGCAACTAATCATTAACCTCTAAATATTTATATATTAAATGAAATCCGAACAGAACACATTGTTTGCCTTCGATGTAGTGCTATCAAACATGTTTATAATTAATTATACTATAATATACCATATGAAAAATAAATAGTAACCTGTAGGGTTTTGGTATAATAAAACATAAAGCATATGACCGCTTACACATCAGGAATGATACCAAAACTGCTCGGGTTGACAATATTCCGGCGACAATCACCACGCCACTAATCTGTTACCTATATAAAGTTACCTGTACAAGGGTCATTATAACATCTTTTATCTTCTAATAATTCTCCTTCACAATCAAAGTTGTCTTCATTTCTTTTCTCACAAGTTCTTAATCTACGTTGTGGTCCTGCTCCACACGAAGAAGCACAAGACGACCAGGATGACCATTGCCGTAACACTCCTCTATCTGAAACAGTTATTAAAAAGAAATACAGTGTGGAATTGGTTGTACTAATTGGAAACCATAACTTTGATTACATGTTATTTTGTCGGGTTTATATTCTGCTTTAAGTATATGTAAATTTTAAATAATCGACTATTTTTGAGCACTTTATGTGTCGATATACCGTTAAATCAAAACAAACTTTTATGTTTTATACCGCTGAATACACGATAAGCACGAATTCGAATTGATAGTTAATAAATACCTAATGCGTACCGAGAATGATTTAATAAGCGCATCGAAATATATGTCTTTAATAATTATAGTATTGTTCGATTCGCTGCTTAATGCAATTTATCCAAATTCTAATGTTCGAAATAAGTATCATCATTATAGCCCATTTTCTTTAGTAGACGTATGTATGGTGCCGTTTGTTTACCGTGTATGTAACGATTACTCGCGACCATGTTGAAGACCTAAATGAAAAAAAAATAGATATTTTAGTCGAGCATAAACCATTGCCTGACAATCGTCTGATATGCCACGTTTTCCATTTTATAAAAATGGATGATAACATTATGTTATCGTGAATATTAACTTGCATTATAAATGTTCTTACCTTGACAAATTGTATTTCTTATCGAATTTGCTTCGGCTATCAGAGCTTGTCCATTGTTGACCTTAATGATACGATTTAATGGAACAAACTTTTTGTACCAAAATGTATCAATAGACGACGATGCTATAATCGTATACAGTTCTGTCTCAGACCGTTCAAGCTCATTAGCTAGGAGTTTGACTGCAGTTTCATTACGAATGTCTAAAGGAGTAACAAGTATAAGAATATCTGGTGCAACAACTCGGCCACCAATGTCTGACGAAAATGAATAGTCTAAACAATACTTTATAGCGCTTCCAATGTCTGCCTTTCCAGTGGTAAGCCAGAGATAATGAATAGCCATTTGAAGTTCATCAATTGTCCCATAAGTGTTCAGATTGAACTGGGTGACTACGGTGCTTCCAAATGTGGCCAAACCAAATCTATTTTTTCCATCTTATAAACTGTTTATTAGTGACAAAGCAAATTGTTTCTTTTGTTCAAATGTAGTAACTTGAGACTAAGAGGCTTCAGACGAGTCAAGTAACAAAACGATATCCATGGGTGAATTTCCACATTCTGGAATTAAAAACCAAACGCTAATATTTTAATACAATATTTTTGTTGAGTTTAACGCCGTCGCGACATAATGTATAGGTCAGTTAACCCTCTCACCGTTCCTGGAAATGCTAAATTTCGAGATTTAAGGGTTTACCAGTTACTATGTGCATACTTTCGTCATTGACCCCCGGAATAGAATCCACCATCCCTCGATCAGTAATATTGTGAGCTACCCGGACGAGCTGAGTTGAATATAAACTGTCTTATAATTAAATATCATACAATTATTAAACAAGCAATTGAACCTGATCTTTAACTGTTAGATAATGTTCATTTCATTCGCAATAAACACCCAAAGTTCGGACAATCTTGATATGATTTTTCACTGTTCGTGGAAAGGCTTAAGTTATTATTTATTGATTTTATTTTAATCTATCTAAAAAACAAGACAATCTTGATAGAAATATTTACCTGAATATCACGTTATGTTTTCAACTGCAGCGGAGAAGCATTGTTAGAGCACGGGATTTTGAAGCCGACGACACCAGATTATATTCCTGACTGGGCCATATTTTACATTTATAAGATTATGTAATAATTAAGTGCAGTTGTGAACATCATAATTTTAGAAATAATTTGACGCGTAATAAAAATCATCAAATTCCTCAGATGCAAATAAATATTTTATCTTTTCTTTCGTCACTGGCCCTTTTTATTACTTTTCCTATCTCAAACATAAATTTTTTAACATGAGCTTCTAATATATGTTTAATTTTTCATTCCCACCTTATGTAGTTTGTAGAAAGAGACAACAGGAAATGTTAACAGTAGAGACATTGTTAAATTGCAATGACAATTATAGTTCGCGATAATTTACTTTATAGAATAGATCTACGTGATTTTATCGATTTTGTCTATGCAACAATTAATATGAATAAATATATATACATGTACAAAAAGCAGTATATATCATAAGGAATAAAGACTATTTACCTGTTGCTGAAACCGATCCATATCATTTTAATGTTCCTAAAATGATTATGAAAAAGATCGGCAGTCCTCTTCTAAGACCCATATTTTCGATAAAACTATTATGTTGTGCCGTCTGTCATACCTTGGCGCTAACTGAAGAAATGTCACTAAAGTTGGAGCAATAAGGTATCAATCCTTACTCGTACATAATTTGTATGATTTATGTGCAACGCTTATAGCCATGAGGTGTTTGCTTTGCGCTCAAAACTTGATGATTTATGTAAAGATTTATGGATCATTATGATTAGAAACAACATGTTATATGGTAGATCTTCACATTACGGGTACATCTAAACACTCAAAACAGGGTCAAGAATTGAGACAAACATAATGAACAAACTGATCAATGCATTTAATTGAATAAGGATGCACGTAACCACAACACACTTTTATTTACTTGCTGGTCTCACTGTTCTTGTATCGCTTGCTGACTTAGATTGTCCTGTCTTATGAATACGAAAATAGAACCATATGCCCAGAAACGGTCTGACTGTTAAATAGCATAAAGCAAATAAAGTTAGAACGCAAAAGCTTGGAGCTTAGAGCGGTACTGAAGAGTAGAAAACCAATCCCAAATCCGTCAGTCAATAATAGCGAATTAGTTAAAGTGTATGAAAGGATTTAAAACCACAACAAAAGTTATTAAAAGGCCTATTTCCAATTTGGTAAACTAATGTTCGTTTCCAAATTTTGGCAAGTCATGCCATTACATTTCGACAATTACGAGTATGTCATTTTTTTGTGGTATTTTCTCGAGTAATTGCAAGCAATAACAATAATTTGCGAACTGTCTTCTTCTACGATTTAGTTCATGATGTACACCGTCACACCAACATATCATTTACATACACTTTATAACTATTAGTATGTTAAGGCCATGGTTTTATGTAGACATTATATTACACTTTTATCTACGCACTTCTCACACTTTCGATAAAATATAGTGTTAAAATAAGCTTTGAAAAATGTCAAGATAAGAGGTTATATAGTGCCAGAACTAAATACTTGAAAGCCCTACTGTAGACCATGATTTAGTTGTGGTATTAAAAGTGTCAATGTTAAAGGTTAACATACTTATCATCTTCTCCAAAAAATGCCTGGTTTCCAAGTACTTTATATCTATACTATTAAATTTGCGAGTTTCCTGTTTTGTGGAAGAAACTGCGCAGCTTTGAATAAATCTTTTGTTTGTCACTGGAGCACCTATATACCGGCATATCAAGTTGACAATTCTTTTTTGACAAAGCCTCTTGATATTTGCAAAAACTGCCAAAAATCAACAGGAATAGTGGGTTTTTTGTGTCAAAAAATAGTTCTAGATAAAACTAAAAATAGACACGTCAAACCAAACTCCCCGCAGCGGTTATCTCCCTTTATCAAATCAATAACCACTGCCACCACAAGTAAAATTCGAGTTTGATTCTCGACGTGAAGTAAAATATTTCTGATCTTTACTGAATCGAATGTAATCACATGACTGTAACTGCTGTATTATCATGGGGAATCACCTAGAATACGTGCAACCTTCTTGCCATTTTTTGAATATTCACCAAGCATGCGTTCTTTGTTCTCGAAATAATACCCATAAACGGCATACTCACCCATGCTTTTTAAACATGCCTGTTTCGAGGAACAGTTTCGAGAACTGTCATTACCTAAAGCCCGTGCTTGCACGGGCTCCCATCTAGTTCACCATTATATATATGAATATGCACTTATGTTTGTGATAAGGGGCCCTTTTTGTACGCAGTACACACAGTGTAAAATTAATGCCAACGTTTCATTGATTCTTGTACAGTTACTTTTGAAAAGAAGACTACGTACTACTCGTATAAAGCTATAGATTACAAACAGGTTAGTTGGTAGCACACAAGTCTACTGATCGAGGGAACGTGGGTTCGACAGTAGGACAGTTGTCAGTCACTGACGAAAGTGTGCGCTTAGTAATTGGTTAACAGCTAAATCCAGAGATTTAGCCTTTCCAGGAGCAGTGAGTAGGTTGACTGACCGCCGTGATATAACCTATATATTGTGTTGCTACGGCGTTAAACCCAATAAACGAACAAACAAACTGGTTATAAGTTAAAGTATTGCATAATTGCGAATAATAAGAGGACGTCTACATAAGAAGTCAAAACCATTCGATGATTAGGGATCATGAAAAGTCGAAAAAATCAATGAAAGTCGAAATTTAGACACATAAAAGAATCAACTCAGCAATAAGGCAAATGTCAAACAAAAGTCTTATCAATTAAAATTAATCATTGGACAAGTCACTGACCTACTAATTGATTGACAATGTCACTGACGTATAGTGAGATGAGATAAAAGACACATGCTACATTTATACAATATATATATATATATATATATATATATATATATATATCAACAACAACCTCACAGTTAATTTTTTAGGATGTCGACATTTTATCAATTACTAAAGGTATTGTTAGTTATTATATCTTCTATAGCATATAGAATGCAAACCGTCCGCATTTACTTTGATGTTTAACATTGTTTTGATGATGTTAGCTAAGACGAAAGTGCGTTTGACATCCAATTCGAGAACCTAAAATGCATCATAATGAATACAAAATGCAATCATATGGCTTCCCAGCACAGTATTAATACTTATACATTTGTGATTACATGTAGCTCTCAATTTTACCAAATACTATTTGAAAGGCTGGACTCTTTGTTGGTGTAACGAAATTATCAAAGCAGCTCACGATGAAACAATGAAAAAGAAATGATTTGTCATATTGTTTATTAAATATCCGTGCTTTGTCATGTCTATAAATAGATTTCCGTAAAAATCGTCCGTGATTCGTCATTTTTAGTAAAATATCCGATGTTATGTCTAAAAATAGATTTCCGTAAAATCGTTCGTGATTTGTTAGTATTTAGTAGAATATCCGTAATTTGTTATGTCTAAAAACAGACTTCCGTAAAATCGTCCGTGATTGTTATTATTTAGTATAATATCCGTGAATTGTTATGTCTAAAATTAGATTTCCGTAAAAACCGTCCGTGATTTGTTATATTCTCCGTATATAAATCGGGGTTTAGTTATTTTTAGTAACAATATCCGTGATTTCCGTGAAAATCCGTGATTTGTTAACCTCTCTCGATCGATGCTCAAGCGTTGTCTACATAACTGAGTAATTAGTTCTTTACAACTTATTCCAACATGAACATAAAATAATCAATGCGGGGGGTTCTTTTTAAAGAAAAAGACGATGCAAATCTATGACAAAGTAACAGTTTAAGTCTTTTTACAGTTGAAAGGAACAAGATCTTGGTGTGGTCTGAAACTAGAAAACTTATGACAATGTGTGGCTTCTATCTCTGAGAATGAAATAGTTGTATCTTTCCATAAACCTCAAGATAAGTGCACTTTACATGTAATAGGTTTTAATGAAGCATTATGGAATATAGTTTGTTAAGACGATTTATAAGATTGGTTGTATTTTCCTGTTCTTAAATTATCACGTTATATTTTTGACATTTTTTTGCCTTTTTAATGAAACTTTAATATAGTATTAAATGTACATGTGTTTTGATTGAAATAAACTTTTAAAACTGTTTTGAAACTTTTTTTGTGTCGTTTATCAGATTGCTTGCTCTTGTATCTAAAATCATTTCGTGTCTGTTTTTCTATTTACAGATCACGGTGTCTCTACATGCAACCATTGACTTGATTTTATGACGACAATTTCAACAGACGTTAAAACAATAACGTATATTGAATATCAATCGATAAGACTTACGGATGGTTATAAAGTATATTTCTATTGAAATGAGGCACCTAAAATGCACACAAATGAACTTAATATTGACTTACATGACACATTGATATTTATTTGATCTACATCCCTGTTGCGATTACACCTGTGCCATCAATAGAGCTGTTTAGAGAAGAATACTTTCTTCAATACTATTTGTTGTTGCAAATGTCATTGATATTTAAGCTGTTTAACAGTGTACATGACGACATTGTAATGTTTTAATTATTTACATTTTCCTAATAATTGCTTTTTAGCTAAACATGCTGATTATATTTTACTTGTTTCACATAGCACATTTTTAGTTTTTAAACTTATCCACGTATGTAATTATAATTTTAAACATAAAATGTATTTAACTATTTTAACACAGGAGTTGTCTATTGTAAGTTTATATATGACATTCTACCTAATTTTGTTTTTATGATAAATTCATACCTGTTCATGTAATGTATATAATGTAACAGTTGTTATATCCTTCTCATCATTAGTCAATAGGCGACCGGTGCTGTTCTCTATTGGAACCGTGCCGGCTGCCTTTGCTTAAGCCACACTTACAGATGAAGGAGTACATATCATAAAGGAGAGATGATCGTTTATATTTTTTAATTAACTCCTCAACCCTGATATAAATATAATTATGTTTGTTTATTGTATGTTATTAAAATTGCATATTGCTTAAATCAATACAATAAACGAAATAAGTCCAGTAATAATAAATCATGCGTTACAGAGCGGCGTATGTAGTCGTTTGCATGACTGTATTCATTCCTTAAACTTACTGTTCACCATAATTGCCCCCTACATCTCTCTTAAACCAATGTTTCAAACAGATATCTCGTTCAGGATAACTTGAGACAAATAAAAAACCGAAAGTTTCTTTGTAAACGATGTCTTATGTTGTCCTTAACGATTTATAGTATATGTTTGTGTTGTTTACAGAGAATTGATAGTATTGTTAGCTAAGTATCTTGTTGCTAGGCAACAACCGTAAAACATACTACGTTATCTTTTAGGATAGAAAAAGCAATATTATTGTAGCAAATGTATAATGCTAAGTCATAAACAAATACACTATTAACATATACTCTATTACGTTGCTATAAAATCCAACATTATGGCAAGGGAGTGCAAATGCTGTATTATACATCTGCTACAACATTATATCAATATTTTTTTGTTTCTAAACAATTAACTAATGTTACAGGCACTGTTTCGATCCATCTAAGGTGGTTCGGAACTGTGCCCAACGTCTTTGGTAACTTATAATAGGCTACGTAATCATTATGGTAAACCTTTTACAATGTTAGCGTATAATTCAATGTTTACTGTTTCGTAGTTTAGAATATTTGCTACCAGGTAAGAATAAGAATTACATTTTAGTTGTTAGTTACAAGTATGAAAGTCTATAACTTTTGTATTGATCGACTGTTATTTATCAATGACCTGTTAATTTTATTTCCAGCATTCAAATGTCACCCAAACGATGGTCAATATAGGACAGTACGGTTGTCAGATGGAGAACTTTTCACGTACAGGTACTTTTTAAATTTCCACGCATGCAAACAGTTGTATTTGTTTGATATGATTTAATCGTGTAAATGTAATTTGTTGACTTTGAAGTTATATGGTACCTATACACTAATATTTCAAACATATTGCTGCATTTACTATTAATGATAAGGACCGCAACTCTAAATGTCATGAATAACATGTTAAACAGCTACCAATGGCTTAAACCTCTTGCATTTATTTGGCTTTAACGATTACCACAAGAGATTTATTTGATCATTTATTTTCATCTGTCATACAGTATACAAGTATATGTATATGTTGTTTAAATATAACAAATAAAACATTTTCTACTATTCAGGCACAATGATAATGCTAATAAATGTTGTTCAGTATGACCTTTATCCTTCAGATTTGGAACTAGTATATTGACAGCCGACATGGCCCAAGCAGATTGTGAAAGATCTGGAGGTTCTCTTGCTGATATATCAACAGTCCAAAAACTAGATTTTGTTTCTCAATTTATGGGTTGCGAAAGTAAGTGATAATTTATCACTTTGATCAATTTATTATTTCAGAACAGAATACCAAATACTAATAGCACTATTTTTACATAATACATAATTAGTTTGTAAATATGTGTCATACCATTATATCATTAGAGTTAAATTTGACTTTGGAATTAAAGATAAGTATAAGTTAAATGTTTAACAACTCAGAGGACGAATTGGCTGCAGCAAGACTTCGACTTAAAGATTGCTTTCATTCTAAAAACATGTGACTATATATCATGGAGTCGGACTTCATAATTGATCAATTTGGAGGTGATATACAATGTAAATACAAACAACATAAATCAATTTGAAATTCTGTTACATTAATAATATCATGATTGGTTCATAATAAAGTTAGTAGTTAGACATATAATACAATACTTTTAAACATTATCATGTCTTTCATTACAGACTTTGGAAAGCAAGTATTTTTTATCGGTGGAAGAAAAGATAACACACTGACTTGGAAATGGTCAAATGGAGATCCTATACCAATGAATTCACCTTTTTGGCATCCTGGTTTTCCAAATACAAACAATGAAGATTGTATTATTTTTCGTTTAAGGCAATATCGGACATTTGATGATTATGGCTGTGGAATTCCTCTCCCTTTTTTATGTGAAAAGAAAATTGTACCTACTAGTATGTATTTTACAAAGTACTGAAACGATGTATTTTTAATTTTGGAATACAGTAAATTTCCGACATACTATTTTCAAAACTGATGGTCTTAATAGCAAAACATAGATGATGTGGGGACGCTTACTGTTCAAAGTAAGCGTTTAGTACTTATAAATGTTAATATCTTACAATTTTACAATAACCGTGATGGTTTTTTTATTGCGGAACTTTATTGTTTTATGAAAACACAAGAAATCTTAGTATATACTTGTAGTATAGTAGACAAATGACCTTTACTAAAATATTTTTTATTATGATTGAAGCGTATGTATCGAAAGCATGATGGTTCGTTATAATACTGAGGGAGACAAGAAAATGGCATAAGCAAATATTTCATAACCTAACTCCACGACAAAATTAAGGTCGCATCCTAGAATAGAACCCTTGATAAGTGGTATCGTGGGCAAAGACGCTCCCGAATGAGCTAACCGGATGATATATAGAGAGAGGTACGATGACACAAAGGCACCTTTCATTTTTCTAAATATTACTTCAAATTTATATTTTCAGCATTTTCCTGTAGTACCGATGATGCTCAATATCATACAGTTCAGTTGTCAGATGGTGATGTGTTTACTTACAGGTTCGTTTTTGTTTATGCAACTAAATGGTAATTTTATTTTGTAGACATTTACAAAGTCCATTGACAATAATCATGTTGGCGGTATTTTGAAAAAATAATGTTAGCTCAAACACAGTTGAAAATATAACGAAAAACATGTACAAAAATACAATTGGTAAAGATTTCCGGGCGGGGCATACTTTCGTGGAGCTTGGTCATGAAATTATTTCTACGGCCATTCTCCCTCCTACCTATGATTTTTAATAATGTAGGACAGTTGTCAGTCACTGATGAAAGTATGCGCTTAGTAGTTGGTTAACAGCTAAATCCAGAGATTTAGCTTTTCCAGGAGGAGTGAGTAGGTTGACCGACCGCCGTTATATGACCTATACAATGAGTTGCAACGGCGTTAAACCCAACAAAACAAACAAACAAACAAAACAATTGGTAAAATAAATTTAGATATTAATACATGGAAGTTTAAATGTAAAATTGTACAATTATTACATAATGTTGTGTTCAAAATGACTGTAAATGAAAATTATATTTGCATAGAAGCATGGTTTGTTATAAAATGTATTACTTTGTTTACTCTCTGCTTGAATGAATGATGCTAGTTTGATTTTTAGACGGTTTGTAGTTTTTGACTAAACGCGAAATTTGTTCAAGCTATGTAAAGTAAAGAAACATTTATTGATAATTTTTTCTCTGTTTGTTGTAAATTGGACACACAAATAAAACAATTCTATGACCATAAAAGCGTATTTATCAAAACCTTTGTCAGAATACGGCAGTACAAGAAACATATTTAAAATATAAAAATCAAAGAAAACTTGGTGAGTAACTGAATGGTTCACATATATCTCTTCATTATAGTGGTATATTTATGTCACCAAATAACTTCATAATTAATAATGTCAATTTAGTGGTTAACTAGTTACGTAACTAGATAATCACTGACCATCATCTAGACGCAGTAAGTGATATTTTGTTAACTAGTAACGTAACTATATAGATCAATTAGCTCGTTATAATTATCTGATGGCAGAAACATGCCACCATACCTCATGATAATGTTTCACAATGTGTTTCGGGTTTTCTTTTTTCGATTTTCGGCATTTGTTTTATTGAAATGCTTATTTGTCACGATATAATATTTTCACTTGCTACATTTATACTCTTTTCTGCTTTAGAATCGTACATAATATGTTGACAGCAGACTTGGCCCAAGCAGATTGTGAAAAAACCGGAGGTTCACTTGCTAAATTATCAACAGTCCCAAAGCTGGATATAGCTTATCAACTTATTAATTGTTCTCGTAAGTGATGATAAAAATTGTTTTATAGCATTGTCATTTTTATAAAAATTACCAAAACAAATTTAAAACACCTGGGTAAAAGCACCGAGAAAAGTATATTTCTACTAAATACTAGTATATACATATGCACTATTCTCAGTACATTTTAGTTAATGTGTGGTTTAACGTCCGCCTCCAAACCCCTGCTCATTGAAATTTGTATTATGACAGGTGACCATAAAGGTACCAATTTATACGTAAGTGGAATAAAACGAGTGTATATATTTTTCTTGCTCGTGGAAATTATCATTGCCCCAAGTAGGGTTCGAACCCTTGCCCTCTTGATTCCTAAGCACACGCTCAACCATTTGACCACTGTTTTTGTTTATACTAAGTTTTATTGCGGAACTTAAAACATCACGAAGACAGTTAGCGGATCAAGCATATCTTCACAAAACATCTAAGTTGTAAAGTTTCTCTAATTATCGCAATATCATTTCAAGTTCATTTCTGAATTATAGCGATGCTGGTTGAAAACATATCAACCATTAAAGTCACGTCTGAATAGAATTGACATGAAATTGAAAAGCGAAAGTAGGTTGAATATTTGAAAAATGTTTCTTTATACAACACTTATCTTTTCATTGTTAGGACCACCAAAATTAATGGTCAAACTATCGTCATGGTCTTAAAATAATGACCTTCTCTTCTCAATTTTAGCATTTGGATTTTCAAAGTCATCAATAGTCGTATGATTTTGAATTACCCAACGTAGCCTTTATAGCAAAAACGTTTCATTGCAATTATTTTTACATTACAGAACAAATTCTATACGGTTACTTTGTCGATGGAAGAAAAGAAAATGTAACATTAACTTGGAAATGGTCTGACGGGGAACTTATACCAATGAATGCAACTTTTTGGTACCCTACATTTCCAAATTCAGATCATGAAGACTGTGTTATAGCGCGAATCAGACGGTCACACCGGTCATTTGATGACATTAGCTGTGGATATCCCCAGCCTTACATATGTGAAAGAGAGATTTATCATGCTGGTATGTATTGATTCAATGTGTAGTGTTGTATAAGTATTGGTGGGATATGATTATGTGTGCAGCTATATGTACATATATCTGATAAAATGGTCGAAACACAATAAAATGTACTGACACAAATTTGAAATAGGGTTTCAACACGTTTTAACCAATGTTTTATTTACTGTTATTAATTAACTGTACGATATTGGACTTCAAATTCAGGGCAGTGATGGCGTTCACTATCGCGTTTTAACCAAGTAATCGGCCATAATGACAACAGCTATTATGAGTTTCAGACATTTTTTGATAAATGGTTTCGAATCTCATAATGGCCGAGATCTTTCGTAAAAGCCTTGTAAGGGCAAGATGGAAAGCGAAATTATATGATCTGTGTAACAGTTGTGTTATCAATAGATAGAGCTAAATCTAAATAATTATTCAGAACTTATAATGTTACATGTATTATTTTCAGCATTTTTGTGCCATCCTGATGACAGTCAATATAGAGCAGTTAGATTGCCAGATGGAGAATTATTTACGTACAGGTACATTTATATTTGCTAGGGACGTTTTCTCGACATTAAAGTTAACACTATTATACAAAATGGATCAAATGCAATGTATGGAGCTTCACTCGGCATGTTAGCATTTTGTCTCCGTATAAAACGACAATCAGTCGTGCTACTAATACTTTCTAGATATGTATGAAACATTGGATTCAAGTATTTAACTTACCTTGGCCTGACAATTGCCCAGTTTGATAACCTGGTAGTCGTGAGAATGATCATAGAATTATCCACCTCAACATGATTAATATACGCGGATGAAAATTAAAATTATCAATTTACTTTACATAAACAGCTGTACTTAGTCAAAACTGTGTATGACGAAGGCGTTGAATTCTGGTTAGATCTGTGTTGCCATTTGCGGACGCTGTGGGTCAAACTGCTGTTCAGGAAGTTGTTCGCCACTAATAAATGGGTCGCCGGGCAGATGTTTGAAAATGTTCAAGAAAACTGGTTGGGGTTTTCGGTGCAGGACCGGTGCATGGAGGGATGATGGTGTTCAAATTGTTTCAACAACATTTATATATAATATTTCTTTTATTTCCATCAAAAGTTTTGTACATTATTATTCATTTGATCTCGTTTTCATTAAGATTTGTGCATACTCCAATGACAGCAAGAATGGCTCAAGCTGACTGTGTTAAAAGTGGAGGGTCTCTCGTTAAGGTCTCTACAATTTCAAAAAGGGATTTTATTTATCAAATATTGAACTGTCCTGGTAAGTGACATTCTTACAAAACGGTCGAGTATATTATATGAAAAACACACATTAATAGGCGGTGCCCTGTCCTGGTACCGGCTGTTTTTATCAAGTACTAAAAGCAAATTGAATTGGCTTACATGAACAAAATTCGAGTCAGTCCTATTTATAAATACGACAGAATCGAATAGAAAATATGTGATTATGTTTCTAAACATTGCCTGAAGCAGAGTATAAATACTATCAGCACTTGATAAAGGGTCTCAGGTTTTACCACAAACTCCTATAGAAACAATCTAACGAAGAACATGTAGTGGAGGTTTTAATAAGAGTACACATCTATCATCATGATAAGGTTTTTAAACTTCACAGCACCTTTCCATCTGTACTAACAGTACTTTGTCTTTATAAGGCGTGTCATTGATTCTAATATAATATTAGTACATTTTATACCATATGAACCGTGATCTCTTTTCTTTAATGGGAATGTATTGAACTTGATTGTCGACAGTGACCCTTGCGTAGTGGTATATACTATAACTTGAGTTACTTAACAGTACTATATATATATAATCTAAGAAGGTATATATATTGTGAACTCACACTTGTTTTAATGAATTTAAGGCTTACCGGTGACAAATTATTTAACAGTCAGTTTGACAATTGCTGAACTTTGAAATGAAGTTATATTTAGATCGTAGAATGAAAATGTCCTCATGTAAAATATATATTGCTGTATGTTCTTTTTTTAATTCTACAGGATTTGAACAAAAGTTTTACTTCGTTGACGGAAGTAATAATTATGCAGACTTAACATGGAAATGGTCAGATGGTCAAACAATTCCAATGAATAATACATTCTGGATTTCAAAGTACCCTGATTCCCCTAACGTTGATCACTGTTTGGCCATAGCAAGAAATGAGTGGACATTCGACGACGTTAACTGCAGCACGCTATCTCCCTTCATTTGCGAAAAACCTTCTGTTTAATTTAAATTATTTCAGTAAATTAAACAATATTGCAAAGACGTGTTATAGACTTGCATTTGTTCTACTTAATCTCTAAATTTAATTCAAGTTTACTTTTTTGTATAATATATCATTTATAAATTGTTTCAGTTTGGGTTAAAGCCGTGCAACACATAGTACATGTCATAACATGGAGGTCAGTCAACCTACTCACTTCTTCCAGCAAGGCTACATGTCTGGAATTATCTGTTATCCAGTTATTTAGCGCACACTTCCGTCTGTAAATGACTATTGCTTCACTTTATTTTAAATCCGTCGTATGAAAGAAAGTGATCTAAAAAATATTCCAATCCTAAACACCACGAAATTATGCCCCGGCTGGGATTTAAACATACGACCCTCCCGACAAAGTTCTAGTAATGTTAGATGGTTTTCACACTTCCTTTTTAAAAAGATAAACAATTCAACTTTTCAATTATAACAAGAGTGTATAAAACAATTCTATTCTTGCTAAAATGATTTTTATGAAGACAAAGAGGCTTAGTTTAAGCTTATCAATTCAATTTACTACAACTAGTCCAGTATATGTAATTTCCGTTTATTTAATTTTCAACCACAAGTAGTACATAATGGAACAATGCATAGGCTCGATGTCAAATCGTTGTCTACATACCAGAATAACTTTTACGTATTATTCTAATTATAACATGAACAAGAGGGCCATGATGGCAATTTATCACTCACATGAGTACCATTGGTGCATACATGAACAAAGTAAGATTGATATATTTTGGAAATGATTTATTACACTTCAATCGCACAAAATGTCAGCTCAGGTGAGCTAAAAACTAATGCAGTTGTGATTATTTAGAATAACAGTGGAAATTATTTTCAATGTCTTTTCAAAGTGGAAAGGAAAATGATCTTATCCTTTTGCAGTCTGACAATCTATAACTAGACTAGACTGTTTATGTATTTTTAGCTCACCTGAGCTAGCTCATGGTGAGATTTTAGGATCGTTGAATGTCCGGCGTCTGTCGTCCGTCCACAATTGTTTGTGAACACTTTAGTGGTTACATTTTAGGCTTAATTCTTTTTAAAATTCGTGAGGATGCTTGTCTAGATGATTGCTTGGATGAGTTTGATAATGGGTCATCTCGAATGAAAAACTAGGTCACGGGAGCTAAAATACCTTCCTAGCACTGTAGTGGCTACTGTTTTGATCGAAATATTCTGGAAATTGGTCTGAACGATTGTTTTCATGATTTTTAGGTCAAGTATGAATATGGGTCACCTCTGGTAAAAACTAGGTCACACAGTCCAAATATTTAAAAACACTGTGAACACTCTAGTTGTTACAATTTTTACAAAAACATTTGTCTGACAGGCAGATGTGATGACTAATATATCAGATTCCCATACAGGTCATCGTCCTATACGAAGCTTACATTTAAGGCATTAGGTGCGATGGAAGTGTGATAAACCAATACCAAAATATATCAATTTTACTATGTTCAGGTATGCACCAATGGTTCTCAGGTGAGCGATAAAGGGTCATCATGGCTCTCTTGTTATTCTTTTCTTTCTTCTTCTGTTATTCTTTCAAAGAAAGGCATTTTACATTTGTAAAACCGCGTACGTTACAGTTTTTAAAGTGCATTTCAAATATGTTTTATTGTAACAAAGTTAAGTATCTTTTGTGTAAAACGATGAACTAGATACGTTGCATTATATATTTTTTTATTCTACTATGATATGCAGTATTGTTTTTTTTTCATTTTCATATGGCGTTGCATCAAACTCAAACATACTTCAAAATGTATACGCGACGTTTTCTGAACATAACTTCACGAGTATGCTTGTTTTCTTTACTTTAACGGTTTTCTTGTCTTTCTCTTTTTCTATTACAGATTTACAAGTATATTTTGACAATCTTTGAATTGATTTTCATGGAGAAAAAGATCAACAAGTGCTATATTAGTGATATATATCAATTGATAGGAATGATAGGATGGTTTATTAAGAATTTCAAAATCTAATAAACCACCTGTCATACACACTAACAATCTAAATAAAGGCTAAAAAAGAGACAATTATTTTCATTTTAGGTTTAAATCCCTTTGACAATATACTGGCTTCACTGATAAAGTGGCAAATGTAGAAATGTTATTTCCATATGATACTTAGGCATGTGACATGTCTAATAAATCAGCACCTAAATAACAAAACGAATATTGTTGTTGTAATGTGTTTAGTTTAACATGCTAAATATATTTTACTTGTTAAATATATTATTTTATTTATGATTGATAATTGAACACATACATGTATGAGATTATAATTTCAAATCATGAAATGTATAACATGTTTGTCAAAATTTATCTATAGTAAGTATATAGAACATGTCCTTATTGTATTTAAAGTGAGTTTATAACTAGATCTGTAATGTGTAAGATGTCAAATAACAATTTCCATCTTCTTTGATTTTGTAAGAATTGTTATAGCATTCTTATGCCAATAGACGGTATGCACGATCCCGAGACAAGATCATTATACATGTATATACATATATCGTGTTGTTTAAGTTGGAACCTTGCCGTCTGCCAGTGTTTAAGCCACATTTACAGATGTGGGGGTATATATTAAAATCATGCATCTCTCATTAAACATTGTTTTATATAGTTCGCTCGTTGAGGATAACGTAAGACAAATACAAATGATATTCTTTGTAAACGGTGTCTCATGTTATCCTTAAGGAGCTATAGTATATGTTTTTGGTGTTTTACAGTAAATTGATCGTATATTTAGCTATGTATATATGTATAGCTATGTAGTATCTTGTTGCTAGGCAACACATGTAATATTACATGTTATATGGTTTCTTTCGGAAATGGTATACACGCAATAATATTGTAGCAAAGGTATAATGCCGAGTCAGAAACGGACACTTCTACGTTGCCATTAAAGCTAGCGTGAAGGCAAGGGAGTACAAGTGCCGTACTATATAGTGCGTACAAATTGACCCGACCTTACCTTTCACATTTGCATCTAATTATCATCTACACATATCCCGGCGAAAATCAATACCACGCCTACTCTATACTTCGGCTCGTTACGTATTTAAGATAAAATAAGACCTGTATAGAGTACACAGCACGCATATATAACAACTCACGATTCAAATGCATTCAAACGGGAAACTCGTGTTCTTACCTTTTTGATTACAATTAATAATAAAACGGATGGGGGATGGCGGTTGTGGGGCTAAAACCCACAACCTTTGAATTGGTAGCTAGCCTCATCGTATAATCATCTGGTCCGGTCTATGTGTAATAGACACTCAATGTACGCTTTTAATGTACTTAAAAATTAATCCCTGTGTTATAATTACATTCGAGCCTTGACGATATAATCCGATTGTTATCAAGCATTAATACTACATTCGTATTCAAAGTAATGAATATTCTTGCATAAAGGTCAGGTCGGGGTCAATATGTACGCACTATACGACTGTGGAACATTATATAATTATACTATGTACTTAACAATATAATTATATATCCGGGTCTATAGAAGATGGCTCAGTACCGTTTCAACTGTCCTTAGTATTTCGAAGAATGCTTTGTAGTAATGCACTCATTATGATTTAAGCTTACATCTTTATACTTACTGTTTTGTTGTTTAGAATATTTACTACCATATTTGCATAACAAAAACATTTTAGTTGCTGTGTTATACGTAAGTAATAAACTTACAAAGACTCTTATTTAGGTTGTTTATGTATGACCTTATATATTGTTTCCAGCATTTAAATGTCACCCTTACGATGATCAATATAGGACCGTACGGTTGTCAGATGGAGAACTGTTCACGTACAGGTAATTTTAAATTTTCACGTATTATTGTGTTTGAATATAATTAGTTGATTCTGAAGTAATTTGGAACACAAACATGAATAATTTTGACATTTGCATCATTAGCTATAACACATAATAAAGAAACGATATGTCAGAGTCATGATTTATGTGTAACAAAGAGATTACTTGCAATGTACTTGATTTCGATGATTACTGCAAAAAACAGTGATTGATTATTACATTTATATGCTGTTTAAATGCAACTCAATAGTGTCAATAATGCCATGTTTCTACAATTTAGGCAAAATATTTATGTAACTAAAGACTGAGTGGTTTCTAATCTGCAAAGATAATCTTCAATAGATACAATGAGACATTCAGTCAGAAGATAAAATAAATGTTGTTTAATATAACCTTTCTCCATCAGATTTGGAACTAGTAGATTGACAGCCGACATGGCCCAAGCAGATTGTGAAAGATCTGGAGGTTCACTTGCTGATATATCAACAGTCCAAAAACTAGATTTTGTTTCTCAAGTTTTGGGTTGCGCAAGTAAGTGATAATTTATCACTTTAATCAATTCATCAGTTCAGAACACAACAGATATTCTGTTTTATCTTAGCACCAACTGATTTTTTGCGAAAAAACCTATTGACTGGATATCCTAAGCAAACCTTTCTCCAACCTGCCGGATAAACTATGTACAGATTGTCACTAACCTAATGGCTCTATTTTTACATAGTACATAGTCAGTTTGTAAATGAAAAAGTCATACCATTAAAGTTATATTTGACTTTGGAATAAAAGATAAGTATAAATTAAATGTATAACAACACAGGGGACGGAGTGGCTGCAGCAGGAATTTGACTAAAAGATTACTTACATTCTAAAAAAATGTGACTATATATCATGGAGTCAGACTTCATTATTGATCAATTTGGAAGTGATATACAATGTAGAATACAAACAACATAAATCAATTTGAAATTCTGTTACATTAATAATATCATGATTGGTTCATAATAAAGATAGAAGTTTACTAATATAGTTAGTAGCTATACTTAAAACATTTTTATGTCTCCCATTACAGACTTTGGAAAGCGTCAATATTTTATCGGTGGAAGAAGAGATAACACACTGACTTGGAAATGGTCAAATGGATATCCTATACCAATGAATTCAACTTTTTGGCAACCTGGTTTTCCGAATACAAACAATGAAGATTGTATTTATTTTCGTGTAAGGCAAGATCGGACATTTGATGATTATGGCTGTGGAGTTGCTTCGCCTTACTTTATATGTGAAAAGAAAATTGTACCTACTGGTATGTATTTTACAAAGTACTGAAACGGTGTATTTATAATTTTGAAATACAGTAAATTTCCGATATACGTTTTTTAAAATTGATGGTCTTAATAGCGAAACAGTCCTGTTGTGGGGACGCTTACTGTTCAATATCTCACAATTTTACAATAACCAATATGTTTCTTATTGCAGAACTTTACTATATAATGAAAGCACAAGGAATCTTTGTATATACTTGTATAGGTCGTTTGCGTTAATGCTGGACCCCTATTTGCCGTAAATATCTTTTAAACTATAACAGCGATTTTGCTAAAAAAATTTATACAATCTTATTACATTTTTTCCTTCTAGGATTAAAATTTTCAGAATTTTTAATAGATAAATAAAAAAGTTTTCCATAAGGTTCAATGCAAAATATAAGGAATTTTTTATCAAAAATCCGGCGGGAGGTAAAATAAGCTGTTCTGATTATAACATTGTCATACTTCCAGTGTTTTTTATACTAAGTCCCGTGCGTTTATTGTAAATTTGTCGCTTAAATAAACACTCGACGGTCTACTGAATTGTAAAGCAGACGCCCGTCTTTAAAATCGTACGTGTAGAATTTGTATAGATTTTGACGATGCAGACGACAGTGATGATGATATTCGAGTCTGTATATAAGGTTATACTTTGTTATCAAATAAAATTTCTAACCGGGCCTCATATTTAGCTAATATTTTGTATCTACTGTTATGCGGCTGTTCTGATTATGGCACATACCCATTTTACAAAAGTCGCTTTTTGCCTTCAAAATTTGCATTGCATGTCTATAGAAAGTATGTTATGTAATTAAAGAAAAACTCTAAATTTTTGGATTTGAGAATATCTATTTCACGCGGTTCGATAGTATAGCGTGAAATATTTGTCTTAACGCGACGCAGTTTTCATACAGTGATTGTATTGGTCAGTTGCACGAGAAAAGCGTGAAAATGTTTCTATTTTAATACGTGTAGTAATTTAGATTTGAATCATTCTACCAGGCGACTTCACACTGTCAACACCTTGTTTTGTATCTACGTGGCAGTCGGCATGGAGGAAAATCAACTTTTATCCCATTTGGAACAATTAATTTCGACTAAGTTAGACGCCTTCGAACAGCGTTTAGATGCAACACAGAGAGAGCTTTCACATGCGCAAATGTCTAAGCTGCAAACTTTGACATCTTCTGACGGTTATACGTTTCGGCGAAAAGCTAATGAAGAACAGCACAAGGTGAACGCCAAAATTTTGGAAAAAATGAGGGAAGCGGAGTGCTCCGTTAACGATATTGCAAGAACAAGTTCAAACGACGCTGTTGAGACCGCTCACAAGAAAATTTCAGAAGGTATAGACATTATTTTACACCGTCAGAAGTTAATTCGTTTAGCAGACTCGTCAGAACATGGATGGAGGGTTGTTAACGAATACGAAGCTCATCCACTCGCCGAAGATTCTGAAGATGAGAAGAAGATCTTCAGGGCTCAACTTCGTGCAGAACGCAAGGCTAAACAAGACAAGCGCAAAGGGAGACGATTTCGACCATATGAAACACTTCCAACAACTACGGCTTCATCTACTAGTCAGAACTTCGCACCAACACCAAGCAAGAAACCTGGTTTATGTTTTAGATGCGGAAAGCCCGGACATTGGCGGGCAGACTGTAAATGGTATGCGACTGAAACTAGTCAAGCAAGCAAAGTTAATCAGATAAGTAAAACTATGTTACTTTCTTTAGTACATGAGTACAATGATTTTAATGAGAAACAATCGGTTAAGATAAAGAATACGACCTTAGATAAGTCGTTTGATGATTCAGAAGGTCACAAGACAAAAGCGGTCACGTCATTAGCATCTCCTGTTTATAGACTGAAAAATTGTTATATGCATTGGAAGCATGCCGGGGCAAACGAATATATTTTAGATATGCTTGATAAAGGTTATAAGTTACCTTTTAAGACTATACCTTCGTCCGTTGAGTTAAAAAACAATATGTCCGCTAATAAGCATTCTGATTTTGTCCAAGAAGAAATTTCAAAGCTGCTACATAAAGGCTGTATCAGTGAGGTTTCGACTGTACCGCTCGTTGTTAACCCGCTTACGGTTGCAGTAAACAAGTCCGGTAAACCCCGTCTGGTTTTGGACTGCAGACATATAAATACTGATATTTTCAAATTTAAATGTTGTTTTGAAAACCAGTCAGTTGCAAGACAGTTATTTCAAAAAGGAAATTATCTCTATAATTTTGATATCCGCAGTGCTTACCACCATATAATGATTTTCCCTGAACACAGAACATATTTAGGTTTCGCTTGGGAATACAAAAGCCATAAAAAGTATTTCGTGTTCAATGTGTTGGCTTTCGGGCTCTGTACCGCTGGAATGATATTTACAAAGCTTCTTAAAATACCATTGACTAAATGGCGATCCAAAGGCCTAAAAGTTGTATTATTTTTAGATGATGGTTTCGGCGGTGAAGGCAATTATGAACTTGCATTAAAGTCTAGTCAATATATACAGCAAGATTTGCGCGAATTTGGTTTTTTGATAGCAGACGAAAAATGTCAGTGGGAACCTAGTTTACAAGCATTTTGGCTAGGATATATTTGGAATATGGAAACCGGTAATATACATGTCTCAGAAGACCGTATTAACAGCGCATATCGTTTATTACATGAGATATTGAGCAAAGTTAGTGATGGGTTAATTTTGTTTAAAGTTCGGCTGATCGCACGTTTGATAGGTAAACTTATTTCAATGCAGAGTGTCTTAGGCCAAAATGTACGCTTAAGGACACGGTCACTTTATGAGTGCGTCGCAAATAGAGCGAGCTGGGAGGCACCTGTAATGTTAAGCAAGCATGCAGTCGATGAGTTGGTTTTCTGGAAGGAAAATTTACATGATTTAAACACGTGTGCACTTTCTCAGAGTGCTAGCATAGATAGTTTGATATTTTGTGACGCAAGCTCCACTGGATATGGTGGTTTTATAGAGGGTAGCGATGACAGTAGCGTAGTTGGCTGCTGGTCAGACTATGAGTCAGAGTTGAGTTCTTCTTGGAGAGAACTAGAGGCTGTGAACAGGGTTGTTAGAACCTCTTTGTCAAGCCTGGAAGGGCAGAATGTATTAGTTAAAACAGATAACAAAAATGTATGTTCAATTTTGTCAGTGGGAAGCAAAAAGTCGTATTTACAGCAGTTATCTTTAAGTATAAATGACTTTTGTATGGCAAATAATATAAATTTGATTCCTAGTTGGATTCCAAGGGCAAAAAACTCTGAGGCAGATTTTTTAAGCAGGTGTTCAGACAGCGATGACTGGTCAGTGGTAGATAGTCTATTTTATTCTGTCGATATCAAATGGGGTCCGCATACATTTGATCGTTTTGCTTGTGATTACAATACAAAATGTGCGTCTTTCAATTCGAAATACTGGTGTCCCGGGACTTCCGGCATCAATGCTTTAGATCAGAACTGGGCTAATGAGAACAACTGGGTGGTACCTCCACCTAGATTGGTTATAAACTGTATACAAAAGGCAGTCAAAGATAAGTGCAATTGTACCGTTGTAATGCCTGTTTGGAGGTCCGCGCCATTTTGGCCAATTGTGTTCCTGGGAGAGGAAAGTAAGGCAGATTTCGTTACAGATGTGATGTTTTTCCCTCCAGGCACCCTCACGAAACGGGGCAGAGGCAGAAACGGCATTTTCGACGGCAGGCCGTTAAAATTTGGTTTAGTTGCTATAAGAATTACCTAATTGTAAATTGATTTGTTTTTTCAGGCTTGAAGCTGAAACAATTCATTTCCACTGAAATTGCAAAGGCTGGTTTAACTGGTGAAAATGTTGAGACATTATCTTCAAAAATGGCTAATTATATGATTGGATCCAAGAGTGAAAGCACGAACACTAAGTATTTTAATTATTTTCAAAGATGGCAAACATACATAAACTCTAAAGGAGGCTCAGCATTACCAGCATCACCTGTACATATTGCGCTTTATTTAACAGAGCTAATGGACAAGAAAACTTCGTATAACATTATATCCTCAATCATTTATAGCATTAAGTGGGCTCATAATCTTCGTGGATTGATCGATCCAACAAGCAATATTTTTGTGACTAATTTATTGGAATCTGCTAAGCGTTTATTATCAAAGCCCATACGCAAAAAAGTGCCAATATCAGCTGACATGCTCAAAGAGTTGTGTGTTTTGTATAAAGACAGCAAAGACTTACTAGTTGTGAGAGACTTGTGTATGGTTCTTCTGGGTTTTTCAGCATTTTTGCGATTTGACGAAATCAGCAATATTCACTGTAATGATATTGAAATTTTTGATGATTATTTTTCTATTTTTATCAGAAAATGTAAAACTGACCAATATAGATCCGGTAATAAGATTGTAATTTCAAAAGGGACCTCGGTGGCATGTCCTCTTAGTATGTTGCTACGATATTTAGATATCACAGGACAAACCATTAACGATACAGGTTTCCTATTCCGACCTTGTTTTAGATCACGTAATACACTTCGTCTCATTTACAAAGACAAACCATTAAGTTATACTCGAGCTAGAGAATGTATTTTGGCTAGGCTAAAAGAAGTGTGCGGTACCTTAGATATTGGTTTACATTCTTTAAGGTCCGGCGGCGCTACTACAGCTGCTAATGCTGGTGTCAATGACCGATGTTGGAAGAGACATGGAAGGTGGAGAGGGGACCGTAGTAAAGACGGTTACGTGCATGATTCACTGCAGAGTAGACTTGAAGTGTCTAAACGTTTGTCATTGTAACTTCCAGCCCTTTCTTTTTGTAGTCTATACACATCGTCTGGCCGTGCATATAAGTGTTAGTGTTTTTATTTATATACAGTACGGAGTCCAGTTTGGACTATCTATTTCACGCGGTTCGATAGTATAGCGTGAAATATTTGTCTTAACGCGACGCAGTTTTCATACAGTGATTGTATTGGTCAGTTGCACGAGAAAAGCGTGAAAATGTTTCTATTTTAATACGTGTAGTAATTTAGATTTGAATCATTCTACCAGGCGACTTCACACTGTCAACACCTTGTTTCCTACTAATCGATATTATTTGCATAATATATATATATATATAATATTAATAGCCAGTTTCATGATATTAATGCTGAAACTAAAAAACATTTATTAACGTATTTCAGTTTATCAGTCATGACGCTATTTATTACCTATACATGTACAATGTTATATGCTTAAAATTGTTTTTGGAAGTATATATTTTAACATGCCAATATGTAATTATTTATAGTCTCTGTAGTCATAGCGTTAAGATTGATTTTTAGTTTCTATACAGTTGTGATGAGATAGATTTGTGTTTTTCCTGATCATTGGCTTATATATACATGTATATATTCGGATATGGCCGTCCGGCTAGAGATACAATAGTTAGCTTTGCTTGAAAATAGAGCCAGCAAATATGTCTTTTCAGAATGAGGTCTAACATTCAAGCGATACGACATTGACAAATAGACACAGGTTTCCAGAGTGAATTTTTGTTTTAAATTTTTTATCTCTGGTTGTTCCTGGGCGAGTCGAATCGCAAACGTGAAAAGAACTGCCATAAAAGGATTCATTTATTTTGTAGCGTATATTATAAGTACGCTTTAGTAGATTCTGCCTTTTACATATATGGTTAAGAACGATTGGTGTTTGTTGAAATATTTTAAAACCATATTATATATTTATAGTGATAGCCATGTACATTTATAATTTTGTATTCATTATATTGTTAATCTGCCGACTGTAAAGTTCAACGCAATAAATACATATAAGTGTTAGTGTTTTTATTTATATACAGTACGGAGTCCATTTTGGACGGAAAATGCTAGTTATGATCACATACAAAATTTGAGTTAATTCCATCCGATAGTTATTGAGATATTTCATGATTTTAAGGGGTCCAGCTTTAACGCAAACGACCTATAGTATAGTAGACAAATGACCTTTACTAAAATATATGTTTTTATTATAATTGAAAAGTATGTATCGAAAGCATGATGGGGTCGGTATAATACTGAGAAAGACAAGAAAATGGCCTAAGCAAACATTTCATAACCAAACTCTACGACGATATTAGGTCCTATCTTAGAATAGAACCCTTGATAAGTGGTATCGTGGCCAAAGACGCTCCCGATTGAGCTAACCGGATGTTATATATATAGAGAGAGGTACGATGACACGAAATCACCTTTCATTCTTTTTAAATATTACCTTCAAATTTATATTTTCAGCATTTTCCTGTAGTACCGATGATGCTCAATATCATACAGTTCAGTTGTCAGATGGAGATGTGTTTACTTACAGGTTCGTTTTTGTTTATGCAACTAAATGGTAATTTTATTTTGTAGACATTAACAAAGTCCATTGACAATAATCATGTTTGCGGTATTTTGCAAAAATAATGTTAGCTCAAACACAATTGGAAATATAACGATAAACATGTACAGAAATACAATTGGTAAAATAAATTTAAATATTAATACATGGAAGTTTAAATGTAAAATTGTACAATAATTACATAATATTGTGTTCAAAATGACTGTGAATGAAAATGATATTTACATAGAAGCATGGTTTGTTATAAAATGTATTACTTTGTTTACTTTCTGCTTGAATGAATGATGCTAATTTGATTTTTGGAAGGTTGGTAGTTTTTAACTAAACGCGAAATTTGTTCAAGCTATGTCAAGTAAAGGAATATTTAATTATTTATTTTTCTCTGTTTGTTGTAAATTGGACATACAAATAAAACAATTCTATGACCATAAATGCGTATTTATCAAAACCTTTGTCAGAATACGACAGTACAAGAAACATATTTAAAATACAAAAATCAAAGAAAACTTGGTGTGGAACTAAATGGTTCATAAATATCTCTTCATTATAGTGGCATATTTATGTCACCAAATAACTTCTTAATTAATAATGTCAATTTAGTGGTTAACTAGTTACGTAACTAGATAATCACTGACCATCATCTAGACGCACTAAGTGATATTTTGTTAACTAGTTACGTAACTATATAGATTAATTAGCTCGTTATAATTATCTGATGGCAGAAACATGCCACCATACTTCATGATAATGTTTTACAATATGTTTCGGGTTTTCTGTTTTCGATTTTCGGCATTTGGTTCATTGAAATGCTTATTTGTTACGATATAATATTTTCACTTGCTACATTTATACTCTTTTCTGCTTTAGAATCGTACATAATATGTTGACAGCAGACTTGGCCCAAGCAGATTGTGAAAAAACCGGAGGTTCACTTGCTAAATTATCAACAGTCTCAAAGCTGGATATAGCTTATCAACTTATTAACTGTTCTAGTAAGTGATGATAAAAAAATATTTTTTAGCATTGTCAGTTCATAAAAATTACCAAAAACAAATTTAAAACACCTGAGTAAAAGCACCGAGAAAAGTATATTTCTACTAAATAATAGTATATATGCATATTCACTATTCTCAGTATAGTGCGTACATATTAACCCCGACCTGAGCTTTATGCAAGAATATTCATTACATTGAATACGAATGTAGTATTAAAGCTCGATTACACATTGACCGTAAGGATTATGAGTTAAAACTTAACACACAAACATACTACGATAATTTTACGATCGCTGTCGAAGTGTAGAATAGGCGTGGTACTGACTTTCGTCGGGATATGTGTAGATAATTATTAGATGCAAATGTGGAAGGTCAGGTCGGGGTCAATATGAATGCACTATGCATTTAAGTTATTGCGTGGCTGAACGTTGCCTCCAAACCCTGCTCATTAAAATTTGTATTATGACAGATGACCCTAAAGTTACCAATTTATGCGTAATTGGAATAAAACAACTGAATATTTTTTTTTTGCTCAAGGAAATTATCATTGCCCCAAGTAGGGTTCGAACCCTTGACCTCTTGATTCCTAAGCACACGCTCAACCACTTGACCACTGCTTTTTTGTTTATACTAAGTTTTATTTCAGAACTTAAAACATTGCGTAGACAGTTAGCGGATCAAGCATATCTTCACAAAACATCTAAGTTGTAAAGTTTCTTTTATTATCGCAATATTATTACAAGTTCATTTCTGAACTATAGCGAAGCTGGTTGAAAACATATCATGCGTTGAATTCACGTCTGAATAGAATTGACATGAAATTGAAAAGTGAAGATAAGTTGAATATTTGAAAAATGTTTGTTTATACAACACTTATCTTTTCATTGTTAGGACCACCAAATTTAATAGTCAAACTATCGTCATGGTCTTAAAATAGTGACATTTTCTACTCAATTTTAGCTTTTGGAACGTTAAAGTCATCAATAGTCGTATGATTTTGAATTACCCAACGTAGCATTTATAGCAAAAACGTTTCTTTACAATAATTATTACTTTTACATTACAGAACAAATTCTATACGGTTACTTTGTCGATGGAAGAAAAGAAAATGTAACATTAACTTGGAAATGGTCTGACGGGGAACTTATACCAATGAATGCAACTTTTTGGTACCCTGCATTTCCAAATTCAGACCATGAAGACTGTGTTATAGCGCGAATCAGACCAAAACGGTCATTTGATGACATTAGCTGTGGATATCCCCAGCCTTACATATGTGAAAGAGAGATTTATCATGCTGGTATGTATTGATTGAATGTGTAGTGTTGCATAAGTATTGATGGGATATGATTATGTGTGCCGCTATATGTACATATATCTGATAAAATGGTCGAAACACAATAAAATGTACTGACACAAATTTGAAATAGGGTTTCAACATGTTTAAACCCATGTTTTATTTACTGTTTTTAATTAACTGTACGATATTGGACTTCAAATTCAGGTCAGTGATGGCGTTCACTACGACTTTTTAACCAAATAATCGGCCATAATGACAACAGCTATTATGTGATTTAAGCATTTTTGATAAATGGTTTCTCATAATGTCCGAGATTTTTTGTAAATGCCTTGTAAGGGCAAGATGGAAAGCGAAATTATATGATCATGTAACTGTTGTGCTATCAATAGATAGAACTAAAACTAAATTTTCAGAACTTATAAATTTATATGTATTATTTTCAGCATTTTTGTGCCATCCTGATGACAGTCAATATAGAGCAGTTAGATTGCCAGATGGAGAATTATTTACGTACAGGTACATTTATATTTGCTAGGGACGTTTTCTCGACAATGAGTTTAACACTATTATACAAAATTGATCAAATGCAATGCATGGAGCTTCACTCCGCATGTTAGCATTTTGTCTCCGTGTTAAACGACAATCAGTCGTGCTACTAATACTTTCTAGATATGTATGAAACATTGGATTCAAGTATTTAACTTACCTTGGCCTGACAATTGCCCAGTTTGATAACCTGGTAGTCGTGAGAATGACCATAGAATTTTCCACCTCAACATAATTAATACACGCGGATGAAAATTAAGATTATTAATTTATTGAACATAAACAGTCGTACTTAGTTAAAACTGTGTATGACTAAGGCGTTGAATTCTGGTTAGATCTGTGTTGCCTTTTGCGGGCGCTGTCGGTCAAACTGCTGTTCAGGAAGTTGTTCGCCACTAGTAAATGGGTCGGCGGGCAGAGGTTTAAAAATGTCCAAGAAAACTGGTTGGGTTTTTCGGTGCAGGACCGGTGCATGGAGGGATGATGGTGTTCATATTGTTTCAACAACATCTATACTATTAAATTTGCGAGTTTCCTGTTTTGTGGAAGAATCTGCGCAGCTTTGAATAAATCTTTTGTTTGTCGCTGGAGCACCTATTTACCGGCATATCAATTCTTTTTTGACAAAGCCTCTTGATATTTGCAAAAACTGCCAAAAATCAACAAAAATAGTGGGTTTTTTGTGTCTAAAAATAGTTCTAGATAAAACTATAAATAGACACGTCAAACCAAACTCCCCGCAGCGGTTATCTCCCTTTATCAAAGCGTGACTTAAGCACTGTGAGGGGTTTGCTAAAGCCCGTGCTTGCACGGGCTCCCATCTAGTTTATACATGTATATAATATTTTCTTTATTTCCATCAAAAGTTTTGTACATTTTTATTAATTTGATCTCGTTTTCATTAAGATTTGTGAATACTCCAATGACAGCAAGAATGGCTCAAGCTGACTGTGTAAAAAGTGGAGGGTCTCTTGTTAAGGTCTCAACAATTTCAAAAAGGGATTATATTTTTCAAATATTGAACTGTCCTGGTAAGTGACATTCTTACAAAGTGGTCGAATATATTACGAGGGGTGTTTCATAAGCAATGCAACTGGTAATATAAATTTTTATTCAGAAAGAATTACAAAACAAAATTCAGTGCATTCCCTCGAAGTACTCTCCCTTAAACTTCACACAAAGTTTCAGTCTTTTAATCCAATTATAAAAGCACTTCTCATAATCCGAAGCAGTTATATGTCTAAGACACTGACAAACTGCAGAACCCAAGGCTTTCCTGGACGCATAACGCTTTCCAGCGAGGGTGGATTTTAGTCTTGGAAACAGAAAATAGTCACAGGGTGCCAAATCTGGTGAATAGGCAGGGTGTGGAAGCACTCGAACCTTTTGTTGTTTCAGAAAGTCCGTCACAATATGTGCTTTGTGAGATGACGCGTTGTCGTAAAGAAGTGACACAAATTTCCAGCCATGTTTTGGACGACGGTTGTTAAAATATTTCTGTAATTTCTTTAACACAACGTTTTTGTAGAACTTCGCTGTTACACTCTTGCCTTTTGGCACAGGAATTTGAATTGCTGGACCATTATGAGTAAAAAAAATACAATATAAAACCTTCTTCACAGTGATCGTTCGTTTGGCTATGCCAGGTCGCCTCGCATGTTTCGTGACCCATACACGATTTGCACTCTTTCGTTTTGGCTCAAAAAAGTGCACCCAAGTTTCATCACCTGTGATGAAGTCTGCAAACTTCTTCTTGTTAAATTTGGGGTAGAGTTTAAGCAACTGTTTTGCCTTTTTAACACGTTCTTGCTTTTGATCTTTGGTCAACAGATGAGGTATCCATCGTGCACATTTCTTGTTTACGAGCAAAACTTTGCGAAGAATAAAATGAACTCTTGCCGGTGATATTCCAGACATACGAGCAAGCTCACGGACAGTTAGCCTTGCATCTTTTTCAATTAATTCCTTGATTATCTGGATTTTAGATTTCGTAGTAGCTGTTTTAGGGCGTCCAGTACGGTTAAGGTCTTCAAACTGCTCTTTACCAGCTTTAAACTTTGAGATCCAGCGTGTAATGGTAGAATATGAAACTTCATTATGTCCGTAAATATCACAAATTTCAGAAAATATCGTTTTTGCACTTTGTCCAATTTTATGCCGTGCGAAAATATAGGACCGAATTTGCAACCAATGCACTGAACGTTTTCCAACCATTTTTACATGCAGTAAAACCAAACGATCGTGTTTAAACTGACCGTTTTCAGTAATGGAAGTGATTGCATGTGTAAAATTTTGCACACATTTAGGAGAAGGATTGAATTTTGTTTACACGAAGTGTCAAAATGATATGTCACGAGATTTTCGTGATTACGTGCAAGTTGCATTACTTATAAAACACCCCTCGTATATGATAAAAAAAAACATTAATATGCGGTGCCCTGTCCTGGTAACGACTATTTTTTTCAAGTACTAAAAGCAAAGTGAATTGGCTTACATGAACAAAATTTGAGTCAGTTCTATTTAAAAATTACGACAGAATCGAATAGAAAATACGTGATTATGTTTCTCATCATTGCTTAAAGCAGACTATAAATACTATCAGCACTTGGCAATAAGGGTCTCAGATTTTATCGCAAACTCCTACAAACAATCTCACGAAGTACATGTAGTAAAGGTTTTAATAAGAGTATACATGTATCATCAAGGTTTTTAAATTTCATAGCACCTTTCCATCTGTACTATCAGTACTTTGTCTTTTAAGGCGTGTCATTGATTCTAATATAATATTAGTACATTTTATAACATATGAACCGTGATCTCTTTTCTTTAATGGGAATGTATTGAACTTGATTGTCGACGGTGACCCTTGCGTAGTGGTATATACTATAACTTAAGTTACTTAACAGTACTATATATATATAATCTAAGAAGGTATATGTATTGTAAACTCACACTTGTTTTAATGAATTTAAGGCTTACCGGTGACAAATTATTTAACAGTCAGTTTGACAATTGCTGAACTTTGAAATGAAGTTATATTTAGATCGTAGAATTAAAATTTCCTTATGTAAAATATATATTGCTGTATGTTTTTTTAATACTACAGGATTTGAACACAAGTTTTACTTCGTTGACGGAAGTAATAATTATGCAGGTTTAACATGGAAATGGTCAGATGGTCAAACTATTCCAATGAATAATACATTCTGGATTTCTAAGTACCCTGATGCCCCTAACATTGATCACTGTTTGGCCATAGCAAGAAATGAGTGGACATTCGACGACGTTAACTGCAGCACGCTACTTCCCTTCATTTGCGAAAAACCTTCAGTTTAATTTAAATTATTTCAGTAAAATAAACAATATTGCAAAGACGTGTTATAGACTTGCATTTGTTCTACTTAAATCTCTAAATTTAATTAAGTTTACTTTATTTGTATAATATATCATTTATAAATTGTTTCAGTTTGGTTTAAAGCCGTAGCAACACATAGTGCATGTCATAACATGGAGGTCAGACAACCTACATTCATCAAACGAACACTATAATGATGTATTTACAAGTAGCAATAAGTTCACAATGCCACACAGTCGCACAGAAACAATAAATGTATAATAAACACTATAATGATGTATTTACAAGTAGCAATAAGTTCACACTGCCACACAGTCGCACAGAAACAATAAATGTATAATAAACACTATAATGATGTATTTACAAGTAGCAATAAGTTCACACTGCCACACAGTCGCACAGAAACAATAAATGTATAATAAACACTATAATGATGTATTTACAAGTAACAATAAGTTCACACTGCCACACAGTCGCACAGAAACAATAAATGTATAATAAACACTATAATGATGTATTTACAAGTAACAATAAGTTCACACTGCCACACAGTCGCACAGAAACAATAAATGTATAATAAACACTATAATGATGTATTTACAAGTAGCAATAAGTTCACACTGCCACACAGTCACACAGAAACTGTTAATGAAATACATTCACTATAATGATGTATTTACAAGTAGCAATAAGTTCCCCAAGCCACACAGTCTCACAAAAACAGTAAATGAAATACATACACAATAATGATGTATTGACAAGTAGCAATAAGTTCACAATGCCACACAGTCACACTGAAACAGTAAATGTATAATGAACACTATAATGATGTATTTACAAGTAGCAATAAGTTCACAATGCCACACAGTCACACAGAAACAATAAATGTATAATAAACACTATAATGATGTATTTACAAGTAGCAATAAGTTCACACTGCCACACAGTCGCAAAGAAACAATACATGTATAATAAACACTATAATGATGTATTTACAAGTAGCAATAAGTTCACAATGCCACACAGTCACACAGAAACAATACATGTATAATAAACACTATAATGATGTATTTACAAGTAGCAATAAGTTCACAATGCCACACAGTCACAGTAAATGAAATACATACACCATAATGATGTATTGACAAGTAGCAATAAGTTCAAACTGCCACACAGTCACACAAAAACAGTAAATGCAATACAAAGGAAACAGTAACAGTAAATGTATTACAATGTACGTATAATATAATGATATGTTGACAAGTAGCAATACGTTCATTGCTACGTTTCTGATAATGCTATCATATTTTAGCTGTTAACAGTATTTGATAATACTCAATGTAAACATTCAAAACAGTACCACTCGTCAAGGTCTTCATAATTAACACAGGTTTTGTGACACCATTGTACGCGACATGACTTATTAGAACATTTATCCATGTTGTCACTACAATCTGGTAATTTGCACGAGCAGTATATGATAATTTTATGTATTTTGATTTCAGATTTCGGCATTCTAGGCATTTTCAATATTTTTGGGAAGGGATGATCTTTTCATTTTGTAAACAAGTAATTAAATGTTGCCTCATTTTACTGATATCAAATCGGATATTAGTATTTTATTTAAAGTTATTGAAACAAATTTCAGTCAATAATGCGATTGCAAATATGCCACAGTCACTGCTATTAAGTTGTTGTTGGACGGATGGTATATTAATTAACAAAGTATTTAAATGTTGGTTGCCGTATACTTGTGAAAGTTGAATCTTCTTTGTGTAAACCTAAGCTTTCGATCCAAAAATTAGGTGCGTATTGACTTTCATCGTTGCGGGAATTTTCGAGAATTTCGTCATTAAATCTTTATTTTACTTCTTTGATTGACAGGACGGGGCACTTACAGATTACTTTAGTTTTATAGATGAGGTGGATTGATTTACTGGTGTTTTTACAATAATCTTGGAATCACTTTTTAGCGTAAAAGAGAATGGTTCATTTGAATCGATTTTTTTTATCGAAGACGGTTGTTTTGTGATAGTTTCTAATAGTTTACCTTTTGGATTACTTGCCTCTAATAAATCAGGTGCAGGTACAACATCGAAATCGGTTTTGCGCGTTTTTTTTGCCTGGTCTTTCAAGCAATTTTAGGCCTACTGTTTTTTCTTAAAAAGTGTCAAACTTGTAGTTCTTTTTTCACTATTAACGGTGGTTGAAGAATTTCTATTATCTGATTTGTTAACAGCTAAAATATGATAGCATGTACCGACCGATGGGCAGCTACAATGAATTTTTGGTTGATATAAAGATACGATGAACTTTCTTTTATGGACACCTTCAACGACAAACGCATTCATGCTGGATACAAAACAATTTATTTTCCTTTATTAATTTATCGGCTAGCAACTCTTGTGAAACCAACTTTTCTCGGCCCTTTTTCTCTGAAACGACTTTGTCTACTAAAACTGTTGAATTTAAACAAGCTGTTTCTTCGTCCGATATGAAATTTTCATCGACTGCGTCTGATATTAAATTTTCATTGACTACGCCATTATTATGCTCGTTATTTGAATTTATCACGTCGCCATCCGTACATGAAGAATCTGAGTTAATATCGTTTTTATTTTTACTATTGTCTCTAATTCATTTGTGATTTGTTTCAAAAATTCGTCAGGGCTCTCAGCAGAATTAATCAATTGAATGTCCTCTACGTCAACTTTGGCTATGTTTTGCCATTCGCGTTTTAATCTATACTTTCCAATTCCTGCCCTACTGCACTGAACCTGCGCGTGGTCGTGCTTTTGTAAGAAGAACATGTTTAAAACAATTAAATCTACCGGCAATTCGCGACGACACTGCATTGCCTGAAGTACATTATTTAGACTTTCCGCAGGATTTGTTGTAATTCCTGAATATGAGTTATAAATATTAAACTCTTCCAACAGGAAACGGGCCGAGTGATCGATAATGGCGCTTTTGATATTTTTTTTTCGAAGAACTTTATGATTTCCTTTGACCATACATTTTAAAACTCCGCGTATTTAGTTTCAAAGATCTCAATTGATTCAGAACGCAATAGATTTTCAATATGGTTTCTATAAAGAAATATATCATCAGAAGTAGATTTTTTATTGTGTAACCATATCTTGACATCTTGTATGAGATGATTCCAACAGTATGCGTTGTAGACTTTTGGTAAGACTTTCTGAATTGCGTTTGTAATTCCACGCTCTCTATCTGATAATAGGATGCTTGCCATTTCCTAAATTATGTATATGTTCATTTAACAGAGTTAGAAAATCTTTGATTTCTTTAATGACTGATGGTTTTGTTTTCACATATTCAGTATTACATCTCGGATACTTTTTATTTCCATCATGACGCCAAAAATTACCTATCACAAAGAGCGTCCTTTGGGTCTAACAATTGTGATGTATCAATTAAATATACCTGACTTCCTTTTGGTTTCAATGGAACGTCTATTGAAATATTGTCTTCCAAATTACCAGATTCAGCTTCATTTGATATATCAATAGCTACATTCATATTAAGTTTTCCTGAGCAATTCATATACACATTCACTTTGTTATCATGATTGTCACTTAGTCCCTTTCCGCCACCTGATTGTCTAAATTTTAAACTGGTTTTAGATTTCTTGTTACTTTTCACACTTGCAGTAGACTTTCTTTTAGATTTAATAATGCTACCCTTTTTGTTACATTTTTCATTGTTCATAGTAATGTTACCCTTATCTGTACTTTTTTCATAGTCCATTGTTTCATTATTTATATCAGTTTCAACACTGATTAATCCATTAGGTACACTAAATCTATTAACACTTGTATAGTTCTTTGCCGATTCAATTAAACTAGTACTTGAACGGTGTTTTTCAGTTGAAGGCTTTCTTCTAACACACTGTGTCTTTCTTGTTGATACTACATTCTTCATTTTAGAAGCACATTTTCCTATATATTTAGTGTTAAGGTCCAAATTTGGAATATATATTTGTTTCCTTGTATTCTTCTTATTTATGTATTTACGACATGACACTTTACTAGGGCAAACAATCACTTCGCCATCATTTTTCACCAACTATATTGCTGTATTTTAAAGTAAAATTATCATATAGATAGCTGTCCATTACATTGTGAATTTCCTGTTCCATATTTTTAACCACTAACTTTGTTCTATCAACTCCCAAATGAAGTCCATCTCTGGCAAGCATATCACTTTTAAAATCATGGTGGGGTACAAATGACACATCTGGATAAATACTTGAAACCTTCATTAACATTTGGTTCACAGACTGAGCAATACCATTGATAATATCTATATCATTCTGTATGGGTTTACCAACCAAATGACGATTTACTGTGACTGGAAGTACTGCTGAGAATACAATTTTACATCTGAAATGGAGAAACAACTGAATTAATAGTGCTAGATGACCAATACAAGAACTTGTTACTTTCGGTTCCCCAAATACCCGTTCTTGGAATATTTTCATTTTGAATGATTGGTACATAGATTCGATTCCTCTACTATAATATATTTTGTTTTTGTTTTTAACTATATTGTGAGCATAAGAAAGGGTAAAACTAACAAACACATGTGATAATGTGAAATATGGCTACGTGTCCATTATGTATAAAAAGTTAAGCTATTTTAAAAAATATTTAAAAAAAAATATTATAAATACAAATTAAAAAGTTGATAATTTTAAATAAACAATAATGCATAAGAAACCATATTAAGTACATGTATGTAACTTCTCTATATTTAGGGAATTATAACTGTTTTAATTTAAATCAGGGGGCTCCCTGTTCGACAAGTAAGAAAGAGCGGAATGGCTAATAAACTAAATTTTGTAATTTATATATAGTTATTGTGTTAGTTCGAAATTAGGGGGCACCCTGTTCGGCAGGAAAGAAAGAGTATAAATGGTATAAATGTTGCTGTTGTGAACCAGATTCATAAAACATGATACAAACTATACACTTTACAAAAGTTCTAACCGATCACTTTTCAAATTTGATTACTTTATAACTAAGTTAACAAAGATTGATGCAAAGTGAAATTTAATACTCACCACCCTCTGCACGAACATTTCTTGCCAAAATGTGTAGATCACACCCTGTGTCCTGCTCGAGTGCATCGGACTGTATCAAATTATTTTTCTTTCCACAAATCGGTAGAAAATAGCACAAAAATCACTTCTGCAAAATTTAATAAGGATCCATTGGCCCGTTATTAAATAATCTAAATTTGAAAAGTGATCGGTTAGAACTTTTTTAAGTGTGGTGTAACAACGTACAAACTGTAGCAGATTACTACGCCAACAATGTCACGCATTTAATGCGTATACAGTTACATATAAGTGAAATAAGTTGACTACTTATAAATTCATACCTTGGGTTAATTTCTTTGATGTCATCATACAATTTTTCAAACCGGTCACACAAAATAATTTCACAATCTCTATTTCTCTTGTAGTAAATATTGTTGATACCACATACAATACCCACGACCTGAAGTTTAAAACATTGAAGTGAGTAATGGTCATATTTATTATGGTTGTAATTATCAAAATATAAATACAGTGCCCACCAAAAGTTTGGAGACATTTTCACTTTGTAAGTCTAATACATAGGAGATTACAAACAATCTTTAACCATATTAAACAAGTTCGACATAAATAAGAATTCCTAAGTCAACGACAGAAAGGGCATTTTTATGGCAAAAAATAAACCCAGCTCTGTATTTTTTTTGTTTCTATATCAACCATTCTCTTTTAAATTGAAGTCAATTGATGTACGTAAAATTATATTAAGTGATTAAGTCGGTCGAGGTATTTTGACCTCCCCAAACATATAATTTTAGTATTAAAGAAATATTTAAAGGCGTATTTCTAAGCGTAGTTTTTATTTTGGCAGTGGCTAGAGTTACGGTTCCGTAACTCTAATCCCAGGTTTTAGAGTTACGGAAGTTCCGTAACTGTAGACAGACTACAAGGGTAGGCTAGAGTTACGAAAGTCAAATAACACTGCCTTTTATTTTAGCATGTCACAGTTGCAATCTAAGCAATGAACAAACAGTTTAAAAGTGGCAAATTGGTTATAAACTCGGTTATTGATCTTTCCTTTGGAAGAAAAGTCAATTCCTGCAAATGATACAATCAAGGACCATAACCCTGTATGTATAGGGTCCTTGATAAAATCCAATGCAACTCAGACACACGAAATTGATTTTTTAAATAAATATTTCTTAAAAACAGAAACCACGACTCGTGGATCATACATATACAATTTATATCTGTAATTCTTGCATGTTTTTATTAATAAACTATGATTATTAGTATTAAATCAACCACTTTAGAACATATTAAAATGCCTCCTTTCTTAACGAAAAAAATCGAATTCTTTACTTTAAAAGGTTATTTGAAGTCTTGAAGCCCGGACACCAAAAACTACAAAAAAGACCATGCATTGCATCACTTCTGTCATAACAATTATATGAATGTCGGTTGGACGACTTTGAATGTTCGAACGTTCAGAGGTGCGACCATTGATCTATATGTGCGACCACGGCAAACTAACGCTTTAAATGGATCGAATGCATTCTCGTTCCCAGAGGTTTTAGATATTCTCGAGGCTAAAACTTGAGAAAAATGGTTTTGAACGAAAAAGTCAATGGCTGCCCGTATTTAACTAAGATGCAATTCAGAGTCTTTTAGACTAAATCCATTGAGAAATTGAAAACACGTCTTAAGTCTTTTTTTCGAAAATTACTTTTTATATTTTAGAATTGAAATAAGCCCGGTCACTCTTGAAAATTATTTGAATTTTGATACATGTTTATTCAAGCATCTCTTGGTATACTGATCCAACCTTATAAAGCGTTCAAAACTGTATGCCCATTAGGGCTCTACACCGGTATACGATATATATCGAATACAGGTATTGTAGGTTCGATAGATATATCGGATCGAACGTTTCCGTATCGATCAAAATATCGATCAATGACGGTCATACAAATAAAGTCCATTGCCTGCAAATCAGTTAATATTTTGTATCGCCATATCAACATTCTACTGCTTCCAGTTCGGTATGGACTAATCTGTGGACGAACAATCTCGTAATATGACATTTCTTTACGCAAACGTATTGTAAACACCGGTCAAGTCACGTTTTGTTCTTTTAAATAAAAGGAAATAACTGTTGCTGTTAGAATATCCTTTATTCGTCCTATCTAGCTTATTGTTTTGCAAACCCGAGTGTCGCGTCGCAACACTAGGGCAAAACTAACACAGGGAACGTAACCCTCGCATGTCAAGAACCTACTCTCCATTTGACGAGGAGTGAGCAAGAACGTGACGTCAGAAAATGGCAGAAAGCAATGTGAAAGCGGTAACGACCTCGGGGTAAAGGGCTTTTTAAATGTCACTTAAACTGTATTTAGTATTGTAATCAGTGTTTTTCGTTAATGCGTTGTATTGCCAACAACTAAAAGCAGTGCTTTGTGCATTTTATACAAATTATGTCTTTTTTGTGTGTTGGTAAGAAGTACGGCGTCCATTTTGTAACCAAGAACGCTGTTCATGCTGATAGTTTTGAACAGCTAGTGCGACAATACTACGCATGCTCAAGATGCCTTAACTCTACACTCGGGTTTGCAAAACAAATACAGCCAGTTTTCAATTAGTCCGGGAACCAAAAATCAGTATTTAAAATACTGATCAAATCTGGGAACCAGTAGTCAGATTTGTTCAGGTAGATCCGCAATGTAAATAAAACTTGGTTGTACAGAAGCGATATGTCAAGACAATAGGTTAAGTTCTGAAAGAGCATGTTTTTCCTTTTGTTGATCTTTGTTTAGAGTTATGCAAATATTTATTTCTGGAAATAAATCCAACTAAAAAGTAAACGGAACAGAATGTACAATACGCTGCAAAAATGTTGTAAGCGCAGGAGGCAATACAACAAACCTGGTCGTCCATGTCATCCTGTCAGCAGAATGTCTAGTCCCATACTAACTGGATGCAATGATATTTCTTGAAATATGCAAGAATCAAAGACATTAACATTTAAAATATTAATAAGATAATGCATTTAGTAGTATGGTGCTTCTATAATAAAAATAAATCAATAAAACAACAATGTTTTACTGTTTTACAAGAATTCTATTAATTTTAAAATATCATATGATAAATCGAATATCGATCATTTTGTATCGATACGAATATCGTATCGATCATTCTTACCGATATAGGGCCCTACGTCTGAGGTATGTGCATACAGTTTTGGACCCTTTAAAAGCTATAAGGTCTGATCAGGGTACCATTAGATGCTTGAATATATAAATTTAGAATTTTAGATCATTATCTATTTCATACGATCGGATGGATGATTATATATATGATCAAATCATTCAAAAGAGATATATCGCCTATTTCGTGCCGTATACATGATATGGGTGCCGATATGTGTAGGGCTAAGCCGTGGAGGGGGGCATTTGCCCCGCTTGAGGCACCAATTATTGAATTGGGACCTAATATGAATACTTGATTTTAAATAATGTACAATTAAGGCTACTTCGAGATTAAAAATACAAAACAATGTGTACTTTATTCCGCAATAAAAACATCATATTCTTGACCGTAAAATGCACAATTCTGTTTTAGTTTCCCGCACAGAAGAACAAATTGATTGAAAATGGCGACATAATGAAATACTCTAAAGAGGTTTTAATTGTCATAACAAAGTACAAAAAAACAACCTCTCTTAAACAGCACCCACTGGAGGGGACTAAAGTATGTTGCTGTTAAGAGTGTGTTGCTCTGTAGAAATTACACCTAAGGGTAATATCAAAAGCTGTTGTTCTGCCGAGGATTTGCTCTGAAGAGAGCCTATGTCCAATCTCCGTAAACAGATATTCTGTAGAGCGTTGTCGTACAGGATCTCTACTTTCTCCTTGGAAGGTCACGTCGAGATGAACTTTGTTTCGACCAATCAATGCGTAGCGTTCATCTAGACGAAAACACTATTAATCACATTTTGATTTCGTAATATCTATTTTTAGACCAAGTTTTGCATGCTAATTTAACAGCGGTATTATTCACAGTCTGCGATTGGGCGACTCATTTCAAATTGCGTGACGTAGACGATGTAAACAAGTCAAGTATCATAACAATTTCGTCATGAATATTATGATGAGAAAAGGTCGCCTGAACGTGACCTTCGTTTGAAAAAGGCCAGATCTAAATTAGCGAGTGTGCGAGCGGAAAACTTTAGATCGGGTTTTAATCAGATTGACCTCTCTACAGAGGTTATACTGTAATTAATTGTCCGATTGTAAATCGATCGTATTTTAGAGACTCTAGATACTGTTAGTGAATTTTATTCAACTGTCAGTGGTGCGCTCATCAACTCCGCTGATTTAAATAAAATGTTAATATTATTCGATTGTAAGTAGATGTGTATTGTAGTAAATATTTAAATCAGCGAAGTATTTCCAACTGAAAATACTCACGGTCTAATAAAACTCAACAATTAATACAAAAAGTTATGTCTATGCTGAAATTGTTATTTTTTAAGGAATCTAAATTTTCTTACTTCGTAATATCAAATCCTCATCTGGACAAAACATGTATAGGTCGTTTGCGTTAAAGCTGGACCCCTAAAATCATGAATTATCTCAATAACTATCGGATGGAATTAACTCAAATTTTGTATGTGATCATAACTAGCATTTTCCTTCTCAAATCCAAAAATTCAGAATTTTTCTATAAATACATAACATACTTCCCATAGACATGCAATGCAAATTTTGAAGCCAAAAAGAGACTTTTGTTAAATGGGTTTGTTCCATAATCAGAACAGCCTTATAACAGTAGATACAAATAATAGCTAAATATGAGGCCCGGTTAGAAATTTTATTTGATAACAAAGTACGGTATAGATAGAAAGCGAAAACAACTTGTTTTCGCGAAAACAACTTTTTTTACGAAAACAACCTGTTAAATTAATATTATACGTTATTTCAAACAAAACTTAGTATTTTATGAATGCATTTAAAAATACTTTAAATGAGCAAGTTTTGGTACAAAATTCCGAAAAATACGAAAACAACTATCAGTCAATCTCACGAAAACAACTTTGAAAGCAAAAATCAGTCAGTCTCGCGAAAACAACTTTTTCTACGAAAACAACTTTTATATGAAAACAACAATCAGCCAATCTCTCAAAAACAACTTTTCCTACTAAAGCAACAATCAGTCAATCTGGACAGGTGTATTCCCCGGACCCACCTATGTTTTTTAAAGAAAATGGAACGATTACATGGACCCACCCCTTAACATTCTTGTATAATAATGAATATCGCAAAGATTTTTACAAACGTTCAAACTTAGGTGTATTCTTTGATAATTTTTGCGCGTCTATTCTTTGTAGGAAATGGACACACGTTTATTTCTTTATTCATGAATGGATCCTCATAAATAATGTATCTGTTAAAAGCTAGGACAATGCCATTTTCAAAAAAGTTAGAATAACGAAATTGGATGTTAAGTAAGTAAAAAGAGTGCATTTGAACACAACTCTGTCCAGTGCAAGTGAACACGTGCACATTGTATTTCTATTGAACCATATGTGGGCATTCATACAACTCTATATGCTTTTTATTTAAATTTTATATCTTTTAAACGATCCATTAAACTGGCGTCACTGTTCCGAAATTGACACCAGATGGACATACGAATATTGAATTTCGAATTTCGCACGAAGATAGCCCCGAAATTGTCCGACAATCAATCAGCACCCGAAGCAAGTACGATTCCTACAGAAGGTCACGCGATCGCATCCGATCCACACACGTATCTTTCTGAATTTCATGCGATGGCATCCGATCTACTCACAAAGTCACCTCAAAGACGCAGACTTTTACAAAGTTGTAACACGCAGGACATGCGAGGGTCACACGATGGGTATACGCCATCGTATTGTAAATATGATGTGTTAGAATGTAGTAACGAACGCGTCACGTGACTCCCGGTTCATGGTCCCTGGATCAACGCTTACGTTTATCAATTCAGAAAATTTACAAAGATTTTAAAGGTTTCTTATTCATATATCATACACAATGGTCTGTCTCTAAGATTCATTGTTAGGGTACTTTATTTTGGATTTTTTTATAAGTAGTACGTCACTTTTTCAGTAATAATTAAGCTAATAAATGTTTTTTCAATTGATCACGATCCGACGATTTCGGACATGACGAATATTCGTACTAGATTTTCTGTTCGGGATCGCGAATATCCGAGTACTCGGATAGATAGGACAGCAATCTTATCAATAAAACATTTTGTGAAGCAAAGTGGCTTGAATTTTATTCTCAGTACAATATGGGATCGGGAAGCGGGCTCGGGAGTGATAATTCTAGATTTGTTTTCACATTTTAGCTAAAGGCTCTATATTAAACAGCGCGAGGCGGAATACCGAAGAATTTAAACTTCCTTTATACCGCAATAAACCATACATTTAGAATTATGTATTTTTAATTTATAGAACACTGTAAGAATCAAAATGATGCAGAATATTCGTATACACATAAATAATACATGCGCATGTGTATCTAATATTCACATAACACATAGCATAATGATAGAATGCTTCATTCAGCATCAGAAGAAGAATTTCTGAAAGTCTGTTGTGGCGGAGATTTATTTGTAAAGACCATGAAACTGACATTACTTATGTGAGAGAAAAACTCTTAACATAAAGTGTAGTTTATACACATGTATGTACATTCGCTAGCAACCTCATTATATACGTGCTAATGATGAGTGTATTTTAAGATTTTGAAAAAAGACCCACTTTATTTGAATATTTCAGATTCATAAAGAAAACGGTTTGTCAGCAACTATGACTTGTTAATTATTTCTTTATAAAACAGGAAAGAAAATATAACTTAAAAGAAAAATAACTTTCAAGCAGTGAACAAAAGACAGTTTACGTGATGAAAATTTTGCGTTCCTGACTCCATTGTTCTCAATCCTGTAGATATGGTTGTTTTGACCAGAACAAAAACTTCCGTATAGAAACTTTATCTCGCGTGAGATTAAGATCACAAGTTTGTTTGTAAAGGTGTGTCATTTGAGAGGTAACTAGATAAGAGGTGTGACCATTTATTGCAATGTCTTGTTAATAATGCCTTAGTATTTTTTCCCAAAATTTCATAAATGCCCAAAATGCAAAAGAGTGCATCAAAAAAATATTTTAAAGTTGTATTGTTCATGCAGATTACCGGATATAGTTGACAATTAAATACAGTGTGAAAATAAAACTTGCAAAACAAAATGGTTTCACGAGCAATGCTATAAAATCATTATTTTCGGAATTTTGTACCAAAACTTGCTCATTTAACGTATTTTATCATATACATTCATAAAATATCAAGTTTTACTTAAAATAACGTATAATATTAATTTAACAAGTTGTTTTCGTAAAAAAAGTTATTTTCGCGAAAACAAGTTATTTTCGCTATCGATCTATACCCAACAAAGTATAACAGTATATACAAACTCAAATATCATCATCACTGTCGTCTGTATCGTCAAAATCTATACATATTCTACACGTGCGATTTTAAAGACGGGCCTCTGCTTTACAATTCAGTAGACCGTCTAGTGTTTATTTAAGCGACAAATTTTCAGTAAACGCACGGGACTTTGTATAAAAACACCGGAAGTATGACAATGTTATAATCAGAACAGCTTATTTTACCTCCCGCCGGAATTTTGATAAAAAATTTCAAATATTTTGAATTATACCTTATGGAAAACTTTTTTATTTATTTTTTACTTTATTTATTAAAAGTTCTGAAAATTAAAATCCTAGAAGGAAAAATTGAACTAAGATAGTATTAAAATTTTTAGCAAAATCGCTGTTACAGTTTAAAAGATATTAACGGCAAATAGGGGTCCAGCATTAACGCAAACGACCTATAACGATGTTTTATATTATTAAATTACATCGAATTTACCTCGCTTTATAATTTGTAAAGTTTTGTTTTATTAACCTGTCACAACCTGAATAATTACATGGTGTAATTATTCAACTTCTTTTAACCATTGAGCCACCGGTCCATCTTCATAATTGATGATCTAACGATATATAATTATACGGCAATTTTGAAATGAGGAAAATAACATGTTCGAATAGAGTGAAAAATACTGTGATAGGTTCAGTGATCTTGTAATTATTCAGTTGTCCAGGTTAATAAAACAGAACTACAGGTCGTTCACGTAAACATTGCGTATATGAACACAGCCAGTTTCATTACACACCAAAATTTAGGGGTGAATTATTTCAACAGTTTTTGTAGTTTAATTAGTTTACACTTAATTCATAAACATATCATTATATAAAATTTTCAATGTGCATACACACTATTCAAAATAAATCATACATATAAATTGGTCTGTTTGAATCAGTAAAATGCTATTCATGCATTAGCTTATTCACCTATTTAGAGGGCAAGTCTATTGTTTAAAGTACAAAAACACGCATGACCTAGAATACGACCTGTATACTTATTTAATATTGTGCGTATCATGTGTGTATTTACAGGTCGACCACGTAAACATTGTGTATATAAACAAGGCCAGTTTTATTACACTCCAATATTTAGGAGTGAATTATTTTTAATTTGATAGTTTACAGGTCGTCCTCGTAAACATTGCGTATATAAACATAGCCAGTTTCACTACACATCAATATTTAGGGGTGAAGTATTTTTACAATTCTATTGTTTATTTAGTTTAAACACATTTTATAAACATATCATTACATAAAATTTACAATGTGCATATACGATATTTAAAATAAATGTTAAATATCAAAGTGGTGTATCTAAATCATTAAAAAGCTGTTAATGCATTCGCTTATTAACCTATTTAGTGGGCAAGTCCATTGTTTAAAGTACAAAAACACGCATGACCTAGAATACGACTTATAGTTAGTTTACACTTATTTTATAAACATATCATTGTATACAATTTTTCCATTTTCATACACACCATCAAAATAAATGTTAAATATCAAAGTGGTATGTTTAAATCAGTAAAATGCTGTTCATGCATCAACTTATTCACCTATTTAGTGGACAAGTCCATATTTAAAGTACAAAAACACGCATGACCAAGAATACGTTATGTAGTATACGTTAGTGTGAATATGCTATTTTTAGAATTCAGTTACGTCACATGACAGTCATGTGATACATCATAACACATGATGTAGTAGTTGTTATAGATTTATTTGGAGTGAACTATTGATGTGAATTTAATATTGGATATGTTTTGATGATGTCGTCGTCAAATATTAAATGTCCAGTGTGTCAGACATGGTAAGATTTTAACTTTGTAAGAGGGGGGGGGATAAACGTTAAATGCGTGAATTGTAGAAAAATATTTATGTAACTCTCATTTTGATTTGTGGTATGTGTATGTATTTAAATATATATGAGTTTATTGTGCACACATGTATATAGACCAAGCGTACTTTCAAATAGCTGAAAATATCCACTCGCATACATGCATTAATTACTATAATATTGAAATAAATACGCGAACATATATATAGCTGTCGTCTGAAAATATTATCAGAAAGTACTGTGTGTACCGCAATGAATGAGTATACAATTTTCTATATACATGACCGTTATATAAATGTAGATAGCTGACTAGATCGTGGATAATCAAATATTTCTATACTTTTCAAAACTTTATAGGGATCACTTATTTTGACTGTATTTATTTAATGGATAACTCTAGTGTACGAATTTGATTATAATTGCGTTCGCTTTATCACATGGGTGTATTTTGTATCCAAAATTAAAGGTACTAGTTCACAGATTTGGTTACGATCAATTCTGTCTAGTTGAGGTGTGTATAGCATGCATACAACCTAAGTTATCGGCATCATGTTCTAACCCACCTCCTCTTACTTAATAGGCTCCTATTTTTGTCATAGTGAACTAAGTCCAAGATGTATGGAACATTCAGGAGTTTCTCAATTTACAAATAAAAAAAGGAATCTCTGAATCTAGTTTTTAGGCAGGTCAACATCGAGTTGCACAAGAAGAACAACAGTCGTACAATAGGCGAAGAACTACCACTGTTGAATCCATAAATAAGGCCAATAAAATAAAAATCAAAGAATGATCTGAAAGATATGTTGCCAATTATGTACCACGTGTGCATCACAGTTTCTACAGACCTGGGAGCAGAAAGTGATGTTGTGGATTATATTTGCAGCAAATTAATTGAATATGATATGGAATAAATCTTGATTGAATGACTAAATGATATCATTAACATTTTAACACATTATTATTATCAATTACATCAAATTGATCGATGAAAATGAAAAATACAGTTATGCACAAAATTGTTTTATACAATTTAATGAAAATGTTACCTATACTAATATATACTGTAACCTTGAACAACATTTAATTACAGTAACCTTCAAATAATTATACTTTTAATATATAGAAATCTATAAATGTATTCAATAAACAGACCACTAAATATACATTTTATATACAGTTACCTTCAAATACATTTAATATACTGTAACAGTAACCTCTAAATACATTACTTGCCGGATTGCTTGCAAGGATATCAGACCTTAGAGGTATTCATAAAGCGAAACTGAAGGTTATCTGAACCTAAAATGCCAAGGACTTTTGATTTAATTAAAGATATAATGCTAATCGCTTGATGCATAAAATTTTGTATTTTTCTCAACAAATTTGTTCAGGGATTGAGAATTTCTCTTAAGTTCTAGTCAAAGCAGTAGGTTTTGTAATTTTATAAATGAAATTGTTTCAATGTCAGTTCTTTCCTCCTAGGCAAGAGACAAAAGCTAAACAGCTTCAAGAAGACTTAGAATTGTAATGAATATAATTTGGCTCAAAAATCTTTTATTTCTAGTCAAAAACTTCTGTTTTGAAGTCAATCTGTTATTATTATTGTTTATTTTATTGCCAGTCATCTCAGGTTGAGAAATTTACTCAAAGACAATCATTAAGTAGTAAGAAAATATTTTATCTTTTTTAAAAATCTTTAGCAAAGGTAGATAGTTCACTTTGACTAAATTTCTTATTATATGAAAAAAGAATAAAAGTCATAGTGAACTATCCCACAAAACGTTTGCTTTTTAAAATGCAGTAGATAGTATAAGTTAAAACTTTACTGTTTTTTATTGCTTTAAAACGTTTGAATTTAAAACTAAGATAACATTAAGTGAATAATGAATCATTTTTGGAGGGCACGTTGAAATGACTAAAATGTGATTTTCTCTTTACTTTGTTTTTGAGGGTTAGTTCACTTTCACATATCCCCATCCATATACACTTAACAAAACTTACAAGAAAAGATTAATGCAACGCATTAAATACCGCCGGTTAGTGGTAACATTATGTGTACATACATCAAAAGAGAAAACAAAGATATATGCGGCAAAAAGAGCTCATGTATTCTGAGGTATGATACAGAACATGTAAAGTGTTCCATGACTAAATGGCACAGTTTATAGATCTACAATATCAATATATTATTTCTTTTTATAAACTTACATAAAAACATTGCTTATTGGCCACTAATTACGGCAATATATTTATGTTTGTTAAAATATAAGCACCTGTTATAATAATTATTATATTATATTAGACTGCTATTCTATAAAGAGGCTAACGGACCATTTGTGTTTAATAGGTACTCGAATGTCTACGTGTTTAAGTCTAAATCAGTGTTTAGAAGAGAAGATAATTATCAACTTCCTCGAAAAACTCCTGTTAAACATGATACATAAATGCTTTAAAGAATAAATGAATCGTATATAAAAACACTCCGGATTTAACAATTCAGTAATCTAATACTTCTTGTCCAGCTTTATTGTCAAACCTATTTTGACCTAATGGCGGCCCCCATGAGAAAGTGAGTTAGTAATTACGCAGTAACAGCCGAAAAGTTCAGCATGCAGACACAGTATCAAAACTTACTAAAGACAAGAACAAATAATTAACTTTTACATCATGCATTTTGTGCTTCGCATACGATAAACCCGATCTAAAATTCTTAGCTGGAGTACTCGCTTATTTACCGCGAGTCTGCAGCAAATCTGTTCACGGAGACGTGCGTGAAACATGTCGGTACGTGTGGTTTTTAGCCTGAACCTCAATTTAGGGGAGCAGATATTTTACAATGTATTAAGATATAAATTAAGGATAACATGTTCTTTAAAATGCCCTCCCAAAAGAAGAAATTTTTATTGCAGTACTATAAAACTAAAAATTGTTACAATTTAGCACTGTCAACATTTGTAAATAAAAAATGGAGGACGCAACTAAAAGAAATCATGAACTGCTCCTACCATGGTCATCAGATTCTGACGACTCCAATATACCACCGGCCTTCAGGCCGGCGGTAAACAAGTATACATGTATATATGGGCTCATATCTAAGTAAATGTTAGTCCGATTTAAGTCAATTTTCTATATAGTTTACAGATAAAACTACATTATTATGTTGATTTCATTACATAAAACAAAATATTTAACAAATAATAACAAAAACATCATATGTGTGAAAAGGCAAAATAACAAAATGAGGATTGCGATCTGCGTGGATAAGTGAACTTTGTAAAAGGATGGAGGCGTTTGGGTGAATGTGTCCACAATTCTCTCTCGAATAAAGAGTGTGACCTCCATGGCTGTTGAGAACCGCTTTGCATCGCGTTCTCGTGGATTTCACATACTGATTGAAGTGACGCTGACGTATACCTGACCACACGTGTACAATCCTTACGCATAGCTCACCTAGGGGCTGGGCTGCAACACCACGGCGTACAAGGTGGTTCAATTTATCCCATACGCGTTCTTTATGTTTAGCTTAAGATATTGGTGGTGTGCACATCACCGTGATGTTGTTGTCATGTAGTAATTCTGTTGTCGCTCTAGCTGATTTGAGCTAGCGCGTCATCCATTTTAACAACCCAATACCTAATTGTATCTGTTCTACCGTTAGCCGGCCCATTTTGTGTTTTTTTGAATGTTCGGGTCGTAATATTGTCCACAGCGACCATGTGCAATTTTGATTCGCGCAAGTCACGATTTCCTCGTTCATTTAATGAATTGCATCGATTCACGGTTTAACGCACCGGTTAGATTACTTTCGAAAAAATGACTACGCAGTAATTTATTCCTTAAATTTAAATAACTGAACTAAACTAAGGCCTATAATGGCAATAATTATTAAAGAATGTATTAAGTGCATTCTCGACAAAATCATATCATATTGTATTTATTTAAAAAGTCACTAAGTATTTTTAAAGTTATTTGCATTAATTACAGTTGTCCTTTCCAGTCTAATAATGCTTAACTTCGGTAACAAGCTGATGACTGGTAGCGGTTAAAATTGAAATATTTTGTTGCTGATTGAACTGACATTTATGATTGTCTATAGAAAGCGTTTGACAGAAAATGTCGTCGTGAAGTTTGGTCATGAAACATTTTACGGCAAATCTCCAAATACCTCTGAATAAAAAAAGTTGGAAATAAAGAAAAGGCGAAAATATGTGCTTTATACTATGTTAAAGCCTGGTCCGAGAAGTCTAGTCTGTCCAATGACATTCTCTTCTGTATTTTTATACTTTGTTTGCTGAACACTAACCTTGAAGAATGATTGTTTCATATTTATTTAAGTGTTTAACTAGACTGTATATTAGTTAAAGTGCTGTGTGGTAAAGGTCGTGGACTTTGATTAGGCCATTCCAATTGACGTTAATCAATGTGATTTAAAAGGATTCGATACCCGACCGCGACAGGCTATAACCGCAAATCCACGTTTGCATTGACCAAATCGGTCTAAATATAGAAATAACAAAATCACGATGCTATTAAAACTGTTTCGTCTTACATGAAAGCTACGCATTGATTGGTCAATTTAATACAAAAGGCCATCTTTTCGTGACCCCTGTTCCTTGACGATAGATTTTACAAGACACCGGTCTGTAAATTACCTGTTTACGGTGATTGACTGTAAATGTAATCAATGCACCTGTTTTTCCGGGTTCGCGTAGTATTTTGTTAATGCCGAAGTGGTTGTAACATGATAGCGTGATGATAAAAATAAACTAAAACTTGCATGGAGATTTTATTCGACAGCGGTAAAAGGAAACTTGTTTACGAAGATTGACGATATACAATTCAATGCACCTGTTCTTCCGGTTTCGCCTAACAAGAATACATGTACTTACATTTTTATTTGTTCGGGACTTAAGTCCTGAACAAATATATTAACCGCATTTTAGACCCTTTCCCACTTAGAAAAATCAAAGCACTGAAAGTACTGATGGGGCGGGGCTCTTGAAAATTTAAACCACTGATCATGACGTTACTATGACGTTATGAGAACCTAGCCTTAAAGTTGCCCTTTTTCAATTGGACAGATGAATTTTCAACTTTTCTCATAATGATTGCGTCAGATAAATTGAATCATTGTTTATCGTCATGATGTTCTATTCAGTATTGGATTCTATATAATCAAAGATTAATTTTAAAACAAAAAAGGAAAGAGTTATGAATAGTAGTCTATAGTGTCTGACTTTATTGCTGTTACCAACTTCCCTCCTTGATGGTCATAAAATTAATCTATATCCTTTTTACAAGGATCAGTCTTGTAACGTTTAACTAAATTCAATCTGTTATTTTATTTAATATGCAGATTCAAAGTTTCTTTCTTCAAAAAGAAATAACATAGTACTTTAAAATATAGGTAAGTTATGTATTAACTTTATTTATTCAAATTATATAATAAATCAACATATACTTAAAGATGTTTTTGTCTCTTATAATTGTTTGTAAGTTAAGTCACAGATTGATTTTAAAGGGTTTTTATTTTTTTAGTCATATGACCTCGAAACCCTGATATAGTCTTCATTGTCTTGCTTCATTTTGGACATTTGTAATTACATACTATACATGTACTTAGTATGCACTATGGGTGGCTTCATTGTTGGTGTTAGGGGACAAGTATCAGGTGTTTGGCACCTATTGAGATCATAAAGTACATGTATATTATATTTGACATACATGACATAATAAACAATATTATCATTCATGTATAAGTAAGTATATTGTGCATTATTTAACTATTTTTTTCATATTGGCTCATGCATTTTTGTTGAAGGAATTTTAATAATTAATTGAATAAAATAATCTTATTCAAAAACAGATTCAATTTTTTTAGAAAATTAACAAACATTGTATTTTTTAAATTTATAAGTAACTGTCATTCATCACGAAGAAATTAAATAGTAGAATAGCTTATACTAGTTCATTTGTTCAGATTTGGTTCATTTTCACAAATTATAAGTAATCAACCATATTACAATAAATCAAAGAAGACCATTGTACGAGCATGTCATGGGTCATAAAACACCAGGGTGCAATTTCCAAGTTGCTTATTGCAATACCCTCTCACTGACAAGACAGTATATATTGTTTCCTTAGATTATGACACTTTTATTGCTTTGTTAATTAGATTGAATGTCTGAGAGGAGGAGTCATATACACCATATGTGACATATGACTACATTTTGTTGATTAAAAACTCCTAGTGTTATATGACTTAAGATAAAAATATGGTTATTAACTTAAATCTAACTGTAATATTTCAATGAAAAAAGAGGGACAACTCCGTACCAACGATCCGGAATAATCCGGTACGGTTCGACCAAACTTTAAACCAACCCAATAACGTTGTGGACGAAATCGGCGATTTTCCCAATATCTTCTTATCTCTATTATCTATGTCTCTGATTTCTCGAGCGCATTTACTCCTTGAATTGTTGCAACCAAGGACGCAACAAAACTCTACTCAAAAACCACGATAACGGCCTCTAATACGAGACGATTTCTTATGTTCAGCGGCAATCCATTATGCGAAACTGTAATTAACCGAATTTCGTCGATTTGTCAATTCTCCATTTCGTGTTTTAGTCGTTTTATGTAGCTCTATTGCCGATTGAAAAATCATATCTATGGAAATAAGTCGCAGGCGATTATCATGATAATATACTAACCAGAAATATCCGAATCAATTTTTGCAGTAATGATATGCGGAGTGGATCGGGTTTTTTGCTTAAATTCAATGCTCGTAGCTGAAATTACGGTTTGTTAACTCTGGACGTGGCTAAAGCCCCGCCCAATTACCGAATCCAGAAGTAGTCCCTCAGCATATATGAATAGAACAATTCAAAAGATCATCTGCTATGACGGGCGCATTAATCCACTAGTAATCCAAAATATATCTCAAGCGTAAGAATATTCGCTGCTATGTGTCTGTAGGGATGATAACGTCATCTTATGTAATAGAGTGGTATCAACGATTCAGTCACGATCCGTCGTTTGCGCCAGTTGTCAGTAGAGATGTTACATCATCTTGTGTAATAGAATGGTTCGATAGGAAAAGTTTAAAGATCGTAGTAAATGACTTTGAATGATGTCTGAATAGTGGACTTCATTTATTTTACATAGAGATGCAGTAGAATAAATGTGCATGAATGATGCCTCTTTAGCGGCAGTTATTGAATTGTTTCAAGAACTATCCCTTTGACTTGTGGGGATCCGGTTTACCTGTTGTATTTATATGTCAATTGTATAAAGTGTTTTGAACCGGAACAGTGCTGGTCTACCTATCAAACTAATATCACTAAACAGTTCTTTGTGAACGAATGTTTTGTTGGAGCCGGAAATCTAATTCCACTTTTCAAACCCGAACAAATTCAGTGCTTCAGCCATTTGAGTTTTATTGATAACGAACTGGTTGTGACATGATAACTTGATAATGGTTGAATTAAATTTAAGGCCAATAAATTAATATCATATTTCTCTTGCACATGTATGAAAATAAAAGGAATACATATAATGAGATTTTATTGTATCTGAGTTTTTTGTTTCTTGTTTTAAAACAGAAGCTTATTGTACAGATTTAATCAATATTGCCTTTAAACACTAAAATTCTTGAACAGCTAATTAAAACAAGATTTATTTTAATAACACAAACCTTTTTAAAATTCTTTATTCTCAAAGTTAAGGGTCAAACCAATCATAACAAACGCAGCGGCTGATAATTCACATACTTATATTGGACGAAAATATGGTTCCCGTTGTTTGAATAAACAATTTTAAAACAAGAGGGTCCTGAGGACACTGGAACGCTCAACTGAGTATTAGAAGCTTAGATTAGCTGACATAATATTTTAACAGTTTTAGCTGATGTAAACGGTGATCTCTGGGGCATTTAATTTTGAACCCAGGTGCAAAATTGGAACAATTTTTGTACAGAAATTTCAAAGTGACATAACATACTAAATATGAAAGCTGAAGGTCTTGTCATTTCTGCAAAATTCCGGCATGATATGACCTTTAGTGTTGGTGTGTTGTAAAACCAAACCAAGCTTTGAAGGATTTTATAACATTTCCTTATATAACTCTATGTAAATCTTGCGACCCCTAAGGCGGGGCATATTTTGACCCAAGGGGCATAATTTGAACAGACTTTGTCGGAACGTTGAGATGAGGCTACATGCCAAATATCAAACCTCTAGGCCTTCAAGTTTTAGAGGAGGAGATTTTTTAACGTTTCCTTATATAACTCTATGTAAATCTTGCGACCCATAAGGCGGGGCTAAGTTTGACTAAAGGGGCATAATTTGAACATTCTTGGTAGAGAACCTTAAGTCGATGGTACATGCAAAATATCAAACCTCTAAGCCTTCAAGTTTTAGAGAAGAAGATTTTTTAACATTTCCTTATATAACTCTATGTAAATCTTGCGATCCCTAAGGCGGGGCCAATTTTGACCAAAGGGGTATAATTTGAACATTCTTTGTAAAGTTCCTTCTAGTGATGCTACATGCCAAATTTAATAACTGTGGACATTACGGTTTTTGACAAAAACATTTTTTAAGAAATTGTTGCCGACGGACGGACGCACGCACGCACTAACGCACATTGGTCAGACCCCCCACAAAGGCTCATTTTGAGCACTTTGTGCTCAGGTGAGCTAAAAATGCGGCGCGACTTGAAAAAAGGAAACTTGTTTTGGCTAAATAAAAAGCTAGATAAAACTGTTTCCTTGAAAGGAAGTGAATGTGTAGAATAATTTCATCCTAAAATTTTAACTAAGTCCAAATAGTTAAACGATGACAAATACATCACCTCACCACAGCTACACTTATTTACACAGAAATCTATTCAAATTGTTAACAAAAGTAACATAAGGTAAAGGAACAAGAAATGATTAAAAGATATTAACTGTAATATCATATTGCGACTGCCTCATAATTATTACATTCATATTCAAACACGTTTGATATGGGTAATGGTTTAAAGTAATAGTGAACAGGGGCGTAGCAAGGGCTTTTTAATGTGTAAGCAGAATCCTTGCTTGGGGTCAAGGGCATGCCCCTCCCACCCCCGAATTGCTTTTTCTGTAGATCATCTCAGGAGCATTTTGGCAACTATTTTAAAAGGGTACGTTGTAATTCATTCCGGGCACAAATATAGGAAGACAACATTTGTACCAATTATCATTCATTACCAACCAGCGTTTAAAACATTATATAGACTGGAGTCAAAGACAAACAACGAATTTAAACCGTAAATTCGACGCTGAAAAGGCATTGCAAGTCCCACTGAAACGTAACTTGACATAAGGTTAGTAAAATAACAATGGAGCAGTTTTGTTTCGCACACCCCTACCCTCCTCAGACCTAAGTTTTTATTGCATTTTTTGCGTTTGTATTTTTACGATTTTCTGGACCAATGTGTACGCAGCTGCGTACTCTGCGTACTGGTAGCTACGCGCCTGGATTGCAAGAAATACGATGCACTAAAGTTGTATATATTTTTACTACCTGAAACACCATCATTTGTAGTTATATGTCCATTTGCACTAAAATTGTCATTATCAAAACACTATTACCTGCCCCAAAATGATTTCATACAATTTAAATAATTTCAGATAAAGTTGACATTGAAGTTGAATTCAGTGAATGAGTACCTTTAAATGTCATATAAATTGACTAAGCTAGTGAATCTAGACATGTTAAATATTGCCACGATATATATGTATTGTGCGTAAAGTTTGATCCCGATCTGACCTTTCACATTTACATCTAATAACTATCTAATTATCTACACATATCCCGACAAAATCAATACCACGCCCATTCTACACTTCGGCACGTATAATTCGTTTTTTCTCAACTGTCAAAACATGAATAATTTCACGGTGACTTTGTGTTCTTTGTCTAACACTCGTGATAGTGTGTATTCAAATAACCGTAAAAAAAGTCAAACTTTGACAGTTAAGAAAAAATGAATTATACTCTTTAATATATTTTAAAAATTAATCCCTGTGTAATTATTACATTCGAGTTTTGACGATATACTCCGATCGGTATCGAGCATTAATACTACATATTCGTATTCAATGTAATGAATATTCTTGCATAAAAGTCAGATCGCGGTCAAGCTTTACGCGCAATACATGTATGTAATTTTAAATTGTAGGCATATAATTCTTACTTATTTTATCTTTTCTTAAAGCCATGTACCCATACATTCCAATGGAGCTAACAATGGGATACAAGCAGCCACCTGTGTACAATGTGGTCATTTCTTCAAATTTCGTCCTGTTGGACCATACAAATCTACTATAACCTTCAAAGTTAATGGCCAGTCATACACAGGTAAATACGTGTTATCTTTGATTTTGCAAAAATGTAAAAACTATCTTTCATTTTGCCATCATATTACGATTTAATTAATCAATGAACCAAAATAAGTGGTAAAACAGTACATAAGCACATCTCCAACTTATAAAGTGCTTAATTAGCAATTTGGAGATAACCCTCCATTTCAATGACTTGGAACACGTTTTGGCAAATAAGAAACTATTTATGATATGAATAATTTAGGAGTTTTTCATAATATGACTCAATTTAGGCTATAACACCAATTGTTCAGGAATGTATAGATACATCCAGAGGCCTGACCTTAATGCATCCTTACGGAGCGAACAGGCTGTCAATAAAATTTAACAAACCAAACCAACTGCCATCATGCAGCCCAAGTACTCTGAAAAAATTTAATTGATATGTCCGCTATGATATGTCGGTTTTGTTTAGATGACAATATACATGTATTAAATTTATGATAGTAATTTAAGTCATCAGTTATCATGTAAGTTTTATGGTGAAGTATTAAACAATGATATCAATTATGTATCAAACTTAACCTTGTAATGATAGTTGATATGTTACCCCATTGTTAAGATTGTATATACATTGTATATGTATAACCTTTAGATGTCAGTGAAAACATCATAAAAATAAACAAGCAGACAGACAGACCAACAGGCTGACCGACTGATAGACAGACTAACAGACAGAGAGATAGACAGGTTAACAGACTGATCGACTGATAGAAAAACAGACAGATCGACAGACTGATCCATAGACTGACCAACTGACTGACCGCCAGACAGATCGACAAACTGACCGACAGAAAGAGAGACAGACAGACCGACAAACAGTCCAACAGACAAACGGACATACAACCTATTCACTTAAATGGCATGCACTCATTTGATACCTTTTTAGCTTTTCAAAAACATACATTTTACTTGTATATTGATAAATTCCTGAAGTCGAGGCCATGGCGTAGTGGTTAGCATGTCCGACTTCGAGTCCGGAGATCGCGGGTTCGAGCCCGGTTATGGTAGGTCATACGCTAAACACGAGTTGTCGGCCTCGTGGTAGGGTAAGTTAGTACTGGTGATAGTAGTGTCCAGGAGACCTATAGTAGGAAAAGCTTGCCCTCGTATATATGACCTAATTATGTGTTGAATACGACGCAAAAAAACAAGATTAATTGCTGACCAGTTAATGAAAATGACTGTTGGGTATTAACTAAGTTATAAGGTCAAATAAAACATTGTTTCAATGATAATTCAGTCATCATGTATTTTGTCAGAATTTCTACCTTTGTTGAATTTTTTCTAAGTTTAAACTTGCTTACGTTCAGAGAAACCTTTTTGGTCAAATAAGAAAATTTTGTGAACTACATAAAGGTTTAATTATTTTTTCGATCATAATAAAATAATACCTTTGCTTTGCTTCTACTGTAAACTTGGTTTTGTGGAGAGTAAATATTAAAATATTAGCAAATATTAGATATTGAAGATTGATTGTTTCCAGTTGGACCAGAGTATTCACCAGGGTCAGCATTGAATGGTTTTCTAAGAGATCAACGTATATCAGTTGGTACTAAACATATGTGCTACCAAGGTGGTTGTGGTACCTGCTTAGTTGAAGCTTTATTGTTTGAGCCTATAAGTGAACAAAGATTGAGTTATGCTGTCAATTCAGTATGTTAACTTTTTACACTGATTTTCTTATCATTTCCACTTTTATATTCTTACCCTCCAACGCATCGGCTGACTTTTACTGAGCTGCAAGAGGCGAGTATCAAATTCTATTATGGGGTAACTTATTCTTTTCGGATGATGTACAGAAATGTTTTCTTCAAAACTTAATTTCAAGCTCTGTCTTTGTAACAAACATAACTAACCCAGGGGTGCGTATTTTACAATACCAAATGTTCTGTCCACGCAGTGGCAATACCACGTGACTATGCCACCAAAATGCTACGTTTCAAAAAAGAAATCAGTACAAATCAACCTCGACTCAGAGTTTTAAAGAGATGTAAGTCTTTAAATTATTGTCAGATTTACATGATACCTAATCGAGGCTATGCAGAAACTTTTAAACTATTTGCTATGCGTCACATATCCAACGCCAGTTTTATACTTTTTGCTTACACTGTGGAAAATCAACCAACGTTTTTCTTTTCAAAAAAGCACGACGACTTGTCCCTGAAGCACGCTAAAAGGAAACAGCTATCTCAGATAGCACCTAAGTCTACTGATCAAAGGGTCGTGGAATTGATTCATAAGTTGGGCATACTTACGTGAAGTTTGGTCAGGAAAGAACTTCTTCGGTCAATCTCCCTCACTGACGAAAGTGTGTGGCTATTAACTGGTTAACAGCTAAACCCAAGATATTTGGCTATTCCCGGAACGTTGTACAAATTGACTGACTGTCGTGATATAACCTATACAATGTGATGCTACGACGTTGAACCCAACCAAAAGTTTATCTTAGCTTAACGATATTTGTCTAATTTACAATTTTATGAAGTGCAAGAGATTTTCTTACTGTTCAGTACTTGTATATTTTTATTTCAGTGTTTGGTTCCATTATATAGCTGTGATGGATGGGAGATACGTACCGTAGATTATATTGGTAACTTAAGGAAAGGTTTACATCCTATACAGAAACAGATAGCTAGTTATAATGGCTCACAATGTGGCTACTGTACACCAGGACAAGTTATGAATATGTTTGCGTAAGTTTCTCATATCTTTCCCTGATAAAATCTTAAGCATTCCATTTGGTAAGTAGGTCCTTACAGTTGGAATCCTCGGATTTTATCATTGAATTCCTGTGTAAGGGTAACAAAATATTTCATCTTATATCTTTCTTGTTAATGAAGATATTTACAGAAGTGATAAAATTTAGATAGATCTTTACCCTAAAATACTTAGCTTGAATTTCAAACAAATTAAATGATTTACAAAAAAAAGTTATTTAAGATTAATTTTGGCAAATTGACATAGAAAAGTAACGGTAAAATCCAAGTAATCCACCTAATTGGACATACCTATTTGAAGAGTATACAAGGGGAAATAACTGACTAAGGTCCATTATTCTATTTGAAGTGTGACAAGAAATGTCTTTAAAAAGACAAACGGCGTAGAATTAGGAGACAAGCTTGATATGTCAAAGTGAATTAACGAAATATCTGCATCACATGCAATCAATTATTGCATTTTAAAGAAAGTTTGTTTAAGTAAGCAACTCAGAAGATTATTTACAAATGATGACATTGCATTTTCTGTTTTCCATTGTTATGCCTCAAACAAAATGGTTCAGCATTGTTGTCATATATCTTTCCTATGCAATTTGATAGCCTGTTTTACATATTTACTGCAGTATTGTTTTAACAAGTATTTAGTAAAAGTACTGTTTCAGTTAGATTTTTCTCAACTTACCGTATGCATTATAAAAGCAAATAAAAAAACACTGCTTATAATCTAAATTCAAAAAAGTGTATAAAAGGATTTACACTAAATCATTTTTTAAATTAAAAACATAACAAGCAAAAACAAGTTCGAAATTCTTAAGAAATTTTCAAAATCTGACGAACACGAAGAAACGCTATTTTCAGTTCTTGTGGCCTAGTTTTGCTATTTTTGCATAGGCCCAATAGAATGAGATTTTATATATAGATTTGGGTATTCCGAAAGTCAGCTTAGACAGCTATGCCGAACAAAGGCGACCAGCACGGTTCCGAGACAAAAAAACCAGCCGACCATCTATATGTATAGAGCTGTCAGGTTATATCATATTGTGTAAGGTTATATACAGTTATTTCTCGTTATCTCGACTACGCTTACGTCGACTTTTCATTAGAAAGTCCCGATTTTCCCCACTTTATCTATATGAAAAAATGCACGTTTATCTCGATTTTTTTCTATCTAGTTTTCTCTCTACTTTTCGATCTCTCGATCATAAATTTCGGACCAAAACGTTTGTTTTACTCTATAATCGTAATATTTACCTCGACTAGATCAATATGTCATCGGTAACGGGCGAGGTGCGAAGAGCAACACGTGCCAATCAATTAGCGATCTCTCTGTGAAACTGATACAGAGGGATCATTTAATCAATGGATTTCATTTGGTGGATTACGGCACATTTCAACATATTTAATCATATTGCTTCGGCAAGTCATCATCACTCACTGTTCGCGGATAGGCCTTAAACTATGGAACTAAACTTCTTCGTCAGTGGATGACAACTGCCTTACTTCATGCAGAGGTTGGCGTCCGAAAATATTCTATGACCAAACAAAAGTGTAGTCAGGTTTTTTCACTAAAGTTGCAGAAATATAATACATGTAGTGCGAATGAAATTTCTAAATATGAATATAATTTTGCAAAATAATACTGTATACATCATTAATGCACGTTCCATCAAGTCATTTGAGTAAGTGATATAAGTATGATTTGATATTCTATTATACTTTCAATAAACACTTTTCAGTCGGTTTCTTTCATGCAATGTAAAGACTAAATGTCTGTTTTTGTCTTAAGACTGTTACTGTTTGTTTGTTTGTTTTGTTGGGTTTAACGCCGTAGCAACACATTTTATAGGTCATATAACGGCGGTCAGTCAACCTACTCCTGGAAAGGCTTAATCTCTGGATTTAGCTGTTAACCAACTACTAAGCACACACTTTCGTCAGTGACTGACAACTGCCCTACATAATTAAAAATCATAATTTCATGACCAAACTCCACGAAAGTATGCCCCGCCCGGGAATCGAACCCACGACCCCTCGATCAGTAGACTTGCGTGCTACCAACTGAGCTAGCCGGGCGGCTTACTACTGTTACTAATAAAAGCAATTGTTATAATTTCTACCAGTTTAACTGAGTTTTATGGTACTGGTTTAACAAAGAAACAAGTGGAAGATTCATTTGATGGTGTGATTTGTCGATGTACAGGTATGTTACCTTTTTGGTGACTCACAGGACATGAATAATACACACTGTCAAAGTAGCGGAGAAACCCTGATTTAAATGGAGTAGCAGTACATGTTTATTACTTAACCGGGATCCATCTGCTTCTAAGAATGCAAAATGTGCAGACACAGGAAAGAACTAAACTTCGAACATAAAACTTGTTCCGGAAAGACGTTCCGTTGGAAGAACCATCTTCCTCTGCTCGTCTTCTTTCAGTTGCCGGACAGTGGTGCCCTCTCTATTTCTCAACCGGGCTTGGAATCAGCTACGGCTAGCTTGATTCTAAACAACAACAAAAAGCTGTTGCTGTTCATAGTGTTTTTGTTAGACGAAAGCTTTGCATTGATTAGTTGAAACAAAGGTCAAACGAACGTGACCTCCTGTGCGATATCAGGAGATTCTATGACACATTGTTTTACATTAAATACTTGCAGCATCTAAAAATAGAAAAAAATATCGAATAGCTCAAATATTTTATATAACAATTATTACAATTCAATAATCCGAAAATTCCCATGTTAGCCTGTGCGTTGTAGTTGTATATTCTGAATCATAGATCTTCACAAATTATGTTTGCAAATACATGTAATCCAGTTTACAGTTCGGTACAATTTATTGTGCAGAGTAGTTGAATCTAAAGATAAATATTCACAAAACAATTTGGGAAATTTCGGAGAAAAAATGTAGTAAATGAACATGTATTTATTTTCTGCGGTACGTGATGTCATTCAATTTGTGTAGAAAGAGCAATTGGCAGAAATACTAGATTGTTTGCCTTAATAGAAATTGTTGTTTGATCAAGTGACTGCGGACACTGACGATCTAATTAACATGGAAGTTGAAAAAATTGAAATAAGGGAAAGATGTGTGTATATATATAAGTATAGTGATATCCATGGTTGATATACCTACTAGTAGTTATAAACTGTCTGCTAACATTGTTTTATATACAATATATACTGTCTCCAAATTGTATTGTGATATTTTGTTAGGTTACAGACCTATTTTGGATGCTTTTAAAGATATGGCTATACCTCACAATGAAAGTACCTCCAGTGCCATTGATGATATAGAGGTAGGAATATTATAATTAATTGTTGTAGTACTAGTCACATTTTATAGATGTTCTCGTTTTAGTGTGAGCATTCCATGAATGTCAGCAAAATGTGTCATATGTTCTCATTTCTGTGACACTTCTTGATCTTTTTTGTCATGTCAGGGAAGTACTTGCTCAACATTGACAAAATGTTGAAAGGAACAAACAGTCTTGACAAAGGCGTGTCTGCTGAACTACTTTCTAAGGAGCTATACTATTAGTATATTTATCAATATAAGAGAAAGCATAATTTGATAAGGTGGTTTCTAACCACGACATTATTTATTTTAGGCTAAAACCATCATTTTCGTATGCAAGTAAAACATCTATTAACCATTTTTTATCATTTATTTATGAGTAATACGTAAGATATAGAAAGGCTTTTTTAACATACATTGTACTTTCAATAAGAAAAGAGCGCCTTTCAAAAAATAGTATATAATAATAACAAAACTAAACGATTCTTTTAATAAAACCACCATGCACGTAAGTCACTCAATGTATTTGATATTTACCAGTTATATGTAACAGCGCTATGGTGACAAAATATGTAACTAAACTCTTTTCAGGATCTAAGATCAAGGAAATGTTCCAAGACTGGTAAAACATGTAGTGGTACATGTAAGAAAACACCAATGTTTGATAACCAATGCTTAACACACCTAGTGTTTGCTGATAGTCAATGGTTTAAACCAACGACAGAGAAAGATATTACTACAATTCTTGATAACAATAAAGGCAAGAAGATCATGTTTCTACTTGGAAACACTGCAAAAGGTATTATGTTAATTTGACGCAACCTGAAGGCTGCGCTCTTTATTTAAGTATCTTACGATTTTGCCATCGTTAGAGCCGTTATTAGTTAAAGTTACCTGTGTACTTATTTTTTTTGAGTAAAAGCAACCGTGTTTTATTTATTACGTAAGTTCTGTTATTGGAACAAACGAAAAAGAAACCACATCTTTACAGTGTAAATCAGTAAACCGCTCTTTGAAAATTCTTAAACCATTAGAAGAACATGCATGATATATTTTGTTTAAGAAATCATTCGAAACGATGTTTTCAAATGGGCTCAGTTTAAATGTTCTTCGTGTTGTGTTTGCATTGTCAGCTTCTGATAAAGATTATAAGATAATATAAAAAATATGACATATGAATGGTGAGCTTCAAATATCTGTTGGTTGTTGTGCTTATTTCGAGATTCTATTCTATTCACATATTGGTGTTGTACGAGTGATATCAGATAGCGCGTTGTTAGATTAATTGTAAGGCCTATGTGTGAAACTAATTAATTATTATTCACCTAATATACAAGTACATGTATGTTACAAATCAGCGAATATGTGATATACTAAATAATTGTGTGAAGTTGGTAGATTGTTTGAAAAGGCGGAAGACGAACCATAGTATTTATTCTTTGAAATTTCCATGTGGCTGCATTGATTATCATGATTCATGATTTTACTTAAATATTCTAAAACGTACGACACCTATTGCACATAATAATATGTATGTTGTAACTACATGTTCTTATAATTGAAGGTGTGTATAGTGATTTAGGACCAGATAACTATGATATTGTTATGGATCTCACTGGATTTAGAGAGATGTACAGTATATCAGTAAGTACATTTTAGATCTACATGTAGGCTACTTAGTTCTAATTCTAGCTCACTTTAGATATTCTCAGCCATTATCTGGAGTTATTTTACGTGAAGTACAAGATTATGTCCATATATATGCAGAACATTGTTAACTTGATTTGATTAACCACTGTTATTTTTTTTTTCTTTCGTTTGGCCCATTGATTGCATTACTTACTTTGTTTGTCTTGTGAGAGCAACGCAGTTCCCATTAACCAATGTTTTGCTGTTGTTTTTGTATTGGATTTGATAAAAACATTCAGAGAAAACTGTTAACAATTTTGTAATTAGATAGTCAATTACTTTTATGCTGTTATTTGACTTACATGGTTAAATGATCCACAAAGTCACATGTTTATGTATTATGTAATCTTATATTTATAGTTTGACTCGGATATCATATTTGGAGCTGGTTTGACATATACTCACCTTGTAGATATATTTGCACGTGTTAAACAAACACAAGCATATTTTGGAGAATGTCTTAATCTTCTACAACGTGTAGCAAACCTTCCTGTCAGAAATGTACGTATATATATGAGCTATTTGTGGTTTTTTTTAATATCAACAAACGTGAGAAGATAGTTTAAATTATATCTTCCCCTTAATGTAAAACGTTTAAAGCGACCTTTCAAAAGTTTGAATGCATTGTCTTGATCTGAAAATGCACCAAACGGAAAGTTATTAAAATTAAAAAAGGAAACTTTTCCTGTACAAAATGTCGTAAAGTGATCACGTATTTAGCAACCAATAACACCACTGCCATTAATTTTACCAAAATCTGAAACTAAGATAATATATATCGTTAATGAAAAATTACATGATTTTTTTTTAAATATGATTTACTAATACATTGAAAATCACTAACGAGTAGATATGTATTAGTAAAAACTAATATTTTGTATTTAAATCTTGGTTTTGTTTGACCAACATAACAAATAACAAATCTTTCACTTTTTAAGAGAAAAGATTACACCAATGAATGCACATTATGAACCGTATCTTATAGAATATTGTAAAGAATAGTAACATCAGAAGCAAAAGTATTAGATTCATTAAGAATACGGCACTGGGTACAACGACGTGTATTTCATGTAGAAACTGTATAACAATATTAGTAAATTAAGTTGACATAAATTTAAAATATTTAAATTCAACCATCTTTATTTGTCATTTCATGTAAGCGACGTGTATGTACTAACTTGTTTTGATTTCACAAATGCATTTATTGGGTGCCAGTTAAGGCTTATCGAATACATATTCATATTTTACTTTATGTTTTAGAGAGGAACATGGGCTGGTAACCTGTGTATGATACATAAACATAATGACTTTCCATCTGATGTCTTTGTACTAATGAATGTTTTAAAAGCACAAATATGGACAGGTAAGTGTCGAGTAGTTTCAAATGCTTAGTGTATTAACGTATCATACTTCCAGATTATGTTATAGGTACAGATAAGATTCTTTTGGCAGCATTGGATAGTGCTAGCTTAATGTTACATTCTTTTAAATGTATTGGAAAGGACCTACCATTACATAATTGTGTTTTGCTAGACCGTGAGTTTTTGAATCTACTGAACTAAGGATATTATGTCTAAAGTTTGTTTATGATCATATTAAAGCTTCTTCAAATCAATCCTCGATGTTTTCATAAGTTGTCTTATAATTGCAGGATTTCTGGGTGATTCTATTGATATCAAAGATTTCCTAAAAACAGACATTACTGGTAAGCTAATTCTAGCTTTTTCCTATACTGACCTAGACCAAGAAACGACTGAAGTCATCAAATTTTATAAGATTAGCCAACGTAATCAGGTATACAGATCACTTTATAAATATAACTAGTTACTTAACTTACAACTTAACCGATGTGGACTTTGTTATTCATTAAGATTGGAACATAGGTGCCTTTTGAAAAAGCAGAAGTATCATATAAAATGCTCTCAAAGTTTAACCCTAGCAAGAGCTTAATTCAAAGATAGTTTACATTATTGATATAAGGATGGATCACCATACATATCGAGTAAATTTTAACATAAAACACATGCTTCGGTGAATGAACCGAATTATTTTCCTGGAATCAAAACGGATTCCACTTCGGGAGGAGTGGCTTTAACAATGTTAAATACAGTTGTTACAGAAGACTTCAAATACATGAGTTTAGATCGGCAGTCTTGGTTCCTCAGGTTTTGGCTTGTTAACCTGAATTATATTTTTGTTACATTTTAGTTATAGTTCATTTCACCACACATAGCCGTTCGATTTAGATAATGTTTACAGGATTTACTGAAGAACATAACATTATTAGCTTTTATCTTCCGTTTACTTATTTTCTAAGTGCATAATAGTATATCATTGTGTTCTTCACAGAATGACCATTCGTATGTTACTGGTGGATTTCGTATGAAAATGGATAAGACAAACAAGCTGATGGTGACTGAACCACCGGTGATAGCTTACAATGGTTTAGGGGCTAAGTTTGTAAGTAAATCTATTACTTTCTTTTTATTCCAACAATTACATACACAATCGTAGCATCATAGGATGGTAGTCAGTGTTTGTTTCTATGTTGGCTTATTATCTTGGATAAGATCATTCCTAAATTTTCCTTAAGGAAAATTATTCAGAATGTTTCATTAAACGGAGATGTATGAGACTTTGTATCAATGATTTTGTGTTGCTTTGTTGTAAAACGAATTAGAAAGCTTTCACATGAAAATTCCTTTAAAGTCTGTTTAAAATGTATACCACAGATGTTAATTATGATGTTGTAAAAGCTTTTAAATTATTTCAGCATAGAGCCACAAACACAGAAGAATATCTAAGTGGTAAAAACATTGGTGATGCAAATGTGTTAAAAAGTAAGTTTATCTTTTAAGCTATGAAAGGTGAACATGACCTTAACAAATGGTGTTATTACGCTTGTGCGTTCACATTTGCAGTTGGCGTTTATTTTATTCTATGGAACAAATAAACGTTGTTGCATTTTCTGTAGCCAATAGCGCCATCATTTTAAAATATGAAGTCGCACATCAGAACATTGGTCGCTATGGGAAATTATCAAGTATAAATTTAGAATTATGCTTGGAACAATTTTGTAAGAATAGTTATAATTGTTCGTTGTGTCCAGACATCCATACAATAATGTTGCTCGTAAAAAAGCTTTAGTGTGTTGTAGATGATGATATGCCATAACTAGAAAGTTTAAAACTGTCATTAAAGAAATGACAAAACTAAAAGTAATAAATAAATGATAAATCATTTGCTTGATAACAAGCTACAACAAAGAATTTCATTAAAAATTTACAAATTAAGTTGCATCATAAATTATTATGTGTTACATTTTCAGCTGCCTTGTCAACACTATCATCAGAGATAATTGTAGATAGTTCACCTGTGTTATCAAGTGCTAAATATCGTCATGATCTAGCCGTGGCTTTGTTCTATAAGGTTTGTTTTCTTCATCTGTAAAATATCTCGTAGGTATACAAATCCGTTGGCTATATTTATGGAATCAGTTAATGTTTTACAAAACATTCTCATGAAACCAAACATGTAAACTAATTCAGAATTATAACAAGCTGTTTAAAGTTCAAAATAACTATTCATGTTGAGGTTAAACAGGAAAAACCAGCGTTAGTCTAGTTCTTATGTAAAACATATAACATTTATGTATTTAAGAATCTGAAATTACTGAATAATTAGGAAAGCCAGAAGACATTTATCTAAATCTGGCCCTAGGTCCACTTAATTGTTTTCTTTGACCTAGAAATAACTTTGCCGATACAGGCATTTTTAGACTTGAACATACACTTTATATTTCTATGTGCATCATTAATCGTTTTTATTATAATGCTGTAATTTGGTTATAAATAACGTTTCAAGTAGCTGGTTATTTTTGACAGTTTATACTACACATAGCTGGTGACGAAGCTGGTATGAAATATCGTACAGGAAGTAGTCAACTCTATATTGATAGACCTATATCTTCTGGTCAACAATCTTATGATACTAATAAACTAGAATGGCCAGTTACAGAACCTTTACAGAAAGTAGAAGCTAATGCTCAGGTTTGTTTCTCGTGTATTTTAATCAAATGTTACTCCAGTATGTCACCTTATCAGGGTATTTCTTATAAAGTCATTCTGATATTACGTATAAAATGTTATATGTGATAATAACATACCATTTTAACGTTTAATTTCCTAATTAATCAACCGATAAGAAATTAAGTGTTTCTCATATGATACACAATTTAACAACAATTACGTTTATTTTGTCTTTGATGCTGCCATTTTTAATTATTTAGTTTCACTCATGATAAAATAGTAATATCTTCTATTTCATTTTAAAATAATTATAATCAAGAATGTATATTATTCTACATTGACAGGCATGTGGCCAAGCTGAGTATGTAGATGATATACCCTCACAACCTGGACAGCTAGAAGCAGCATTTGTATTAAGTACTGTTGGTAATGCTACATTAACATCCATTGATGCTTCAGAGGCTTTGGTAAGTGTGAAAATGGTCAAACTGGTTATTTGATTATACAATGTTATATAACATGGAACTCCATAGTTTACATTGTAACAAATTAGCTATAAGTAATATATAAGTATTATACATGTAATGTGCATAGAATGAATTTAGCAACTCTCTACGCTAGATAGTAAAGCATGATGCATAAACTAATATATGTTACTGGATAAAATATATACTAAAGGCATACAGAAAATAATTTATTTAATTTAATTATATCAGTTAATCAGTTTGTACTAAATGCAATATTATTATAAATAACTATATTATAAAGTCAGAACTTTAATGAATGTTTTCCTCAAGTTTTAAACCGTAATAAGCAACTTATACGTCATTATTACTTGGTTGAATATTCACAAGCATCCTTACTCACTGTTATGATGTTATCCAGTTATTTGTTCAGAGGTTTTTTTTCTCCTAATAAAGCAGTATTATACATTTGATATATTACAGAAATTACCAGGTGTTGTAAAGGTTATTACAGCTAAAGATATACCTGGTGTTAATAACTGGATGATAGGAGATCCAAACTTTCCTGAAGAGGTAGCATAATCTTTATCAATAGTTTCCTTGACATCTAGATTATTTACTTACCTATAGAGTTGTACCATTTACCAAAATATTACTTGACAAGACACTATATCATATTTGCCATATTTGACATTTAGGGTTTGTGTAAGTTTACCAAACATATTGATGAATCGTTCCAGATTCGGAACGAGTAGTCGACTGTCGAACGTCACTAAAAGTGCAAATGTTATATGAATCACAGTTAAAAAAGAACACATTTTGTCTGAAAAAGTCATATTGTTTTACTTGTCAAAATCAATGTTTACATGTAGCAGATAAATCTAAATATGGAGATAACTGTTTTAGATGGGTGTAACAAGGAGCGTCGTTAGAATTGGAAAGGAATACTATTTACGCTGTTTTAGGAATAGTGCCCTAAGTATTATATCATTGTAACATACACTTATTTCTCGCTCAATTGTCATCGTACATAAGTTATAATTGAATTAAATATGAGATATAACATATTTTGTTTCATTGTGTTTGAATTAATTGAAGTATGACATAAATAAAGCAGTTACATGATGCGTGTTTACTGTTACTGTATATATAAATATACATTTTACTGTTGGAGTCAGATTTTTTATGTATTTTGTAGCTATTAGCTGGTGATAAAATTTTGTACTGTGGTCAACCAGTAGCTATAGTTCTAGCAGGTATGATTAAATTAATTGATTTTATAAATGCTGTTTGTTGACTATTTTGTTTATTGCTTTATGTCATCATATTGTGTTGACTGTCTAAAACGATACCATTTTTATCGAAATTATTTCAAATATTAATTTACATTTGGACTGTAGTACACTTGTACGACCAGCTGATATGTTGTTTGCATTTCGTACTTTGGTCTATCTTGTGGCGTGTTTCTCGTGTATTATGATTATTTCCCAATGTGGAAAGGCTAGTTATGGTGTAAATACTTTAGTCCTGCAGTAAAATGCCATATTTTAGGTGAACCGTGCACTTGAGTCCCCACAAAGTTTTTTTGCAGTTTCAATATTTTTGAAAGGTGCTGAATAAGAATCCGCGTGATGACACCCTGTCATCATTGAGCAATTTGCATAATGTGCAAATTAAGTCCGCCATTATAGAAATTCCGTTTTTTGCCAATAACTAAATAACTAACTTAGATACAAATTCAAAATATGTATCCATACCCATGTTTTCAGTGTCTATCTATCACATGGTACTAATTTCAGCTTGATCAGATCATTTAAATATGCAAATTTATGCAAATTAGGTATTTTACGAAACACAACATTCAGTTTTGCTATACACATCAACGTCTGTAGTTTTTACATTGATATTTTGAGTAAAATATGTTTATGTTAAGCTACTTTTGTATATATTAAATACTAATATATCAATTAATTTCATTAAATCAGTTTATGTTACTATAAAGATATGCAAAATATTCAAATTACGTTAAAACTTGTAGGATTTGGCCTCAAACATTACATGATGTCATGTATATTTATGCCGTTGTCTATCATTCTGTGGAGGTCTGGATAAATTTGATTCAGTTTTTTTGACAGAGCTGACTAAGAATTTTAGTTAGGACATCCTGTCACCCATGAGCAATTAGTATAATATGCAAATTTAGTCCGCCATTACCGAAATTCCGTTTTTCGCTAATAACACAATTACCAATCTTGATAAAAATTTAACATATGTGTCTGCATCCATGTTTGTAGGGTCTAGCTATCATATGATACGACCTTAAGCATCATCAGAGATGATTTGCAAATGCAGATGTATGCAAATTAGGTCTTTAAGTATAGGAAAGTGGGTTTTTTTCACTATTTAAAATGAAGATCATGTACATTTCGAGTTGTTATGAACAGATTAACGATTATTTACAAATAATTAAAGCCAAAGCATTTAGTTAGTATATTTAGTGTGACGACACAATTGAAAAAATCATAATATCTCAATAACCATATATAACAAACATGAACAGTATGTATTTACCTATATATATGCTACCATGGCATTAGTTTGATTTGTTTTATGTCAGAGAACATATACTAATATTATAATGATCATATGATTTGGATATGTATACTTATGCAAATTAGGAGCATAAAGTAAAGTGATATCCCTTTTCTCTGTCCAAGTTAAAGTCAGTGTATAGAACAAAGGTATTCTACATAAACTAAGAGCATGCATTGCTTATTATATATAATTTTTAGATAATTAAAAAACGTGGTCCTTACAGTCATTAGATTGTAAAGAATATTGTATTTTGCCCGTAATTTCTCCAATGACATTTCCCCTACTAAAAATATGTTCTGTTATCAATTTTTTTGATATAATAAGGAAGATAAGTAAGGATGCATTCAATTGATTGTAAGAATATACTATGCAAAACAACTTTAAGTCAAAATAAAGTCGAAAATTTAGCCATACAAAGACAAATTAAGTGTGTGTAGCCATGATCATGTACAGCACACTCCGAGTTTAGATATCCCAATTCAATTCTTGCAGATCATGACCTTTCGTGGTAGTCCAAAATACCCGGTTAGTCTGATTATCATGGCGTTACAGAATTGAGATTCCTGCTCACCTTGCAATAACCAATTATGCTATAAACATTCATACAAATTCTAGTTATCAAACATGCATGCAAGGTCTCATTGTCATGTTTTTGATTCTGAAAAGCAACTAATGTTTATTTTATTGAACTTGCTAGCAACAGATTTATGTATACGACGTTCCTCAATGCTGGCTTTGTTATTATATATTTACACACATGCCTAGAACGTTTTATCTTATCTTGAGTAAATAAATTAGTGGAAACTATGAGCACATGAATAAAGTTGACACATTCAGTTTCATGAATTTCTATCCACAGTAAACAATGTTGAGAGGTCAAATCTGCACGAAAATAAGTAAGACTTTCCAGCTTCTACTATTGCCATGAAGTACATTTATATCAATCAAACAGATGCTTAAATTATGTCAATGACAGGCTGTTTTTATGATAAGGAAACGCTTTTGAATTCAGTAGCTTTAATTTTACAATCAATTTTACGATGTACTATTCAAATTAATTTATTGTTCTTCATTTTTTTGGTTCTGGTGTAAAGGCACACCACGTCAGAATGTTATATTGAGCTGAAAGCACAAGTGCGTAGGCCACACGGTAATCACATAATGTGGACATTCTGGACATTGAAATCCAACCGAACATAAAATTGGGTCGCAATTGACAGATTACTTGATTCAATTATATTTGCTGGAAAATTTCCTCTTTGAAGTACTTTAATTTGAACAAAATAAATTCACTTGAAAAACAGTTCATTTGAAAACCTTTTTTGCATACATTTGCATATGCAAATCATCTGATCATGCTGAATGTGGTATCATATGATAGCTAGACCCTAGAAACATGGGTGCAGACACATCTTTTAAAATCTTATCATGATGAGTTATCGTGTTATTAGCGAAAAACGGAATTTCGATTATGGCTGACCAAATTTGCATATTATGCTAATTGTTCAAGGATGACTGGATGTCATCACTTAATTTCTTAAGCAGCTCTGTTCAAAGGTATAGAAGCTGAATCAAAATTATCAAGGCATCAACAGAATGCTAGACAATGACATAAATATTCATGACACCATGTAATGTTTGAGTCAAAATCCTTCAATTTTTAACGTAATTTGAATATTTTTCATATCTTTATAGTATCATAAACTGATTTAATGTAATTATTTGATATATTTGTATTTAATATATATACAAAATTAGCATAACATAAACACATTTACTCAAAATATCAATGTAAAAACTACAGACGTTGATTTGTATAGCAAAACGGAATATAGTGTTTAGTTAAATACATAATTTGCATAAATTTGCATATCTAAATGATCTGATCAAGCTAATATTAGTACCATGTGATAGATAGACCCTGAAAACATGGGAATAGATACATATTTTAATTTTGTATCTAAGTTGGTTATTGAGTTACAATGTATTAGCGAAAAACGGAATTTCTATAATGGCGGACTTAATTTGCATATTATGCAAATTGCTCAATGATGACAGGGTGTCATCACGCGGATTCTTTTTCAGCACCTTTCAAAGATATAGAAACTGCAAAAAAAACTTTGTGGGGACTCAAGTGCACGGTTCACCTCATATACTGCAGGACTACTTGCTTTGTTTTTATACTACGCTTTTTAATTGCCTAGATAATGACAAAGGTCTGAACTTATCATGCTACTCAACTTATACATGTGTCTTTTATCCAAGATTTCTTCTTTTCTTTCCCCTTTGTACGTTAGTTTGTTTGATTGCTTTTCTTATTCCAATGTACTTATTGTATTTGCGTACAAACTGTAAAGTTTGTGCTAAAATAAAACATTGGACATAAACGTGTACATTATACACTATTTATATTGACAGAGGATTATGGGACAGCACTGGGGGCAGTTTATGCCGTTAAAGTAACCTACAGTAATATACAACCACCAATAGTTACAATAGAAGATGCTATAAAACAACAATCATTCTTTCCTAAACCTTGTCCGGATAAAAATGTTGGCGATGCTGACAGTAAGTACTTGCATCAATGATATTCAAAATTCTATCAATACTCATGATTATAAATCTGTTACTATGCAAATCTATGACATTGTTGATAGAAATACAGTTAAATTCTACCTAAAATCAATTGGTTATTGCATAACCATTCGACGTTTGACGATTTTTAAGATCCAACTGCTTCATTTAGGAATGTAAAAAGTCCCTTTATTACGCTATTAAGACGGTAGTAGAATCGTAAAATTTAACAAACTATAAGGTCTAGAGCTTTTATATTTGAGTATGGCATTACTTTAAGATCTCTTCCAAGAGATTTCATACCGATATTAACTTCTCTACAGGTGCAAATTGCTATAAATATGCAAATGCTAAAACGTTGTCTTTATCATTACGCAATGAGCTATCGTGCTTTGCATGTAGCATCTCCTCTAAGTTTTCTACAAATATTGTTCAAATTGTGCCAATTTGGTTATGCCATGTTTGTGTCGAAAATACATCACTCTATTTGTTTAATAATCATGACTGGTAACTAAGATATTGCAAATATTACTAATACATCATTTTACAACATTACCTTGTTACTTGTACTTGAACTTCTCTAATTAGTTTTAATTATAATCTAACTTTTGATGTGTTACAGCTGCTATTACTAATTCACCTATGAAGATAAATGGAACAATCAGTATGGGCACACAATATCACTTTCATATGGCAACACAGGTTTAACTTTATAATAACTTTACATAGTTATACTCCCTTTAAAACAATACTTTGAAGGGGATATTAGAAGTCAAAAAGTGGTCCATATTCGTCTTACCAGTTGTCTTCTTGTGATAATTACATACCTACTAAAATCTCATCTTCCTAGTGATTGATTAGCTTTAACATTGGATGTTATATTTCATCTGGATATTTTCTCTCTTTAGCATGCCACTAATACTACTAAAGAAACTCTGTATATTTTGCTATGGCTTTAGCTTATATGATTTTTAATTCCCTTTTAAGTTTATATATATGGACTTGTTGTACATTTAATGATATTTAGTCAACATTTATTTCAATACATATATTTTATTGTATTTTAATATGAATATTTCATAAGGGAAAATGTGTGATATATAAAATGACACGAAAAACTTATGCCTTCACTAAAATGATTAAAATCAATGTCAAACGCTAAGGTCAGAATTTTGTTCCTTATTGATCTCTTCAAACTTTTAATGATTCTTTTACCATGATTTATCTAGGCCAGTGTGTGCATTCCTACAGAAGATGGATTAAAAGTTTATACTGGTACACAATGGATTGATTTAAGTCAGCAAGCTATAGCTAATGTAACTGGATTGAAAAAAAATAGGTAACATTGCATGTCTTAGATTTATTAATATAAATCAAATGAACTTCTTAATAGTAGTTTCTGTACATCCAGTCTGATTTGTGTTTTATATTTAATGTTTGTCCTCCTGGCATTGATTCTCCAAGGTCAAAATCGCTAAATAAAGTTATACTGATTTCATTTTTAGTTATCTAATATCTGTATACAATTGATTCCCTGTCAATTTTGTATTATTTAAAACACTGCTTCTATTTAAAGCCAAACGTGGTACCATTGCCCCACGCTGCATCTAAATTTATCCAGAAAACACATGAAAACACTGAAATAAATGTAAGTATAACAATTACTAAAGTAACCTGGAGAGCAATAAAATTACCATCGGTCTGAAATGACCATCGCTTCTAGATCATGTTTATGTATATTGCACTTCATTTGCATAGCGACTTTCATTAAGTTATAGATCTATAAGTTATGTTTTTTTGTGAAATATTGTAGTATAAGTATTGAAGTGAAAAGACTTGGTGGAGCTTATGGTGCTAAAATAACACGTAATAGTTGGATTGCTGCAGCTTGTGGACTCTCTGCTTATCTTTCCAACAGGTAATATCAACCATAGCGCTTGAAGTCAATATTATTACGTCATTTAATATAATGTCAGCATAATCATAACAATATCAATTGGCATTACATTTCGTTAATCACAATGTGGAATGAAGAAATACTCGTATGTGGAAATAATGTCGACTGTTAATGTCAGAAAATACAATGTGACTTTGGCCATTTACGGGTAACTATGGTTAAACAATATGCCTGAAGGGAGCACCATTGAATTCGATGAGTATATCCACAATATAGATCCTGTTCAAGTAATTTTATTAAAATTCGTTCGAGCTCATTGTTATGCACATTATCTTTTAATTTAGATCTTCTTGTGGGCCTCTTATTGATTCGTTTGGTTTATTCACTTTTAGGTCAATTTGACTTTTGAGAGTAATTATTTACATAAACCTATATAGGAAAATAGTCTTCTTTCAGTGTCTCTTGTAAGCGATTCAGGTTATTATGACCATCATTAAAAATTGTACAAATTTATATAAAGTCATGCGCTTGAAAGTTATCTATGCTTAATGATAAAGGGGGTTATACCTTTAACCCCTTTTCCTTTTTTCTCTGATATCACTTTCTAGAATTGTATTTGCAGGCCAGTAAAACTACGTCTTACTCTAGGAGATAACATGAAAATGATGGGGAAAAGATATCCATACAAAGCTCAATACCAGGTATTTACGAGCGTGTCCTGTTGTAAAATGTTACCATGTATATTGTACTCAGTTGTTCTCAATAAAATTTTTGTGTAAACAAAAATAATAATAAAAATATATACATTGAATGTCGGATTCGGTTATTGATTTACAATTCCCTTCATATTAAGACGTTCGAGCATGATAAAAATCCTATAATCTACTTGAACAACCCGCGGCTTCAGTGCTTTGATTGAAATATTAATCATCAATCACTGTGGACCTCGATTATCTTTGTACAGGAACATGCATATTATGCATGATATTGATAACTGAGAAGTAATATATATACAATTCTTCGTTTATTTCATTTCAAATTGTTTCTATCAGTGTTTTATATCAGTAAGATAATTTATTACCTATTATATGTTAATTCAGATAGGATTTACTGAAGAAGGTATACTAAACGGTATAAAGTTACAATATTTTGGTGATTGTGGGTGTAATCCAGGTGATGCAACATTCGGTGGCATGGAACTATGGGCGGATAATGGTAGGTAGATTATTGGTAACTTTATTGTAAATAAAAAAAATCAACGATATTCTATAAGTGAATCTTCTAACTTAGCGCGTCAGTTTAATAAAATAATAGTCTTAAAGTCAAAGATTGGGAGGGATAAATATATTCAGAAAAATTATAATAAGTAATATTTACACTCTTATTCATTGAGCCACAAGTAATGAATAATTAATTTAGTTTACACGAGAATAAATACTTTGAAACTTGAAAAGTGTGGACTCATTTGTTTCCCCTATAAAGGGACAAATTCAAAATTAATAATGAAAATAACACGCCATGTTTTGAAAATTGATTTATACATTAATTTATGTCGATTATGTTATGACTCACTTTAGATAGTATATCTGGATAATAGTCTACATGAAATTGTCAAAATATCGTATAAGTATTAAGAGCCATACAGTGGAATTTACAAAGGCATCCTCACCTTGCACATAAGATCCGATTCGGTCAGACTACATGTCTCAAGATTGATCGGGTTATATATCAAATTGTTGTCCATCTTTGTCGTGCTACATGACATAGGGTCAATTTATGCTCTCATGTTGAAATCAAAAGTCTAGAAACATCTTGTTTGGAACCCGATGAAATCCTGATGTTACCAATTGTTTTTGTTTCAAATGTTTATCTTTTTGTCTTCCTGGCGTACCAACGAATATACAGCAAGTCTTAGGGAAATCAATGGATGTACGTTATCGTCACTCTTTGGTCTTACAAAATACATTTAGTATGCCGAGCTTGAGTATAATACTTTTACGTATCTTATTTCGTGTTGTTTATCTCGTGTACACACTAGCATAGTTTTTTACACAAATGGGTATCATTAAATGAATGGTTAGCATTTTTCATATCATTTATTTTTATTTGTGTTTAATGTTTGTCCTTTATTTCAGCTTACATGTGTCCAAACTGGTCAATATCATGTACAGCTGTTAAAACTAATCTACCATCAAACACTGCTGCTAGATCACCAGGTTGGTTTTCGCTGTATTATCTCTTATGATAATAATAAGGGACTTTAGTCAGTTATCTTTCCCTGATAAAATCTGAAGCAATCCAATTGGTAAGTAGGTCCTTACAGTTGGAATCCTTGGATTTTATCAGTGAAGTTCTATGTAAGGATAACAAAATATTTCATCTAATATCTTTATAGTAAATGAAGATATTAACAGAAGTGATGAAATTTGGATAGTTCTTCACCTTAAAAATACTTGCCTTGAATTTCACACAAATGAAATTATTTACAAAAAAGTCATTTAAGATCAATTTTGGCAAATTGACATTGAAGTAAGGGTAAAATTGGAGTAATCCAACTAATTGGACCTACCTATTTAAAGAGTATACAAGGGGGAAATAACTGACTAAAGTCTCTTATTAGGGTTTTATCTCTCACTTAAATAATACTACCATTTTTCTTGTCATTTTCATTTTGCTTACTGTCTAAATTATTATAAATCTTTGATCGATAACAAACGAAATTAATAATAAAGTTGAGGATTTGACAAATGCATAACACAGGAATTAAGTCTCTTGTTTCCATTGTTTAACTTTCATTTACATTTAGTAACCCCTTCGTAAACAACTTAGAAACAGTGTGATACATGTATTTCGTTTTAAAACAAGGCATTTAAAATCAAAGTGATTGAGAAAGAAGAATATATTAAAGGAAATATGTGCTTTATTTTACAGTGTACTTGATTTGTTTTAATTATCAGACATGTTGTTTTGAATATGATGTGTTTGGTTGTAGGTTTACTTGTTACAGTCAATTGTTCATTTGATATGGATAGAAGTGCAAAGGGATTCAAAAACATTTTGTATGTAAAGCATAATAAAAAAGTGCGTGGAAAAGTGTTTGGTCAACACATTTAGGCAAACAATTTAATAATTTTGTCCTGTGATTTCAGGTTCGTTACCAGCTATATTTATAATGGAATCAATGATGGAGCATGTTGCCAAAACAATAAACAAAGATCCATTAGATATAAGACTGTTGAATATGTTCACTGATACTCAGGTACGTTTTTTTTGTAATTAGTTTTGTATTTACCATGTAAATTTATGAAATACAAGAATATCAGTCGTTAAGAATTTGTAAAAAGTATTATCCAAGCAAATATGTTGTATAATGGGTAGACAAAGTAAGGAAATGTTATAAATGATACTCCTTGCTTCATATGTTCAGCCTTTCGTCAATTTAATATTTGTGTTGAGTGTGTTTCTAATGTTTGCTGTGACGTGCTTCAAATAATTACGTCATGTGTGCTGTAGTTTTGATTATTTGTTCATTCAAAGTCTGACTAGTTTCCGATCTATTACTCTTTGATAGATGCAAGTTTGTGTTTTTGTTGTTCTATTTAAAAGCTTAAATGTTTTGACATAGACTGCTGTAATGTTTTGGCCAAAAGTAAAATATATAGATGTATTATAGGTAGATCCATTGTCACAGATGATGTTAACCAACTGTCAACTTAAACCACAAATTGCTTTACTTCAAGCTAATACAGAATATAATGACAGAATGCAAAAAGTTGTTACATTTAATCAGGTATATTTTTACTATTATTTATTTTGACAACCCTAAATACGCCATACTTTTACGAAATTAGTTTACCGAAATAGTTTAAAATATTATTAAATTAAATAAAAGCAACAAAAATCCCGTTGTTTATAAATATGGAATATAGCATGGGGAATAACGTTTTGTGTCCTATCGAAACGAGTCTATTGAGTGGGTCTCTACCATTAAAATAACAACATTAAGAGATGTTACCCAGATGCCTATTGCCTTGCATAATGCTGTTTTACCCCCTTTCACATTATTTACACATGACACTCTAATCAACATCAATATTCGAGAAGATGAAATAATTAATATCATTAGTAATCTAGATTCTAACAAAGCTGTCGGACCAGATTTTATTTCTCATAAAGTTCTAAAAAATGTCAAATTTACTCTCTCTAAACCTTTGTGTAAGCTCTTTAATAAATCCCTTCGTGTTGGTCATTTTCCGTCTCAATGGAAGTCTGCTTTAGTTTTACCATTATACAAAAAAGGAGATAAGTATGTCCAGGTAACTACCGTCCAATATCACTGTTAAGTTGCGTAGATAAACTTTTTGAACGATGCGTATACAAACACATGTACAATTTTTTCATTCATAAACATCTAATATACAATAAACAAGCAGGCTTTTTGTCAGGACATTCTACAGTGCATCAACTTATTGACTTATATAACCAAATAGCCGATTCATTCGACAAGAAATCACACACATGTATCGTTTTTTGTGACATATCGAAAGCATTCGACCGTGTATGGCACATCGGATTAATTCACAAACTAAAACAAAACGGTATAGATGGGCAATTTTTAAATTGGATTTCCGACTACCGTACAAATAGATGCCAGAGAGTTATAATCGGACAATCGTATTCAAGTTTTAAACCTGTTAGTGTTGGTGTGCCTCAAGGATCTGTTTTAGGCCCCTTATTATTCTTAATTTACGTAAACGATATAGTTTGAAACCTTCTTAGTATAACCAGATTATTCGCGGACGATACATCTTTACATTGCACAGCCTATTCTACTCCTGAGCTTCAGCATATTTTAAACCACGATTTAAAATTAATTTCCGACTGGTCAAAACAATGGTTAGTCACAATCAATCCAACAAATACAGAAGTATTATATTTTGGTAATGAACCACCACCTAATTTTATTTTTAATGATGTTACACTAACTATAACAAAAACACACAAACACCTCGGCGTAACCTTAAGCGATGACTGCAAATGGCATGCACACATTGATAATATTACTTCCTCTGCTTATAAACTTCTTGGCGTTTTGCGCAAATAAAAATTTACTGTTCGACGTAAAACGCTCAATCAAATATATATATCTTTTTTAAGACCAATTTTAGAATATGCTCCGGTAGTGTGGGATAATTGCACTATTTATGAAAAAGAAAAGCTAGAGAAAATCCAAATCGAAGCAGCCAGAATAGTAACTGGAACAACACGCTCCATTAGTTTAAATAATTTATACCGTGAAATCGGATGGTTGACACTTAACGAAAGAAGACAGTATCAAAAATTAATTCTAGCTTTTAAGATTAAAAACTCAATGGTACCACAATTTCTTTCATGCTTTACGATGAAATGCTGTGTTATACGATGAAAATAAACGATGAAAATATCGGTTTATATTTTCATTACGGTGAAAATATAAAAAATGACGGACTACTTTTTTCAAGGGAGACAGACAAGCTAGAGCTTTTTCAAACATCATATAAGCGAGTTCAATGGTGACAAATGCATTAGTTGATGCTAAAGCAGGAGATGATATAAACAAATCCAACATATCCTGTTGCTAACTAATTTTTAAAACGAAAGTCTACAAATTTAGTCGACACAGCTCAGTCCAGATTACACGGCAATCACGCGACTGCATAATGGAGATTTTTTGTACATAATTGGGGTCAAATGCGAGAGTTTCGCGCTTTTAATGAATAGTCTGATACAGGTTTTCATGAGAAAATTCATTACAAATCTTATAATAACTTACGTCACCATTCAAATCCAGCGAGGAAAAACTCAAACATGTCTGAACGTTGACTGTATCAAAGCTGCATCGTGTGCATTGCCATTGGATTCCATTCGTTGATTCATTTGACGAATATCCAGTCATTATACGGTAAATACAAAGGTTGGCTAGTATAAATCCAAGCCAATCTGTGCATAAATTAAATATAATGAACTGGCTAAAAATCATCGGCTTTCTTGAGTCTTCGCCATTTTGACAAATCAATGAAACATCCCTTCAGCGCGTAGATCTAGATTCTATGTGTTTCCTTACATTATCCGTATATCCATATCATAATTGTGAAACATGTACTTTCCAGTCGCTTGATAATATCGTTTAAATCCTTCCGTTTAACCGCGTAATATGACATCACAATAAAAACTATTGATTTAAAATTCGCGTAGACCAACTCAGACGTAAACACATTTACCTTGACATTGACTGTTCATGCAGTACACATTTGTCTCCTTCTGCGTGAGGAAACTGTTACACGATTTTCGAGTTTAAAATTGTTTTCCCTCATACTTCTTTAATGTAACAAACATGGATTAATTAAATTTGGATGGGTAGTGTCTTAAGAAATGAACGATTATATTACAATAAATTATGCACACTGGAACTACTTATTTTCGCTCTATCACATTAATAATGAGTCATACGGTCTGTCCATGAACTGGCACAGGTAGATCTAGATAGTCTTGCATCATTTTTCAGGTGAACAGCATGAAAGAAACAGAAAATTCGCCGATTTCGGTGTAAGATCGATTTATATTTCACCTTGTGAGCTCAGAAAATGACATTTTCACTCGTGGCTACGCCACTCGTGAAAATATGTTTTCTAAGCTCACTCGGTGAAATATAAATCGATCTTACACCAAAATTGGCGAATATCCTCTATATCTTCACGACATTTTTCCTAGAAGTAATCCTGTAAACTTACGTTATAACTTACGAAATATAGATGATTTCATTAATATTCCAAGAAGAACTGCCCTATTTGAAAACTCATTTGTACCTTCAACTATAAAAAGCTGGAACGCTCTCCCAGCCGATATAAGGAATATACCAACTCTGGGTGCTTTTAAGCGAAAAGTTTTATCATCTTTTTTTACAACTACAGATGTTCCATCGCACTTCACAGTGGGAAATCGATTTTTCTCATTAATCCATACACGTTTACGAAATGGTTGCAGCAATCTTAATGATGACTTATTTAAAAATCACATTTCTGATGATAGACTATGTAATCCATGTAAAGTTCGCGAGGATGCTGAGCATTTCTTCTTTCGATGTACTTTATACACTTTAGAACGTCTAAGACTGTTTCAAGACACACGCAATTTCCACCCACTAAACTGTAATATTTTACTATTCGGCAGCGCAAATCTATCAAGTGATGACAATGAATATATATTTCTTGCTGTTCAAGAATTCATAAAAAATACAAGACGTTTCAGCGACCATTAAATATTGCATCTATATTTTCACTGATAGACCATACCCCTCTTTATTCTACTTTTACGATCTTATGTCACTTTTTTGCTTCTTTGTTAAATATCTATTCTTCTATTCAATATTTCTTATGTATTATCCATGTAATTCAATCTTGTAACCACTCCTATTGCCCGCCTATTTTATTTTTTTGCAGATGTTTAATGTATATACCTTAAGGGGAGAGCCGTAACTAAGTTATAGAACTTGTGGCCCAACCCGATTGCCGTATATACATATAGATATGTGTTATTATTATATTTGTTGTATTCATGTAAATTGTAAATATGTATTACGGACAATAAAATAAGTTTAAACCTTGCATAATGTTCAATTTGATATAGCACTTGTCAAATAAGACTTCGATGTTCAGAAGAATTAAATGTTTTCTTGATCTGTCCTAGAATAATCGGTGGAAGAAGAAAGGTTTGAGTTTAGTTCCGTTAAAGTTTGGTATAGATTGGACTGGTGTACATTATGGTTGTCAAGTATCTATATACTGGAATGATGGGACTGTAGCTATATCACATGGCGGTATAGAAATTGGTCAAGGAGTTAACACTAAGGTATATCTTTATCTTTAAAGTAAGTTATATTGTTTCTCATTAAGTTACATATCTAATTTCAATAAACGGGGAAGTACATGTGAATTACCATGTCTTAATTGGACAAATACATTTTGACTGAGTGGTAACGACGTCGAATAGATAATCATTGTATAGCCAGATCAGTGTTGGTATTTATTACTTATTTAAATATACATCGTTGTGTCCGCGAGCAATAAGTTTTATTTCAACCAGCTCAGTACTCTTGACCAGGACGCTTGCTCGAGAGTTAGCAATATAAGTTGTTAGACCTTTGGTTCACAATCGAGCTAAAACAATAAACCAGTATAATAAAAAAAAGTTGTACTGGAATAACTAATTTAATCACATCTTGTATAAAGCCACTTTGCAAAATTGTAATGGACTGTCCTGTTCAATAAACCATGCGTCCTGATGTAATGCGTCCTGTATGTCAGGATAGATTGGTGAAACATTTCTCAAAAAAATTATTAAAAATATTTTTATTTCTGAAGGTGTCTCAAGTATGTGCTTATGAATTAGGTATACCTATGGAGATGATAAAAGTTTTACCAACTAACTCTTTGGTATCTGCTAATAGCATAATTACAGGTGGTAGTATTACATCAGAAAACTGTTGTGCAGTAAGTATTAGTGTTATATTTGACGTTGCGATCTTACTTGGTAAACCTTTATTATATTAAGGTGAAATGTTGTTTGAAATTTCAAAATGTCTGCACCATATACCAACTGTCTTTGTCTTATCATATTCTCTTAGAAGTGTGTTAGATTGTTCCATACGTAAGAAAAACCTGTTTTGTTTGGTGGCTAAACGCAAAAAATTAACAAAATATAACCCTTAGTAGCCTCTTTGATCAGAAAACATGAAGATTCAGGAAAAATCGTACGTTGAATACTACCATAAGTTTGGCTATTAATCTTACACAACCTTCCTAAATGCATCAATTTAGATTTGTATGAATTCTCCATTACCCATCTGATTTTAAAATGATACATCGTTTTTTTTCAGGAATGACATTCTGTATTATATTAATTATCTTTATTTTTAGGGTGTAATTGAGTGTTGTAAGATACTTAATGCCAGGATAAAACCAGTAAAGGATAAAATGCCTGATCCCACATGGATTAAAGTGATAAATAAATGTTATGATGAAGGCATTGATTTAAATGCCAGATATTGGTAAGTCTTTGTAAATTAAATATGTGCTAAAACTAATGATCGGCTGATATCTGAAGTAGTTCGGAAATAAAATTTAAATCTTTAAAATTATCATACACAAAAACTACACAATATAGGATCAATTTTTTAAGTCTTTTGAAAAAAAAAATATTCTGATTTTGCTTAAATGAGTATTTTGCTCATTAATTCAATAGGTTAATTTGATATTCCATTACACACATAATGACTAAAAACTGACTTCTTTTTATGATTTAATGTTGTTTTAGGACAAATCCTGATCAGAAAACTCCATTCAAATACTTTTCCTATGGTGCAACAATAGCTGAGGTGGACTTTGATGTTTTAACTGGAGAACATCAGCTAACACGTGTTGACGTGTTGTTTGATTGCGGTGAAAGGTACAGTAGACAATATTTTGTTATGAAAATATTTAAGCTTGAAATATCTAGCCTTAATGTATTTGGACGTCAGGAATGCATTTATAAAGAACAAAATTAATTGTAAAATTGTTACGTTTATATGTGGGTTTTTTTTTGTTAATTGGGTTTAACGCCGTCTCAACACATTTTAGGTCATTTTACGGCGTCCAGCGCACATAACCTAGCTTTCCTGGACCCTTGTCTATAACCAGTACTCACCTACCCTTCCACAAGGCTGGAAACTTCCCCATATTATCTAATCAATGGAGGAAAAGTTACGTTTATAACTGAATATTTTGAAAGGCAATAGTTCTGAGTGACAAGTCAATTTTGTTGGCGCAGTCCTAGCAAACCAATTTACACCAATCTAGTTCCAAAGTTTGCATGTGGCATCACCTTGAGGTGTTCTACAAAGAGAGTCTAAGATGTAACTCTTGGTTCATAGCTAGCTCTGCCAAAGGGTTCACAAGACTAACATTAGACTTATGTTAATCTTGTGAAGAAGAAGACGAATGCCACATTCAATGCCACATGGAGCTCCTTTACAAACTTGTTGTAAATATGCCCTTGTGGTCAAAATTAATGTCAAGGTCACAAAGTTTTCATGCCACTGAATATGAAATAATTTGGAAGATTGTGTCAGATGCCCTAGGATTAAGTTTCCAGGCTAGCGATCTTTTTTTGATTTTATATTGTACATAAGTAATGGTAACCTTTATATCAGAGTAGTGTAATTGGTTAATGGTTGATCATCATTAGCGTTGTTTGTCGTTGCCTCTTGTAAATGTACACGTCGAAGAAGTACTTATCGTTCAACACTGATTGATGGCGCAAGGTACTCCTTGTCGAAATAGCTTTTCTTGACGGAGGCATTTTGACCGATATATTAGATAAGGATATACTACTAAGTAATGACTGATTATATTACAGCACAAACCCAGCATTAGATGTTGGACAAGTTGAGGGAGCATTTGTAATGGGTTTAGGTTATTGGTTAACAGAACAATGTAGATATGATCCTGAAACTGGGGCTTTGGTGACTGACAGTACATGGGTATGTATATATGTATGATTGAATGTTTAATTCTTTCAGAGAAACAATTGTCCCACTACACGGCTGTGATCCTCCACTGAGTTAAAATGATGAAGATGAATTGTTACAATCAAAAGTAGGTCGTGCTCAAACATCCTTAAAACACATCACGAAAAGAAACAAAAATGCTATGCAAACATCACGACTTTATGCAAAGGAACATTTAGATTGCTGTATGTGTGCAATGTAAAATGGTGCAATAGTTTTGCTCCTTGATAAACATTGATTACTGTACTTCTTGTTATTCTTGATATTTTATAATAACATGTACTTATTATAGGAATACAAACCTCCAAGTTCCAAAGATATACCTGTTGATTTTCGTGTTAACTTTGTAAAGAAGAATCCTAACCCAAGTGGTGTTCTAGGGGCTAAAGGTAATATTGTTTCTCCTATTGTTGAATCATTGCATTGTTTTAGGTTATCTCATGAATTAAGTAAGTTGCAGCCAATCTCTGTTGTTAAAAACAATCCTAGGGTGAGGACATATTTGATGAGTGCAATACGGTGTTAGCTTCATGCATATCACTCTGCTTTTCTTATCCGAGCTTTGAACCACTTATGTTTAAAGTGTGATTGATTCAAATTAAAACCATATTGTATAATATTAAATGGAGATAAATTAGATTCATACCTTTTCATCATAAGATATGAATTATTTTAAAAAGAACCGGTAGAAATTTTCATACAATGAAATAAAGATTGTCTCAAGTAAAGGTATAATATCGCTTTTATCTTCTCGCCCACCACCCGTCTGTTGACAACATAACTCTGTCAAGAAATATACTTTTCCTTTTCTCGTTCACTCTGAAATGATAGTTACATAACATTTGTTTTAATATTTCATAGCATGTGGTGAACCTCCTATGTGTATGAGTTGTTCAGCATTGTTTGCATTAAAACGTGCAATAGAATCTGCCAGACATGATGCTGGGGTGGAGAATTTCTTCCCATTAAGTAAGTTGACATAATAAAACAAGTTACAATTCATTATCGACATCCAGTGTTATTGTCATGGATGTCTTGTGATACAATGTACTAATTTAAGTCCACCTAAGATCTGGTTTAGCTTTTACAAACGTTATATGCCTTATCATTCTATGTCAACAATTTGTGGACACTTTTGTCACAGTAATGCTTAATTCTTTGAGTAAATTTATAAATGGGTCGTGTTATAGCGGAATGTTCGTGCTTATGTGTTGAGCGATGGCATGTGATCGATTTTCGGTTGGCCAAGCATTAATATAAATACCATCATCAACAATTTTATTAATTCACAAACATGTATTTTTACAAAATTTCTTTGTGCTGTTGCCACTTGATTGCAAGACCAATAAAACTTTTTGAAATTTATGTGACTTAATGTGTGAGTTGTGGACGTATGCCCTCTAAGCCTCGAGCAATAATTGGAAGTTAAACGGTGATGATACTATTCTTTATAGAATAAGTACAATAAACAATTGTTATATTTCAGATGGTCCGGCTACAGTTGAAGCTTGTCAACAATTGTGTTTGAATGATCCATCAGATTATGTGCTCATTTAATGTAACAGTACCCTGGTTGGTGTAAACTGTTATAGAGACAAAGTGCTTTAAACAATGTGTTGTTATTGTTAAGACTTCTATATGGTTATAAATGTAAAATGTTATTAGAATTAAGCTAGAATCTGTGATAATTTTTTATGGTTATGATCGATTGTGTTCATAAAATCTGTGCTTATATTTTATGACATTTTAATGTATCATACTTGTTGAATATTTCATAGTTTATCATAAACTAATATGTTTAGCACATTGTATTTTTCAACAAATTATAAGTGTTACTTAATTACAAATGCAAATAAAGACAAAATTTAAAAGTGAAGTAAGTGAAAATGAAGATGCAATATTGATACCTTTTGTGATGATTTGTTAAATCATTTAATAGACATGTATATATAGAATGTAGATATAAAAGTATTGTTTTGTTCAGTTTAATTATTTTGTGGATTAAGTCTGTAGTTTTGATCCTATATAATTATACATGTACAGTACCCACCAAAAGTTTGGAGACAGTTTTGCTTTGTAGGCCAACTGAATAGCTTTTAACTAGACTATGAAAACTGTTTATTATGAAATGCTTTTAACTTTTGCTTTATTTTTTTGGTTATCATTAAAATTATAACTTAGACATCAAAAATAGCATAAAAGCATTGTTATGGAAAATAATTACAACACGCATGGTTTTGGAGGCTTTAGAATACGGATGGTGAATCTTATAAAATGTGTTGCATTCACGCAATTTGTATTCATTTTACCAAAAAATACTTAAATATATTAAAATAATGATTCTCCAAAGATAATCATCAAAATACAAGAATTACAGTAAATTTCTTTTGTCTCCAAACTTTTGGTTGGTACTGTATGCTATATAACGATGTTATCATTCTTCTTAGATGTCCTAGTATGTGGCATGAAATGCTATGATTCTTTGTACACATATTATTTTAACTTTATTCCCAAATAATTAATATACATGTACTGTTAAGTTTATTCACCTGCCAATGGTACATACATTAACCCAGCTTATTTAAATACACACCCCTGTACTTCTGTTCTCACTATCCATAAAATAGTATTACATATCTATGTACAAGGAACACCGAGGGCGCGTTGCCTAAGCATTTCGCTAGGTATCGCTTGGTAGCAAAATCATAGGAAAGCTAGCGAAAACAATCTTCGCTTCCCTAGAGCGCTTTAACGATTCAAAATGGCTGCCTCCGCTGTAATGTAACTTCCTGTGTGCCGACAATTTTTTGTTTTTATGTTTGACTGACTAAAGATGAATTGAAATCAATAATTATTTGTAATTGTTCATTTAAACATATGTTTTTGCAATGATTTTATACTTTTTAAAGACTTATTTAGTTTGAAATCGCCCCAAAAACATGCATTTGCATTTAGTGCAAAAGATTTGATAAAGGGAGATAACCGCTGCGGGGAGTTAGGTAAATAGCAAGCCGTTTCCTAAGAAGAAGTGCTACAAGAAAGCGCTTTTTCATAGCGAAACGTAACGAAATCGTTAGGCAACGTGCCCCGAGTATGTTTAGAGTATTTAAATCAGTGGGATAAATGCATGTGCTACTGGCAGTTGATTTAACAAAAAGGGTATTCTTCTGCTACTTGTATAAATTTCAATGTCTCACGTATCCTTGAATTACCTGTAACCTGTTGTACATGAAAAAACTAGATGTAGAATGACTATCACATGTGTAAAAATGTATATACAGTACCCACCAAAAGTTTGGAGACATTTTCACTTTGTAGGCTTTCTGAATAGCTTTTATCCACAATTTGATCACTGTTTATTTGTATATGCTTTTTAGTTTTGCTTAATTTTTTGGTTATCATTATATTTATAACCGAGAATACAAAAATAGCTTAAAATCTATGTTATGGAAAATAATTACAGCTAACATGGTTTTGAGGCTTTAGGATATCAGATGCTGAATCTCAAAATTGTGTATCATTCATGAAATTTGTTTCCATTTTATCACAAACCATACTTAGATATATCAAAAGTAATGATTCTACAAAAATAATCACCAAATTTCAAGCATTGTAGTAAATTTCTAATGTCTCCAAACTTTTGGTGGGTACTGTATATCAGTGATGGTTTGAGGTAATTATTAAATTAAAGGTATAGTATATAAATATATACATTTTTCTATTTATTTACTTGTTCCTTATACTCTACTATCAAAAGCCGTCAGGCTAGATCAGTTGGTAACACACTAGTCTACTCATTTGTTCGATTCCCGGATGAGGCTTACTTTCGTGGAGTTTAGTCATGAAATGATTTCCCTCCCTCTAACCACTAATTGTTAATCATGTAGGGTAGTTGGTCAGTCATCGACGACAGTATTGGCCTAGTAACTGGTTAACAACAGTATCCAGAGATTTAGTCTTTCTAGGAACGGTGTGTAGGTTGACTGACTGCCGTGATATGACATTTTCAATGTGTTGCTATGGCGTATGTTGACTATCGACTACAGTGCCCTCCAAAAGTTCTTGAACCAATAACATTTTAAGAAGTTAAAATGTAGAATTGCAAGTTATTATGCCGTAGTTAGAACTTGTTCATGTTTATAGTTTGAATGATAAGTGGACAAACTAATGCTTATTTGGAATTAGCTCAGATCACTCGTTGGTTGTTATGTTATAAGAGCAAATGGGAATCGATTTACCCTTAAGGTTCATGTAAAGTCTTGGTTTGCAAAAAAAGTAAAAAAAAGCTCTAGTTCTGTCGTATTTCCACCAACAGTATTGTTTTACATATCAAAATGTTTCTTATAAAACACTGCTCTTGATGGAAGTATGATCGAGTTTGAGCATTTTTATATTACTATTTTTGATGCAAACAAAGACTTAACTTGAACCTAAGAGCACTGTTTATCGTCAGAACCAATCTTTCAAAAAGAAAAAAAAACAAAAAGACGTTGTATAATGCTAGCTATATGTATTGAATATATACATTATGTACAATATTTTGCACCAAAAAGTAAAGAGATCACGTTGTTGTATCGTTGTATAATGTTCTTTAATCATAGTCCAGGTTCAGGGTAAAGTGTCCATCCTTCTTAAATAACATTTGTAGCCATCATTTGACAGAATTCTGAAAAATAAAATTAGCGTACATAGTAACACGTTAATAATAATACTGATAATGATAATAATAACAGTTGTAATGATAATAATAATTATAATGATAATAGTGATATGGATAATAATAATAATAATAATGATGAAGATGACCATGATGATGATGATTATGTTTATGGTTATGATGATAATGAAGATGACGACGGCGACGAGGATGATAATGATAATAATGCTAATTATAACAATAACAATAATACTTTTATTTCGGTAACAATGACATGAGACATGGTATACAAAAGGTAAATATTACAGCATGTAAAATGCCATATGTAATGCACATAAATACCGGGGATGACAGAAAAAGGTCATAAATTTCTTATTTCCATTGTGGTCCCCGACATTGATTGCATGACACTGACATGGATGCGCCTGGATTTAGCCATTCTAGGAATGATGAGAAAGTCTACTAAACGCCGTAATATGATCTTTACAATGTGTTGCTTTGGTGTTAAAACCAACCAAAATTAATACAAATGTATTGTGGTCCTGCGCTTCAATCTCAAAAAGCTGATAAAATACCAGATGTGTGATAGAAACTAGAGGTAACAAAATTATTTGATTAGTGCAAGTCTATGTTGTGTTATTTTTCATGATTAAGCTTGTGCACATGTTTCCCAAAGCATGCAAAACCTGGAAAGTCCAAAATTAAGTAATAATAGGAGGGCTAATTGAAGTATTGAACTTGATGATCATCAGATACGTAAATCATTCTAACAGTTCATTACAAGTGTTAGCATACCATTCGATACCGTTGTTTCATTTAGCAAACATACATTTCCCCCAGTAATATAGCTACCTCAGTACTGGGGACTAGGAAGCGGACTCGAAAGTGTGTGAACTTGTTTCACAATCGATCAAAAATAAATCGGTATCTACCATGTGAGCTTATTTACTTGCATTTGCACATAAATGTCATTTTGTATCAAGATTCAGGTCGCCATTAGACACACCAATGTATATCAAAGCTTAGAATATGTAAATAAATTCAATAAAAACCTACCATCATAGTCAATGGTACCATCTCTGTTGGTGTCCACCTCATCCATCAATCTATCAATATCAACATTTAATCCTAGTTTCGACATCACATATTTAATATCTTCACGTGTTAATACACCAGATCCGGATACATCGTAAATACGGAAAGCTTCGGCATATTCCGCCTCTTGATCACGGAACTTGGTGTAACTTGAGACATAGTCGATAAAACATTGCCATGATATACCATTGGCTGAAATAATAAATATGACAGACATACAATTTACATGATAGAAACATACATAAAACAATTAAGAGAAAATATTCTTCCTTCTAAACAACGTGGACAGGCTTTTCTTTCTATGATGTCCCATTTAAACTTAAATACAAAGCAGACTTTTTGCTTAAATGCGTACCAGAGATGTAAGAGCTATTAACGGCGTATTTAAATGGACATCTTTGTTTAGGGTAATATTTGAAGGTCATCTTGGAGAGATTGTCTGGCCAGAGTGCTTGACCTTCATGAAAGGGTATTTTGGTTATTGGGCTTTTGAACATGTGGCCAAAATAGATAAAACGCTAAATTTGGTTTAAAGCAATTGATGAATACCAGAAAGTCATTTATAAAGTCATATACCATTCTTAACTATTCATTCCAGATGCCAAATTATACATATCTACTTTTTAATGTGTTTTAATATGCAAGACAAAGCCGAATAGAAACGCCATGAAAGGAAAACATTTTAAGCACTATAAAACAAAAATAAAGATAGGATAAAAACTGATTCTCCGCGTTGTCAAATGAATGTCATGTGAAAAAAAACTTTACATTTTTAGAATAAATATAACACTTTAAAACCACCTTCTTACTAAATGCTCTTGTAATGCCCCTGCACACAGCGTAACTATGGACGCTTTATACTTATGAACTTTCCAATATGGTGGTCACTTGCGCACAAATTATAAATATAGTGAGCGACCAATGGATTTAATTGTCAATTATCAAAGCATTATACCAAATTAATCAACGAACTTCTATCTGCCTTCTCACACAATGAGTCATGGTTGACAAAAAAGAAACGTCGTTCATGAGGTTGATGTCACAGCCAACTTAACATTTTATACATATCACTCAGAATAATGAAATTGAATAAAATGTATGGATTTTCTACAGAAAAAAATATGTCCTGACTGGTTTATGGCTGACATGGTCATAGAAAAGTAAGAAAATTAAAATAGGATTTTCTTAGTAAACAGCAATGGTATTCAACAGTGATGTAATTACTGAACAGTCCTACACATAAGAGTCAAAACCTCTGAAATTTTGGAGAAAATGATAACGGCACTACAATTTGCCACACTCCAGGGTTGTTATCATTACCTCGAGTTAGACCCTAAATCTGTCAAGGCATGTTAGGCTATAGAGTGTTATCTTACAGATGGTATAATTTATGGTCAATGGGAATCTCTAGCTCTGGTCAGTTTTCATGTTTTCAGTTTGAATGAAATTCTGTGAAGTTAGTTCTGGCTCTTTGTACAATCAATGAGAAAATATAAAGAAATAATATGCATAATTACAATGTATGTAATTCAAATATTTAAATAAAAATAAAAACAAAGAGTTCGTCATTTTCACATCATAATAAGATTATATTTTGTGTAATTCAATATAAAAACTTACGATCAACGCTGACTAAATCAATGATTTGTTGTAATTCAGCATTTGTAGGTGATGTTCCAGCTCGGTTAAGAGCAGCTCTTACTTCATTACGTCCCATACATCCATTGGTTGAGTTATTGTTGAAATAACTGAGGAAACCTTAAAAATAACGTTGATACGTGATTTAGTGATAACAAGGGGATAAGATTAGGATTAAATAATTAGTAACTCTCGTTAGCAAATATTTGGTATCTATCTATCAATCTTCCTGGCAATTATTAGGGTTTTTTTGCAGCAGGCAAATTGGCAAACTGTGCAACCCTCGCAGATATCCATTTTCACTTTGTTGAAGTGAAGCAATCGCGTGTAAATTTCTTGCTCAAGGAAATTAGCAGTGCCTCCGGTGGAATTCGAACCCGGGTCCTTGTTTCCTAAGCGCGCGTCCCTGCACTGGACTATTATTTCTAATCTTACATTCCTTTTTGTCATTGCTTTCTTAATAATGTACATTTAACAGATATATTGTCACGATCTTAAATATATGGTCATAATTATGAAGCAAATAAGTATCGCGTATCAAATAAGAAATTACAGTGAATATTTAAATATGTGATTAACAAAAACCATGCGTGCTAATTTTGTATAGTCATCTCAAGTACAGAATGTAAAAACTTTGTCTTGTTTATCTTTTTAACATTACATGAATACATGAATATATTAATACAACAGTTTTCAGACATTAAATGATAATATTCAAATAAACTTACCAGCGTACGTGGCTGGGCTACATTGATAGAGAGGCTGTAAAAATAGAAATATTAATTAATATTAATATTAATATAAAAACATTTACATTACAGGCGCGTAGAAAGGATCTGAATATTGGGGCCCACAGATGGGGTGGATACGGGAAGGGTGTCACTTACCGTTGGCCGAATTTTTGTGTGAATGTTAAACTCTGAAACTCGATTCCAGCACTTTCAGTAGCCACTGTTTAAGAACAAATCTTTGCTATAGACCTCAAGATTTTTAATATGTGTCATGAAAAAATAACTCGCGGCCCCATTGCCGCTGCTTGCCAGAAAATTGGGACCACAGCCGCGGTCTCTGCGGCCCCAGCTCCTACGCGCCTGCATTACATTTGTACATTCTTTATGTATTAGACAGTTAGATCCTGTGATGTGACAAATAAGTTTTTTATTAAATATTTCAATAAATATTTTTCACTCTCTACGTTTATTAACAAAGCATTGTTTTATTTTATTCAACTGTCAGTGGTGCATACATTAAATCCGCTGAAGTAAATATATTTTATTGATAATGAGAGTCAATATTTTAGCAAAGTTAATGTACGCCCCACTGGTAGTTGAATATAATCAAACAATAACTGAATACCAGTTTAGGCCATGCCAAATTGGAATTTTGTTAGCGTTAACTCAAGTTTGACAAACCTAGGTACCTATTCACAAAAACACACAAACCGAAAAAGAAAACACACGTTTATTCTAGCTAGTATTCACACAAATAAGTACTTGGTAGTACATGAATGTTTATGACGTTATTAATGTGATATTAAAGCAATTCTATGAAAAAGTATATACAACATACACATGTACATTTTCATTAATCAAATACACAGAAACAAGAAACTATCAGTATTTCCTGAGAAAAATCAGTTATCGAATCCTGGAACAACATAATTGTTTAAGAAAATTTCACCAACATTTTTTTTGGATTGAGGACTCTTAAACCTACGCGCACACGGACGCTTAATAAAATTTCAGTATGGCATGGCCTTATTTTATTTCGAAAAAGAAGTTGAAACAATTAAAACATATTACATTTATTTACAGCCTTATACATTATTAAATTCAAATTTTCAAACGAAACATAGAAAATTATTTCAACAAAATAATATAACTAAAATGTCGACTTACCATGCTTATTTAGACTGTTGGCTAACGTCACCAATTTGATACTAATACTGAGACACAAGTGGGTGATGTGAGAAACCATCTCACCAGTTTTTATACCAAACCTAGACTTGTTGAGAAACAGGTTCTACAACTGACTAAGGGTTTTTTTCTGCTAAGTTTATTAACTGGATATTCTTGATGTTACGTCTTGTTTTTAATTTAATGTAGTTTCATCCGATTTTATCTAATTTATTTTAAAGGTACCCATTCACGTTTTTCAACTTAAATATTAACCATTTCTAAAAATATCAAAATTGTATGGAAATATTTTTTGAAGCAGGAAAGTAGTGTTCTGATAATGATAATTATGGTGCAAATTGACAAACAACTACAAATGATGGTGTTTCATGTATTAAATATTTACCCCGTGTGTCACGGTATAGACAGTTTTAGTGCATTTCTGCGACTTTTATTGTATATTTCTTGCAACTTAAAATAATAAGAATTAATATGTTTGACACAATTACAGACACTGTAGGGTGTTTTGAAATTATAGAAAAAATAAACAAAATCTGTGACCTAGTACCTTTAAAATATACAGGTAAAATAAAATGTCATCTCAGCGAATATTTTACTTGGTGTTTTAGTCAATAGATCTAACGTAAAGATGTGAGTTTGGATGTTAATGTAGTCTTGTATTTCTTGTTTGGTAACGACATAATAGAGAATAAAATTAATGTTTTTTGAAGTTCGGATATATTTTGATACCAATTAAGATGTATTGAAAATGTCCGCATATTAAATCAATTTTCAAAACATGGAATGTTATTGTACTTTTAATTTTGGATTCATCTGTTTATGAGGGGGGATACATGAGTCCACACTATTGTGTGGAAGTGTCCACGTACTAATTCTTATAAAAACAAAATTTATTATGTATGAACTAAACTCATGGTTACATTTTAAAGTTTATAATCTTGTGGGTGGAAGATCTTATGCCTGTGATGCAATGCATGCATTATTTAAAGTAATGATAAAATGGGTGTTCATGAAAAAATCTAGGAAAGTAATATAACAAAACTAATGTATGATCGATATGCTATTGAATATTGAACAAAATATTATATGTATAGTGATTACAATGAATTTCATGTTATATCATACATTCTAAAGAAAATTGACAAATTATTTAAACTGTGCATTACAAATTAGAAAACAATACATTTACCATTGACTTAAGACAGTACAGTAAAGTTCAGCTATTAAGACCACTTTTGTTATTTCAAAATCATGCGATTTTTGACAATTATTTAGACCCAAATGCTTAATTATAAATAAGAATAAAAGGGTCTCTATAATAAGACCGGTCTGCTATTAAGATCACTGATTTTGCTGGTCTTTATAGCAGAACTTTACTGTATATATATATGATGGGTTATGTGTTTTCTCAATCTTTTTTTCTTTACTGTATACTAAGTTTTGACTGTTTTTTTTTTTTTAATTTTTGTATAAACAGTTAGGGAAAGATAAATATGTACATGTTTAAGTCCTTTTTGATAAACATATATGCTCTGTTCTGATATTATAAATTCAAATTACATGGTGTTAGATCGTTAGAGTAATTTAAAGGATATTTTCCACAATTATTATACTGGTTTTAAAACTTGCCTAACAACATAAACGATGACCTACGTATTATGTATAATGTATAAATGAATACATAATTATTCAAACATTTTGTATTCTAACTGGTTCTGTAACATTATATCTTGTTTATCTAGATAACAAGAATCCAGTTTATCTACAATGTTAGCAAATGTTGTCATGTAAGACCAGTTTTGTATGTTTCCAACTAAATAAAAAACTTGTTTAAGTGGAGAGGTGTGTGTTATGGGTAGGATATAAAAACCCTCTGTCCGTTTTATTCCGTACCATTCGCCTCTAATTTAGTGATTTGTCTTTGATGGTTGGTAAACGAGCAATCAGAATGTCGGTAAGTTGGTTTTATATTTGTTTCTTGTCAACAAACAAATCGATCAATAATTTTGAAAATATTTCTATACACGTGTTTAAAATTTTAATTTATTAATATTGTTAAATTTTATTCAACTGTTAGTGGCGCATATATATTAACTTCGCTGATTTGAATATTCACTACAGTATTTCTATACTCACAATCAATGAAAATATATTTAAATCAGCGGAGATAATGCACATGCCACAGTTAAATGAAATTTAACAATAATGATACAGTAGATGATGCTTTAACTTTTACTTATTTCTTCGGCCATACTTCCTCCTATCAATGATGTTTAATTATGTAGGACAGTTGTCAGTCACTGACAAAAGTATGCGCTTAGTAGTCGATTAACAGCTAAATCCAGAGATTTAGCCTTTCCAGGAGGAGTGAGTAGGTTGACTGGTCGCCGTTATTTGACCTATGCAATGTGTTGCTACGGCGTTAAATCCAACGAACGAACAAACAACTGTTACTATGTATTTAGTTCAACTTTTCATCATGAGGATATAGGGGTGTGATTGTCAGTTATTGTTTTACACATAATTTTTTATCAATACGCCTATATGAAGCATATTACATTGAAATATGTATTGTAAGTCTAGACTTTTAAATTATCGCTCATCAAAGTTCAAATCGACGGTTGCCCCGCAAGACTGTAGTAACTCGCTCTTTAACACGATGCACTTACTACAGTCTTGCGGGCAACCCTCGATATGTTCTACAATTTGTAGATTTGTCCTACTAAAGCTTGTTAAAACAATGAAATATTTGTCTAGAACGATTGATAAACAATTAAGTGTAATATGTAATTGTTTCATTTTCTACATAAAGTTAAATCATATATGAACATTAGTGTATAAGTTTTTATAGAATTGTAATCTGTAATATCGACAATTTTTTAAAAATTACATAGTAAAAAAATAAGTTAATTATTTAGTATCATCATTTCATGGTTATGTGCTGCGCTCAGACCGTATGTTTTATAATTTATGTTTTATAAACTGTGCCAAACAAGTACTAGTGCATTGTATACCTTAATCGATGAAATCATGACTTCGAAAGTGTTCATCCTAAAAAAGCTTGTATTCAATCCTCATATATTAGAATTTTTAAATCAAAATGAACTAAACTGTTTGGTTTATTATACGCTCGAGGAAAATGCGCCTAAATCGAGTTAAAATTAATAGTATGCGTTTTGTTATTATAACGTAGGAGAACCTTATCAGTTTAATATTTTGATAATATTCGTCCCAAATAAGGTTAATTTATAGCGATATGCATATAACTGTCATTGGTAATGGTATTTTCCTGTCCTTATAAATCCAGCAATGAACTTCTGGTGATATTTATTATGATTTTCAAATTAATGCCATTCAATGCACGATTTCTCCGAGCACGATAACTAAAAATGTCGAGGTAAGCGAGTACCACTAAGAAAATTGTGTTTAGGAAAACTGGTAGATGATCGTGTGTTGTATTTTCCGTTTTTTCAACTGTCAAAGCTTGAATAATTTCACGGTGACTGAATACATCGTTTTTGTACTGGCGGTCTAATTGTTATTAAAATATCTTGACTAAAACATATCATATGGCATAACAGCTTTACTCAATCATAATACACACTTTAGGAAACTCATTGATGTATTACGACAATAGTTTTAACAAACGCATTCACCGTGAAATTATTCATGTTTTGACAGTTGAGAAAAAACGAAAATAATGATATTTTCCTGTCCCTATAAATCCAGCAATGAACTTCTGGTGATATTTATTATGATTTTCAAATTAATGCCATTTAATGCACGATTTCTCCCAGCATGATAACTAAAGATGTCGAGGTAAGCGAGTAGTACTAAGAAAAATTGTTTCCATGAAAACTGGTTAGATCATCGTCTGTTGTACCTAGCCTGATATAGCATTTTGATACGTTGCGTAAAGCCTTTAAAATCATAGACTACATGTATATATAGTGTCATGATATTATTGATTGTTCGTGCCATATAATAAGATGTAATATTACTATACATTGTATTATAATTTTATTTGTTTTAGGGAAGAAATCAGTTTGATACTATTGCTGAAGGCATGTTGATCCAGTAAGTGTTTTATTATCATTTTTCTATAATTTACATTGAATTTTTATTGTTATAAATGATACATAGGCTGAAAACATCAAATCAACCTGTTACTCCTCAACCTTTATTCAGAATAATTTCACTGTAAGTAAAGCTACAGTCCCATAAACATAAATTTCCGTGAGGGCACCGTACGAGCGCCGTGCGATCAAACTTCGCAAGGACCCGTACGAACTCTAGCGTACCCGTACGGAGTGTTACGTTTTTGCCAGAGTCCGTGAGATAAGCCCAGGATACACGCAACGGTTTCAAAGTCAAATCGTAAACAAAATCGTGACTAAGTATTAATTAAACTGGCATATCTTTCAGCTACGTCTCTGTACGGGTGTGTTGTTTTGTGCCATGTGCGTACCGTCACCTAAATACGCAAGGCTTCCCACGATCTACGGCTGTCTGCACGTACGGGTCCGCAACAAACCACGATTTTATGGGACTGAGGCATAAACTAGCTATTTTATCATCGTACGACGTTCAAGAGTTTCTGATATAATTATATGATATCATATCATCTGTGATTTTAATCATTCATTGTTTTCATGTGAAGGTTCGTATCTGATTATAAGTCCAATGGGCTGTAAATATGAAGAAGTAAAATAATGATCTGTAGGAGGTCAATGTTGCAGGACTACACTCGTATATTTTAGCATGGAGCAGTAAAAGACAAATAATTCTAATAAAACGCGCTAGTTTATTACAGTATGTTTTCATATACATGCTCATTGACATGCTCATTGACAATAACCCCTGATCATTGAAATTATCTTCAAGCAGGTGACCCTCATAGTACCAATTTTCACCTCGGTGGAGAGAAACAACTGTAGGTAGAAAATTTGCAGTGCCCCTAGTGAGGTTCGAACCTGGAACCTCTCGATTACTGAACGTGCGTCCTACCAATCGACCACTGCTTCTTGTTCACATACATGTAGTTCTAGTAAATACATGTATCTAGGGCATCTAGTTCTGATAATACAAATAGAAATATATCAATTTCAGCATTTAAACGCAAAACATTTAAACATCCTAAGAAATATGAGAAATTGAGCATGCATATTAACAGGTATGCATGAGAATAAGATAATTTATGAATACTAAAATATCATTGAGAAGAGTATGAGTACAGAATGTGAACCTTTAAAGTAGTACTTTTACTTGAAAAAAAACCCCAAAGAATCTTTTAATGTTAGACCAAATAAGCAACAAAACAAGAAAGCAACAAAAAGTTAAATTGTTATTATTTAAGTTATGTGCTTGCTTGTTTTAATGATGTTTATTGTAATAACTGAATATTATCTTACAGGCTATTGGAGTTGGTTCGTTGTGAGAACAATTCTCATCTTCCAACGTTTACAAGTTCTGAGAAAATCATGATTAGATTAAGCTGGAATGCTTTTGTAGGAGGTGATCCATCAAAGAGAGGATTTGATATGTTTACAAGGTTAGTCCATTTATAAAACTTTTTTGTTGTTAATCGGGTTGTACTTTTCAGAGCTAATGAAAACATAGTGATAACCTTCATCATCATGATGGCCCAAATCACGGCAAGACTTTCTGAGCGTCCAGGAAATCCAGTAGTGCAGCCTTAAAATATCGTGTATGTGCATTCTCTCGTGATCCCCATCTGATTACAACCCGATCTAAAATTTTCCGCTCGCATACTCGACAACGCTCTACAGGATATCTGTTTACAGAGATTGCTCGTGATCCATACATCCAATAAGTTAATTATAAGAAATATAATACATGAACCCAGCGTTCTACTTCCTAAATGCATTAGGCCTAGCAGTAGTCCGGATTATTTCTCGTCGGTACTCCACCGTGAATTTTAATAGCAGCAAGAGACGTACCAAAAGAAACTTTGTATCGTTGTCTGTCTAATTTTATGCATGAATCTGTGAACTGGAGATAAAATTATGAGTTTATTTACAGCATTAAGATGTAGGTTCCAGTACAAAATTTGCATCCTAAAATAGGGCTGCTTTCTACTTGCGCCAAGTTCTTATCCCTTCTCGTTTTTCCAAAACAACTGTCCTGCTAAAATGTTTATCAATGTATCAGATTTAAAATTAAGTATAATTTCACAAATTATTATTTTAATTGTTTCACAATAAGATTTGAAAGAGAACGTATCCCTACCAATTTGACTGTAAAAAACTGAACCAAAATATCACTTTGAAAGTTGTCAAACTTCTACATAATCCTATCGTTAGGTGTAACATTGATCTAACTGCTGTTTCTGCTACGGTTGATCCTGTTGTTGATGCTAAGTTGACATTTATTAATTAATGTCTAACTAACGATACCATCCTATTTACGATATTCTCTAAAAGGTAGTGTAAACATTGTACATAATTAATAGATGAAGAGAGACAACTCGTAGCAAAACAATATCAAAGTACTGACAGTACTGATGTATTTATTGTACGATGAACCTTTAAAATAATGCAATGTACATAGCAAGAAATGTTCGTTTGAAAACAGAATGATTAGATACCTTGTTCAATATTCAGGCGCAGCCATTAGTCTGCTTTGCCTTACGCACTTCTAAGTACGACTGGGAACAAGTCAATTATAATATTTTTATATAATATTATTATGTTCTCTGTAAAATACAAGTGGCACGCAGAGAATAGTTTACATGTAATTTTAATGGTGTTAGCGGCCATTATGTATGATACTAGAAAACGTAAAACTATAATATCGAAGCTGTAAAATGATGAAACAATGTGTATTTCTGCATTTTATTTACGTCTTATCTTTTCACTGTTACTGTTTATTATGTTCTTTTTCCAGAATGTTTAAAATGCATCCAGAGACTCAGTCAATCTTCTCATTTGCTCAGGGTAGCTCAGCCGCTCAAATGCAGAACAGTTCACGTTTGATCTTCCACGTCACTAGAGTTGTCAAATATATCACCAAGGTGAGTAGTCTGTGTTAAATTTCCCTTACCACTGCTGTTATCATGTCAGGCAAAGCACAATAATGGGTGCGCCCTGAGTTATTATTCTGGAAACAAAATCTTCATTTGCATGATCATTTGCTGACGATTGTACGTTTGGTAGGAGTTCGATACTATATAGGTCATTCGATGTTGGTTTTTCTGATTGCACGTAACTATATTCAGCGAACGATTAACCAAAAACATGTCTGCAAAGTGAATACAATTCGGACGTGGATAAGTCTCGTTAGAATTTCGGATACTTAATTTAGCATAAATGTAACCGATCAACTAAAAAGGGTATTCACTGTAATTTTTGTACAATGATCCTTTGATTTAAGTAATTTTGTGCAAACATTTCTTATATAATACATAATAAGTATGAAAGTCAAACTGACTGCATTAACGTATTTGGATTGAGTAATGCTGATATAAAGTATCAGTGTAATTGTGTAATATGGAAGCTTTTTGCATCTGAGACTCACAACCGTACATCGTTATCATAGGATCGTTACATGATGCACTACATATGCGATACATGTTATACAGGGGTGTGGAATTCTAATGCTCTACTTGTCCAACTAGTACTGCGAACATATTAATATTTCTAGCCCACTTAACCGTGGATAAGTAATATTTCCATCAATCAATAAACAGATTTAGTTAATCTTAATATTGTGGATGTCTTAATCATATTAAAAAGTGAACTATAATATTTAATTGTAATATGAATTGTATATCACAGTTCACTATATATTTCATTTCCTTTTGACAGGCGCGTAGTAATTATCTGAATATTGTGGCCGCGGATTAGGTGGGTACCCGCCTGTCGAAATTTGTTGTGAATGTAAACCGCTCAAAATCGATTTCCAACACTTTAGTACCCCCTTTTAAGAACAAATTTTTGTATGAGACCTCAAGATTTTCAATATGTGTCATGAAAAATTAACTCGCGGCCTCATTGCTGCTGCTTGCCAGAATATTGGGGCCGCAGCCGTGGCCCCTGCGGCCCTAGCTCCTATACGCGCCCGTTTGAACATTTAACTTCTAGGCAAGTGCAATATGATCCTTGGCAAATTGAGTTATAGGTTTCACTTGTCTGTGAACAAGTCGAAAAAAATTCTAATTTTGTTATCTAATGGTTCTGTATAGGTTACTTTCTTAAGTGAGCTGTCAAATCTAATAATCTCATTGTAAATACATGTTTAGACAACGGTGACCCCCTCTCAGCCAATCAAATTGCTTAAAAAGTGTTTGATAAATCCCATAACACACGGTAAAGTGTTTGATATTATCAGATCGTTTTCTCCGTGCGTTAAACTCAAGAAAACATTGACTGAAAGTATGGGATGGATCCAGACTTTTTTTAAGTGGGATGCACACTAAGAACAAAATGAAATGACATAGTTCGTATACAAGCGGTCACGAACAGTGGAAAAGTCTAATTATGATCTTATTTGTTGACAAGCGTAAGTCATTAAATAGTACAACCCCTTGTTAAAATTCTAGATCCGCCCCATAATCAGTTTACAATTAACTGAAATGCTTCAATAAGCTTATCTGTATTTAGTCTGGATTACCTGCCCCTTACCACTATCGTTATCAGGTCAGGCAAAGCACGATCATTGCTGCACTCCCAGTTTTTATTCAGATAACAAAATTATCGTATACGTTTTCTTTATCTGCATGATCATTTGTTGACAATAGTAACTTTAGTAGGAATTCGGTACTATTTAAGAAATTCAAAGTCGATTTACTGATTGCTCGTATACTTAGCGAACAATTAAGCAAAAACCATGTCTCGAAGTGAACACAATTCAGATGTGAAATAGTCTCGTTAGAATTTCGGAAAGTTTATCTATCATAAATGTAACCGAACTACTAAAAAAGGTATCCATTGTAATTCTTGTACAGTGATCTTTAGATTTAAGCCCGTGTAGTGAGAAATGTTCATATGAAAACCTTATTATCCAATACCTAATTCATTACTAGGGCGCGGCCATTATCATGCTTTGCCTGACGTTCTTTTACCTGTCAAAGTACGACTGGGAACCGGACAAATCTATTTGAAAGCTAACCGAAGTTTTGAGAAATTAACTGTCCTTAATGCTAATTACCGGGAGACAAGGAACGCATTTTTATAAGTCTAAAACTACTGCAAACGAATGATTTTATTGAATTCATCCGATCAAGTTAATACAACATGTTATGTTATTTTAAAGAAAACCAAGATCTATATTTAAGACAAAAAGCTTTTCGATCAATTGTATTTTGGATAGTTCATACTTTCAACAAAACAAATGTTTAGGCGTCATCATGCACAAATGTTTATAAAACATAATGTATTTAACAATGTAATTGAGATTTTCTACCATTTTTGTTCACGACAATCGTCTTGATGGTTTTAAGCAGGTGAAAAAATATTGGTAGGGGTTGATTCAAATGTCCATTTGTATCATGTACCACCAGTATTATGTAACACAATGCAGAAAATGATGAAATTCATAAAACAATAACATGTACTTATAGCCTAATAACCTTCTTGGTTAGCCAAAACATTCTTTAGTTCTGCGATAAAGAATTATTCCTAAGACGACTCACCACTGTGATTATTTATCAAAAATGATTTTTTATTCTTTTTTAACTGCCGATATGTACATGGGCACAAATATTTATATCCATGAATAACACAATATAAATGTTGTTCATGAGTTTAATTAGCTTTCGCACGAAATTCACGACATAAATATCGTACGCTTTAGATTAAGGCCAACCATATTTCTCTGCGTTTTATATGGCTTTAAGGTGACAGTAGTATAAATACGTGACAAAATAAATAAGAAAGGACATTATTAACATATAATTTCCTACCCGTTGTCTAAGTCGGATAGAGTACTCGTAGCAGTTTGATATGAGATTTATCAACTCGCTTCGCTCGTTGATAAATCCCATATCAAACTGCTACTCATGCTCTATCCTATACATATACACTGCCCTCCAAAAGTTCCTTCACACATTCGCAGTTTACATTGTACTCCATGGAGTTTTAAAAAGTTGTAAAAACAAATTAATGTGAAATGATTTTTCATTTTTGCTTTTTAAATCTGTACACTTCTCTTTTAGATGTGAAATTACAAAAATATCTCAAACTTGATATTGGTTCATTGTGGTACATTGAACATAGTTTTGGAGGCAGAAAGATAACTTTTGCTGCAACTCGAGAATGAAATGTTACCACACAATTTTTTTTTGGTTTCCATGGGATGAATAATGAACTAAATGAACAATGATATAATAATTCTACCATCTTGAACTTGACATTTGTAGCAACTCAATTATTTGTAATGTGAAGGAACATTTTAAGGGCAGTGTACAATATAAATGTTTATCAAAGGATGTAAAATAATGTCCTACCATTTTATAAGTAGGAGCAGTGGTCCAGTGGTAGGACGCGCGCTTAGGAATCGAAAGGTCATGGGTTCGAACCCCATCAGGGACACTGCTAATTTCCTTGAGCAAGAAATTTACCTGCGATTGCTTCACTCCACCCAGGTGTAAATGGGTACCTGCGAGGGTGGTATAATTCCGTTGCGCCAATTTGTCGGCTGCACTAAGCGGAGTTAAAATACTCCCCATGGATAATAGCTGTAAAGTCGGTGAACGTGCGTAAGCATGAAACTTAGACTATAAAATGCAATTACTTACTTACTTTACTTACTTATTTATCATTACCAGGTAGTTGATAACCTTGACAACCTAAAAGATGTTGTTCCCATGTTGAAACAACTTGGAGGACGTCATGGTACATCAGGCTACAATGTTCCCGCCAAATTCTTTCCAGTAAGTAATAGATCTTCATAGTTATAACCCTGTATATTGTACTTCATTTTATAGTACAAAATGTAACACATGAAAATGGCGGACATAAGTCATATACTGGTGACCACATATGTGGCCGGCACGGCTCCGAGATAAAACAGCTACATCCCTGAATACGTACGCATACGTATACATAGTTTTTACTCCGATTTCAGACCTAGCTTTGATTTTAAATGGACAGCTCCAAATTTAACCTAAAACTTTTCTTTCACAATTTTTCAATTTATTTGCTGTCAGTGGCGCATATATTAACTCTGTATATTTAGATATTTGTTACAGTACTTCTGTACTTATTATCGATAAAATAGTTTTCCATATCTGAACTTACTGTATGCACCTCTGACAGTTGAATTAAATTCTATAAATTAGTTTTTCAAGTTAAATCAAAAGCACCAAACTTCTTACTTTGATCTCGGGCTTTGTTTTAATAGCAGATCGACTGCTCAAAATTAAACATTAGACTTTTATTATACTGAACTCAGTAAGTTAAGTGTTAAAAAACTTGAAAATTTGTTAAATTGATTTATTTATTTATTTATCTATACTGGGTTAAACGCCGTGTCAACACATTTTAGTTATTTACGGCGTCCAACGCACTTTACCTAGCTTTCCTGGACCATTTTCTATAACCAGTACTCACCTACCCTTCCACAGGGTCGGAAACTTCTCCATATACCTTAAAAAGGAGGAAATTGACATTATTATCCAATTTTCATGAAAGGGTATAACCTCCCAAGTAGGTTTCGAATCCGTACCCCCATTCGAAACGCTAGATTCGAAATCCCGTTGCTTTACCAAATGCGCTACCGACCCGGGTATGAAATTTGTTAAAATGATATTTATATTTTATTCATATTTTAGTTCCTTGGTGAAGCAATGAGAGCATTGATGAAGGAAAATGTAACCAACTACACCGAGAAGACCAACCGTTTGTGGGTAAAATTATTTGAAGGATTCATCATGGAACAGATTACAATTGGACAAGCTGAATATGGCAAGCGTAACTAGAAGATGTGATAAGATATCAACAAACCTAAGTTTTACTATTATTGTAACCACATGATACCCCACCCAACCCTTTTCTTCTGTTATATATTTATCATAAAGTTATCAATAATACTATTTGTTGGTAACGTTTGGTATTAAAGTAATCACAATAAAAAAAGCAAGTTACGTATATTCTTTGAAGTTGTATCAAGGTTTTGTTGCTATATCAATCTGGAATGTGTTGCACAGGACATCTTCAGAAAGGGGGGAGTAGCTTACACCGAGGAAATCAAAATTTCATCAAGCGCCCAAGAGGATAAAAGATATATCCTTCCTGACCAAATACACACCGCATCCTTAGGTCATTACATGTTTAATATTAAAAGATCTTATGTAACAAACGTTACATATAAATGGAAAATGTCCCATACTCCCCCCTTTTCTATATTACTTCTAATATCGTTTTAGGTGACTCTATCTGTCTCTTCTTCTGTATTCGTTATTTTCATCTCTTTTTTTCTAAAGTAAATTCTTCTTTTCTAAATACTTACATAAAATTCTTTCTATCTCTTTCCTATACATTGGTTCATGTGTACTTTTCCTACATCTAATTTTATGTAGGGTATAGTGTGGTTTCAATAAAAAGTAAAAATGACCCGAATATGGACTTGAATCTAGAAATATCGGCGATATGAACTGATTTATCGTTCTGAAATCAGCGATATGAATTAATGTATCGTTCTGATATCGTATAGTTGTACATTATGTATAATAATTTTGCACCAACTGTAAATATGTATTATAGAATGTCAATCATATATTCTGTACAGATAACTTTGATCACGTTGTTGTTGTTGTTGTTTTAATCAATAAATATTGCATCTCATGGTTTCTTTTGTTGTTTTCTTAGTTTCGTAGCTTTATTTTCAATGTTTGATGTTTGAGCACCATACAGTACCCACTAAAGGTTTTGAGACATTTTCACTGTGTTAGCCAACTACATAGGTTTTGACAAAAACTTGATTACCGTTTATTTTGAAGTGCCATTTGGTTTTCTTATTTTTTGGTTTGGTACTTTTTGCAGTTGAAACTACCAAAGTAGCTTAAAACCTGTATAATAGAAAAGAATTACATTGAATTTGGTTTTTGAAGCTTTGAGATATCAAATGCTGAATTTTATAAATGTGATTCATTACAGAAATTTGTTTTCATTTAATCATCAACCATATTAAATATAATAAATGTAATGTTTCTACTGTGTACAACCATTGAAATTTATTGTTTTATTGAATTTCCTTTGTCTCCAAACTTTTGGTGGGTACTGTATTATATGAATATGGTATGTATCATATAACAAGGAATTTACTATTCTCACTGCATAATGCGTTAGTTCGAACAATCCAAAATCTATCTGATTGTATCATTGAGCAAGAACTTTGAACTTTGTCCTACTGTTGCTCAGTACTGGAGAACCATGAATCGGACTCGAAAGTGTATAATCTACGTAGTAAGAACTTGTTTGACAATGAACTAAAATGAATTTAGTATAAACTTAAGTTAGGAACCAAAATCCAGCGGGTTTTGTAAGAGGTCAATGGTTTTAAATATCAATGACCTAACATTCACTCTAGGATTTATGTAGGGCATTTTCAAGAACCAGACAAATCCTGTCGAATATTTTTGGAGGACGAAACGCCTTCATGATACAATCTAATACTTTCATATACGTCTATTTTGTTAACAATGGTTCTTTCATTAATACTGATATTGTACGTACCAGCTCTCTAAATCAACAATCTATCTTGACCAGGGTTAATGTAATATGTCTACGTTTGAATACATCGATACAAACAAAAAAATCTGATCAAATATATTAGATTACGCTAAGACTAGACATATTTCATAGCTCTGTAACCATGGTAACCATGTATACAATCCGGAAACTAAGTTCCAAAAACTTTCCTTAAGTATCAATATCAAGCGATAGGATAAATTGCTATTTCATGTTATAAAGATGTTGTGTTGTTGTGAAGTTCTAGAGTTCTACAGATTAATCAAGAAAAAGAAGCCATGGTATCAAGATTTACAATGAATTGGGGAATTCTTTTTACTTTATTTTAATTAAGATATTAATTATACGAAAATGACAAAATATTTTTTTGTTCTTATATCTTTGGACAGTTTTAGAAATGTTGATGCTTTTTATTTCTTCACAAAAAAGTGAAATGTTAAAGTTACAGTAAGCATCTCGATGCGACAAGGATTGCCCGAGGTCACGAGGATAAAAATTTGATAAGTTTAGAATGGTTGTCATACAAATAGGTTGATGTCACGGTTCCGCATCAAAAACACTATATACATGTATATACTTAACGAAACTTCTAAGTAAGATTTCAATGTTGTCAGAAATTTTCATTTTTCAACATTTATGTTTGATCGTTAATGGAGATGTGTATAGAACTATACTGTCACCTGCCTGCATGGTTTTCATGCTTTTTAATTGATGCAAAATTGGTTTTGTCGTGCATGTGCAGAAAAGCGGAAATGCGCACGTGCTTATCGTGCAAAAAATTCACGTGGTCAGTTTTAGTGAAAATTATTAGTGTGTTGATATGCACAAAAAAAACTCAAGAAATGGCTCGAATGTCGCATCTAAAACGAAAAATTGCCATAGGTCTTTTGCCAGACGGTGCGTCACCTGCAGAATAAGACTTCTAATTGCTAATTTTCTGTTCAATCAAAACAATTAGAAAATCTTTCCATATCAACGCATGCGCGACAAAAATGGTTTTTCATTGGTAAAGTAGCATGAAAAACATGAAGAGAAAGGTCATTATGGTCCAAAACACATTTCCATCATCGATCAGACTTTAATGTTGAAAGATAAGACTTCCTACAACACTGAAATCGGAGTACTTAGAAGTTTCGTTATGTATGCATACATATAAGGTATATTACAAATGTACTATAAACTCATAGATTTTTAACCAAGTTCAATTAGAGGCCTGTGGTGCTTTTCACAAAAATTCTTAAGAAAAAATTCTTCGTAAGTCAGTTTCATATAATTAGCACTTCAAAGTCAGACGGATAAGAATAACTGTGATGTGATATTCAAAAGGAATGCATAATTCTACGCAATTTGTATAATATTTAGTATTGATAAGCCAAAAAATGAGCGTATCATTAATGTTTCTTGCTTTTTACTTACGAAGATTTTTTTCGTAAGAATTTTTTGTGAAAAGCACCACTTTTTCTCAATCATAAATAAGTTAATTTCACAAATGTAACTTGAACATGCACGCGTAGCCAAGGCTTCGCTCTTTGCGACTTTTGTACCGACAAAGCCAATTCTGTTTTGATCGTGATGTTTGAAATCGTCCTACGACCTTATCACGCGGCGTATGCAAACGATGTTGGTGTCATTCAAAAGCGCTAAGCCTTAGCAATGTATGCATGTATAAATATGTGAAATAAAATTGTTTATAAATATTGAAACTGGCCTTTAATTGAACTTGTTTAAAAACTACCATCTTTAGTATTACACCTTTTATGCATACATAGAGTTTTTTGCTTGGGGACCGCCCCGGCGGCCGCCGGTGGTCGTACCTGAAAACTGTATACTATAGATCCAAGGCAAATCTCTTTAAATTATAATTTAGCAAAATTACTGTCTTAATTTAACTAGTTTATACTTGTCAACAAATTCTTATCAGTCAATTATACATTTATCGAGTTTTAATAACGTGTTTAATAGTCATTCTTTTGTAGCCAAGCGCTTACATAGTGGGGTCTTTAATTCGTTTTCACAAGAATCTTTAACTTGGAATTTGGTTACAGTTAATCTACATGGTCTATTATTAATAAGGGACTTTAGTCAGTTATAATTCTCTGATAAAATCTGAAGCAATCCAATTGGTAAATAGGTCCTTACAGTTGGAATCCTCGGATTTTATCATTGAATTCCTATGTCAGGATAACAACATATTTCATCTAATATCTTTCTTGTTAATTAAGATATTAACAAAAGTGATAACATTTATATAGTTCATTACCCTAGAAATACATAACTTGAATTTTATCTTATAAGCAGCTACTAATAGAATCTAGCCTTTTTAAGTATTTACGGTCATTTAGGACTGTCTCAATCGCTTAAATTCTTGCAACTTCAGGTTAGATGGAATGAACAATGGAAAAACCGACGTTTCGCTACTTTTATTTCGCGAAGGGAAGAATTTTCTAATGAAATAAAAATATCACCAAATACCGGTACATTAAAATCGTACCGCGGTACGTATTGCTGCAGCTGCGTATTGCAATATACCGGTATACCGGTATATCGTGACAGGCCTAATGAGCAGGATCCTTGGGAAACAATGAACGCAACAATGAATAATCTAGTATACACGAGATAACTTGTTTTTAAGTTAAGCTTAAACAAAGAAGTATACAATCAATGTGTTAAAAGAGACAGGTCGTACATTTTGGTCAACATTTTATTTCAAACTTGTAATATGTATTTAAATATTTTACAAAAAAACGCTAACAATGAGAAGCAAGAAAAACAACAGTTTATGAAAAATATATGAGTAAGAACACAATCGTCGCTACGACGGTTATGCCGCCGGCAGCACAGTACAAAGTTCCTCTGTCAGCAGCTTTCCGACGGTAATATGTTCTTGTGTCTTCAAGGATCTTAAAATAGAAAATAATAATTGACATGTATAACATAATTCTATAACATAAGAATTTCTACACTAAAGTCGTGAAGCTGTAGCGTGTTCAGTTACCGCGAACGTTACAGAACGTTACATAACGATACATTCGGAACTCCTCGGCCATTTGCTGCGAATAATCTGATATAATAAACAAATATGCGATCGTTAAGGCAATGAGTGATGTTTCAAAATTTACGGACTAAAAAACGAAACATCACTCAATGCCTACACGATCATATATTTGTTTACTTCAACACCAGTAGTTTCAAAATAGCGTCTAAATATGTCCGAGATTATTCGCAGCGAATGGCCGAGGAGTTCAGAATGTATCGTTATGTAACGTTCTGTAACGTACGCGGAAACTGAACACGCTACTGTTTTGGTTTGGTTCAACACCGCAGCAACACATTGTATACGTCATATCATAGCGGTCACTCAGTCTGATCACCGTTCCTAGAAAGCCGTGAACCAGTTTCTAGGTAAATACTTCCGTCAGTGGCTGAAATTGTCCTACAAGATTTTAAATCAGTGGTAGGAGGGAGAATGCAGTAGGAATTATTTCATTACCTAACTCCACAAAAGTATGCCGCGCCCAGGAATAGAACCCGCGGGCCATCGATTAGTAGACTAGTCTATCACTGAATAAACAATTCGATTGGGCTTACTTTGTGAAGTGATCAAAGTAAATACTGTATTTTACAGTTTTTGGTTCTGATGCTCGCTGACTTGACAGATGAACCCTTCATCATCAGGTTACTGTCTAATGGTATACAAACCCTCACGTGAAGTCACATCATCTGCTATCCCACGATACCGTGGACCACTTGGTTAGGAAAATATCGTAATCATGAATAATTAATGAGGCAGTTTCATAGGTTCCGCAAGGAAACCACTGCGAAAACTAAGCAATGAAATTATATTTTATATCTTAGGTTTGGTTTACCATTCAAAATGGCCGCCTCCATGAGTGATTTTTCTAAAGTGGGTGAAGAAAATCCCAGTATGACGTCATTGGTATTGAAGAGTATTTAATTGTAACACGCGATTTCATAGGAAGATTTGTCTCCCCTGCCTCATGCATATTCATAAAAAAGATTTCGCCACTCAAATTGCCCACGGTATGTACGCAGTGTAATAGAAGAAAGTACTGTGGTTTCCGACGATGGCGGAGTCATCAAATCCGTTTATTGTGCTGTCAGAAATATGATGCAAAAAAATATAACCACCGTAAAGCATAAGTTAAGCAAGCAAAATGAAAGGTACATTTTCAAAAGCAGTTGGAGTTAGAAACCGGAACGCCGAGATCGCAAAGCATGCGCGTCTCCACAAGACAATAAAGCCTATTTGTAATAAGTCGTTTTTACTTACAAAAAATGCATTCGTAAGTACATGTAATAATAATGATATTTATAATAATAAACGACGAATACATAATAAATCTATGACTCACCAGTTGTGAAGGAATGGTTTCCGTGTCTTCTAATTTATTGGAGTTTTGGTTAGAGATAGAATCAGGATCTAATTCTAACTGGGGTACAGCTGGGGGCATTTCTGATGACCTTGAAGAGGACTTGTCATCATCAGCACTGACAACCATTGGTTTGGCCAATGAGGCACTAGCCTCACTATCTAAAGGCTGTCTGGATCTCGGACCTTCACTAAAACTTGAATTACTTCGACCTAATCGACTGATGTCGTCATCACTTCCTATCATAGACTGACGTTTCTCCGCTGACTGCATATTATCTGTAGAGTTGTAGAATGAATCCGAGGGACTTAGTTCATACACAGTATGGTCGGTTCCGTTGTTCGTTCGTTTTAAAGTTCTTTGGTTTTTATCTAATGCTCGGTTTGGCGATTTGCCAGAACATTTTATCGCCACATCTGACGATGAACATTCTGGTTCAGAATAAATCACGTGATCCACGGACAAATCAGTCGCGTGCTCTTTTAATTCCGTTCTATTTGAATCAGAATAACCGCTATCAGTATAATCCACGTCACCTGCACATCTTTTATGTGTTTTAGACATTTTAGAATGTGCTATGTCTTTGTTCTTACCATTAGTATCACTTTGAGCATTGGCTTCATTCAATAAAGGTGTATTTTCTCCAATCTGAGCACATTTAGCTTCCTGTTCTAATGCTTGATTTAAGTTTTCAAGATCTTTTTTCACTTGTTCCTCACTGTCAATATCAACAGAAGTTTCTATAGAGCGATCACTTGCTAGTGATGTGTGAGAAGAGTGTTTACCTTCCTGTGTCCAATCATCAGTACTGTTATCACCTACATCACCTAGCAAAGATTCAACAATCATTCTATCATTAGTTACTATTCCGTTCACTGGTACAAGAACTGCTTTACCATTTGGGTGAATATCAGCACGTCTACTCATACTTCTGTCGTCACATCCATTTAAATGTGCTACACCACCCATACTTGATCCTTCAACGTGATCACTGCCCGGCTCTATTACCTCTAACCGTGCATATGTTTTAACTCCCATGGATTCCTGTGACGACGCCAGGGTTTCCGGTATTGCCTCTAGCACAATAAGAGGCTTTCCACCGAAAGATGTATGTTTTATATTATATTTATATTTTAACTTCCTGTTAGGACCTAAGTTTACATTATTATAAATGTGTCTAGTGACTGTATTAAAGGGACCACAATCACTTGGTATTGTCTCATAAAGATCAGTGTCAAACACATTATCGTTATTTAAATTTTTAACAACACTTTGATCGTGACACAATATTCCAATACTGTTCTTGGTAGCCAGTAATAAAGCTGGTTTTGTCAATGTTGCAAATGCTGGTGTTGAGATACACTCAACCGGATAATGAATTGCTTCTGAGTACGCAGGAGGGGGTGGACGAATAACTGGAAATAGAAAATATAATTATGTAATTCTAGAAAAATATACATTGATTACATCAGACAACATCAAAATTAAATTACCTTCCTTGCAGTCTTTAGTTATATTTTATTCAACTGTCTGTGGCACATATATTAGCTCAACTGATATAAATATGTTCTTCGATCGTGAATACAGAAGTACTGAAAGAATACTTTAATCAGATGAGTTAATGTATGTGCCACTGACAGTTGAATAAAATTTAATAGCTACTATACAAAACTACTATAAAGGTATTCTCGCACCAAAAGTCTAGTAGATCGAGAATCTTGATAACCTGAGAATGCTATAAAGATGAAGGGATGACTATTTTCAAATGTTTGGAACATATTTATAATGGATTCTGCATTAACAATTATTTCTGATAAGAATATCACTTGTTTTGGTGTTTTTAATGTAATAATAATATTATTATCAATGAATAGCTGTGTGATACGAATATGAACACCATGCAAGCAGCGGATTGTTCCAATCAGGGGATACGTTTTACAACCGGTGATGCATTTAGTAGACGCTTATTTAATTATTATTAGAAAATGTCAACATCAACCTTTGCGGGTTATCAGCATGGTATTAAGCTAATGTTTCACTGGAGAGGAACTAATTCTCATGTTATAAAATGACTCAAACTAAGTCCTTGTAAATTCTTGAAATCCCTATTCAATTCAACATTGGAGAAAATTGTGTTCCATAGACTAGAATTCAACATATTGCCTCACAGGTGTCAGACACAATTTTCATTCTTATCGTAAATATAACGAGAAAAGGTCTCAAATGCCTGTTCAACGGTCGTAGTTTTCAAATCGTCACCGCGCTAAAAGAAAATTGGCCCTAAAGTCAAATATTCTTCACCATCTGCTTTAAAAAAGGATTATTCTAGATAAATACATGTTAGTTGAAAAAATCGACCTACAATTAATAACCAATAGAACAGCTTCTCACAAATAAACATTGTCCAAAATGTTGATTGACAATTTAACAACTCTCAGAATTGTTCGGCCTCAATACTGCTGAAAAAGTCTGAATGCGCTACTTGAACTTTTATTCAGGTTAATATGTATTTTGGCACAAAACACGTTTGCAAGTCTTGCCTTTACTAGTTTTATTTAAAAAAAAGCATTACATAACGTCCTTGATTGCAAGTAGAGTAACAACAAACAAACATTAACAATGATGAGCTGATTGTAATCGTGTAGACAAAATGAAGTACTCAGGAGATCAGAATCACAATACTGAAGCCACTACAATGTATGTTGTTAAACATTTCTTGAGTGACATATTTTTGGATCGCCATGAATAGTCAGAAATCCAGCGGGAAATATGGCTACTTGATTGTGGTTCACGACATATAGAAAGTGAATGTTTGAATATGGTATCCGTATTGGTCAATTACATATAGTTTGGCCGGATGCCAATCACAAAGTCTCTTGGCAGTCAACAAGAAGGTCAATGGTCAAATAGGTACGGCTGTAGTACATGCCTCGCTTTGAATCACAACATTTTTATACAATTTATTCCTTCCATTGCTTGAATACAACAGCTTCAAATTAATGACTTCTAACTTAAGGTAACATTAACATGCAATTCATCATTTACATATTTATCCGGTTTCATAAAAAGATGTCACCAAACATAACAGGAACAGCAGCAGTAATAGAACACATGCCCACATTGTACCTCACAACTAAAAATCAAAGATGGAGATTGTTTTTAGATTTCAAACTTCTGTAATAAAATGGACGTTACAAACAAATAACGAATTTGAAGAAGAAGAAAAAAACAATATATCTATAAGTAAATTGTTTTTTTTTATGTTATTTAATGTTTTCCGTGGTTGTTGGAAACCGAAAGTTTAATAAAAAAGTTATTTCAACAAAATGTGAGTTTTTTATCTAAAACTGCATGGTTAAAGCAATTATTCATGACCATTTGTAATTATGGCATACATACTTCCTTTATGATGTCAAAGATACTGATAAAAACCTTTTGGCAGCCATCTTGGTTGACTTTCAATTTGGCTAGTGCTGGCTGATATCTTCGATTAGCTATTTGTAGATTGCCAACGGAACTTTATTTTCTAGTCAATATTACTGCTTTTATATCTCATTAAAAAGCATTAATTATCTATAATTTTAAATATGAAGAACATAGTTTGACTCATTTAGAATTAACTTACAATAATCAGTTTGTTTAAACAGAATCCTTAACTATATTTCTTCACAGATGGAATAGTTGTTCATTCATATCACTGTATTGAAGATTTTCATAACGCAGGGGAAAAAAAGCAAAACATTAAGTAAAAATTCTTCTACATGCAAATGAAATTCATGTAAGAATCCCTAAATCTGGCAATCAATATGGTCACCATGACGAGGGTCATTTCACATTTTATTATGATTTTGGATTGTGTTGATAAAGAAACAAACTCCAATATATCTTCACAACGCGTTTCGACTATTTATTAGTCTTCATCAAGTAATCTGATGTTGGAAACATTAAACGTTTAATCTTCCCAAATGTTTTAGCAAAATGCTTATTGTCAAACTTACCGATTTACTCAAAAATAATTTAGTTACTATTGTATTTTATTGACAATTAGCTTGTCCTTCTGTTTAACGTAGACAACGTATTTCATAACTTTATGAATATCCTTGTAATTCAATATTGTAGACTCCATCTCCAGATAATAATAACTAGTAAGACTATGATGAGACAACGATTATATGGATAATTACTCATAATAGAAAATTATCATTCCGGTATTGTGGTTCCATCTCTAAGCATGTACGATTATAAAATAGTTTTTATATAAAAAAAATAAACAATATTTTAAAAAATTGAAAACTCGAAAGTAAATTCTAAAATCCACATTAAAGCAAGTGAGCCGATTGTAATCATTATATTTTGTAAAGTTTAAAATGTAATTGTAGCAGACATTTATATGTATCGGTCAGTATTTAAAAAGCAGTAAAATGACGTTGACTGAGGATAAAGAACAACCTGTCCGTTTTATATCAGTATTACTTTATTTTTCATGAATAAAACGTTGTGACATAGTAAAAGGGGTTCTGAAAATATAGCAGGAACAGCAGCAGTAAAAGAAACACCGGATATTCCACCCAGCCAAAAAGTAAAAAGGTAAATGATTTTAGATTGTTTAACTTTTGTTGAAAGTCTAGCCAGACAGACACTCCCCTATAATATACAATGATCATAATGTTCTATACAGTGACCTGATATCATGCCTGACTTAAAGGGATATACTGGCAAAAGTTCAACTTTATATTTCCTGATTTGAATTATATTTTTATAACTGTAAATTCAACAGACACACTGTTACATTACTTGGCACAACATTTCTTTATTTCCTCGTAATATATGGGGTGTTTCCTAACTAGACCCACGTGGGTCAGGTTAGCTAAAAATAGATTAGTGTTAAAATATGCAATTTCTGATGAGAAGATATTAGAGCTTGTTATTGTGCAACATTAGTATAATTCTATCAAAAAGATATTCTAACCGCCTAAGAATGTTGAAAAGACAAGAAACGACCAATGAAAATGTTTAATTTCATCAAGTACGACATATAACAAATCTATAAATAGCTTGGTGATTCCCTCAGTATCCTGCTTTCTTTTGAACAATGTGTATGCCACATGTTTCAATTCGCTCAGTTGAATGTTATAAGTGACAAATGTTATTAGTAAGTGATTACTTACGTTCTAAATACTGTTTTAAAGACTAAACTTGGTTTTATACTTTTGGCACTGTCATTTGCCTGTATATCCCTTTAGATAGTCATTGGTGTAAGACCAATACATACACGATATGTACATGTCCAAATGTCTAACATTATGATGCGGAACAAAACAATATAAACTGTTAGCAGACTCTTATAAAAACAATGATTCCTTGACGTGGGTGAAATGTGTATATTTTGGAACCTCGTTTATTTGATACAACATTTTGACTGGCAACCATAGATGGTAATAAATGATATCATTTTCTATAAAATATCATATTGTATATGAAAAAGTGCATTCATGTTTGGCAGAAATAACGTTTAGCCCACATAATACGTTTTAATAGTAATTATAAACATATAAAAAGAATCAGAATAACATCTGACTCGTCATGTTCAATATTACGTCTATAATGATAAAGTTAGACAATTATATATAAGCTATTTGTTAAAACAATAATGTTAGTGGTCATGCTGATAAACATTGACTAGGATCAGAAAAAACAACAACACCCATATAGATGGAGGACCAATTGGATAACCACTTGAATTTGTTACACAACGGATTATTTTAAGAAGCATTAACATTAATAAATTTATCAAAGAGACTTTGGCTTATATTTCATTTCCTGTCAATTTGGTATTCTACAATAATATATATTTGACATTTATATACAATGTTATAACCATTTTGGACCATCAACAATTACATCTAGACATGTACCTTTAACTTTATAACTATTTTTCGCACTCTTAGACACCATTTTGAATTTTTGAAATAGCTCAAGGTTTACAGGATGGCACCCGCCTGTTTTTGTGTCTACAAAATGACAACATACAAAAACAACGAAAAACAATTTTGCACTAATGAAATCTAGCTTGAACTTATATAATTATATATTTTCAAATGATGATAAAATGGCTGTTCAATTTAAAATCTAGAAAAGGTAATATAACGATCTAATGATCAATCTATACTCTTTAATGTCAAATAAAAGATATTGTACATCGATTTCATTTTAAATGATTCATTCCATATAATATAGTGTTATAATTTTTATTGACTGGGTACCAATATACAAAACTATAGATACTATTTTAGTTTATGTTACTATAAATAAACATAGTAAATATAAATAGACATAATGGTGTGATATTTGAAGGTGTCGAAAAAGACACCTATACAGACTTTGTAATACATGAAATTCTTGTAAATATCATACATTAAGGTATACAATCCCTTACTAAAACTATGTATCATGGCAGCTAAATTCATTGAAATAATTATACCTGGTTGTACAAAGCCCCTAAAGTACGGAGCCCCTAAAGTGACATTTTTAAATACTTTTTACTTTCACAACTATTTCGTTTAAACGTAATAGTTATTTCGAAAAAAAAAACGATATAATATTTTGTTAAAACGAACAAGTTGTGAAAATAATTAAAAGTATTTCAAAATGTCACTTTAGGGGCTCCGAATGGTAGTACACTGTATTTTTTTACAATGCCAGATTTTTAACAATGTCAACCCATACTTTATATGTAATAATTCAAAATGAGAGACTTTAGTCAGTTATCTTTCCTTGATAAAATCTGAAGCATTCCAATTAGTAAGTAGGTCCTTTCAGTTGGAATCCTCGGATTTTATCATTGAACTTCATTGTAAGGTTAACAAAATGTTTTATCTAATATCTATTTTGTTAATTAGTATATTCACAGGAGTGATTAAATTTAAATGGTTCTTAACCCTAACAATACTTAGCTTGAATTTCAAACCAATTAAATGATTTACAAAAAAGTTATTTTAAGATTAATTTTGGCAAATTGACATTGAAAATTAAGGGTAAAATCCGAGAAATCCAACTAATTGGACCTACCTATTTGACAAGTATGCTAGGGGAAATAACTAAAGTCCCTCATTGCTCTATTTTCATATAAAAGGGAGATAATTACTTACTCCAGATGATCGTTATTATCTAATAGTTTTGCCAACATAAGCTATGAAATAAATCTAATCCATAACAAATTACGAACAACTTGTAATGAATATATAATAGCCTTTGCGAGCATGTGCTGTACCGAACTTTTCTCTTGTCTGGTTCCCAGTCGTACTTTGACGGGTAGACAAAGTAGAATAATGGCTGCGTCAAATGTATTGCAATGCTATCGGAAAATCATGTTTTCAAATGAAAAAATAACACTGAAAGCTTAAATTCCATTGTTTATTGAAATGCTTAATTGTCGGACGGATATTTTTATGCGGATTTTTTCATTAAAACTCGCCGAAAACATCACAATTTATCGAAATAAAAATTTTGATTGACGTTGACGTCGTTTTGAGAGATGCGCAGAACGATGCGCACAACTAACTTTCGAAAACGTCTTTAAGAATCCGAAATTCTAACGAGACTATTTAACGCCCGTATTGTGTCTACTTGAAGACATGGTTTTTGGTTAATCGTTCGCTATATTTGAGTCCAAAATAAAAGTTGAATTCGAGTGACATATGAAGTTCTAAACTTTTACCAAATTTACCGTCGTCAGAAAAAGATTCGTCAAAATGAAGAAACAGTAAAAGAAAAGTTTGTAACCTTAAGATAAATTGAGGGCGCGCCCAATATTGTGCTTTGCCTGACCCGATAACGATAGTGGTAAGGGGCTGATAATCCAGACTAACTTTTCTTCATCAATTTGTTACTATTGAGCGGTACTAGGGTTTGAATACCTTAACTTTAAAGGTCAATGATAACATAATTATATTGGAACACGTCTTGAAATAACAAAAGCTGACAGTAAATGAATTAGGATTCACAAAAAACAACACTGAATATAACAAGGTCAAGTACTGTACTTACAAAAGTTAGATTTTTTATTTCAAGGAAAGCAAATTACAATCAGCTTTTATTCATTGCACATTGATGTTATCATGTATCAAGTATATGTCATCAGTTATATGTGTTCCTATTACTCCAGTATAAAGAAACCATATTTCTTAGTGGCATTGAAGGTTATTAGATCACCTGAGCTGGCTCAGTCAGGGAAAGCTATTAGGATCGATGAACGTCCGTCGTTGTCGTACGTCAACACTTAGTTCGTTTACACACTAGTGGTCACATTTTTGCTCCGATTGTCACGAAACTTGGTCCGGGTGTGTGTCCCTGTAATCATCTGGTAATAAAAACTAGGTCACAGTGACTAAAATTAGAAAAATCTTGTCCAGGCTGTAAATTTGTTTTGTAATTGGATTTCTAAATAACTTGGCACAAATGTTCACAATGAAAAGGCAGTTTGTCACGTACCATACCCATGCCTGTTGGTGCAAGGTCAAGGTCATTGTTACTAAAAATAGAATTTTCGTGTCTAGGCTGTAAATATGTTATTTCTCATTGGATTTTAAAATAACAAGGTATAAATGTTCTCCATATCAAGACTTTGGGTCACATACACAACACGCATGCCTGTAGAATCAAGGTCAAGGTCACTGGATTTTCTTTTCAGGGATGCAGTTGTACTCAAGTGAGCGATAAAAGCTTGGCCATCTTGGCTCTTTGTTTGTCTGAACAAATCAAAACATAAGAAATACACTTTTTTGAAATCTTTAGTGTGATACTGAAATATCACCAATCTTTTCATAGATGTATGATTTGTTATATACTTGACATTAGGCATTCCCAGTAGTCGCTTTTTGTCTCTTTAATTGAGATTGTTGGGATACACGATGATGCGATGGTACAATGATAAAGATATTATATTCGCTTTCATCATCGTTTCATCGTTGTTTTATCATCGTCCCATTGTTTTTTTAACATTACAATTTCGAGTTGCGTTTTTTACAATTGAACTTTCGATGTGCGTTTTTTACAATTGAACTTTCAATGTGCGGTTTTTTTTACCATCTAACTTTCGAGGTGCGTTCTTTGACAATGGAACTTTCTAGGTGCGGTTCATGGAGACAACATGGACATACATATGTCCAAACGTAACACTGTAGTACAATGCTTGTTTATAGGGGTCTCGTTTTTCTCTAACGAATACCAGACATTATGTATCATATTAAATAATGCACGAATGATACGTGACTGAATTAAATCATGCCCCGAATCATGTTTATTCAATTTATCAACGTGAGTTTACACTATATAGGATATATGTAACACTGGGAAGATGTAAAAGACGTACATCAAACTAAATGTAAATGAACTTATCGTTTATATCAGGTTAATTTATTAAGAATTATTTCTGAGATCATACAATATATTCATTGTTCCCAAAATAGTCATAAATATGTCTTATATAGATCAAAACAATTAGTTTAATCTTAAATATACATATAAATGTTAATCATATTATTGTATAATTACGTTTTGTACCTTTATATTCTAAATAACGTCATATTGTTACCATGGTAACAGAGCATGGGTTAGCCGTGTTCACTACAAGTACTATTTAGTTATTTGGATAGGATTATAAGGTGTTGTACGCCACATTTTTACTATTTTCATGTCATATCGCGGCACACAGTTAATTTTAAATCTGGTGGGGGCGGTGGCCGAGTGGACTAGACCACGGACTTGTGATCAAAAGGTCGAATCCCGGTGACACCGGATTTTTTCTGAGCAGAAAACTTACTCCACGTTTGCTCCACTCCGCCTAGGTTGAAATAGGTACCTGTAAGGGTCATGCACTGTATGTGGTGGCTGCAATCCGCGCCGTATGTTAAGAGTTGGTGTGTGACTTGGTGATGGGGGAAATTAATGTCAAGAGTCGACTGAATAGTGATTCTAGAAATAGACTTCAAAAACCTTGCTTTAACTTTTACTTTAGTTTTCTTGCTCTTCCTGGAGATTGAGATGCAGGTCTCTAAACATTATAACATGTATTAACCCCTTATCGTTCAAACCCCTATCTCCCTTCCTGACTGACACTACTTGTACTGTTTGATACAGTAATAGATTGTAGAAAACACTTCATGGCTCAACTTTAGGTGAGTTATTTAGACATTAGACAATATGTAACAAGAAATATCTTTAAAAAAGATATTCGGCGCTCTGCTGGGTTCATTTTCAACGGTTTGAAGTATAAATGTTGGTCATGCACAGCGTACATGTACATGTAATAACTATAGGTCAAATGTAGTTTGTCCGAAATTGCAATTCAGCCTCAACTGATAATTTTTGTCCGAATATATTGCCACTTCGCTGATTTGTCAATTTGAAAAATCTGTCCGATTCTAAAATTAAAAACATCTTAAATAACAATTCCATGGACTTTCGATTAAAAATCACTTCTTTCCAGAATGACAAAACGATTTATGTTACTTTTCTGGCGAACATAAAACAATTTGATAGAAATGCTCAATGGCGGCCTACATATGACAAAATGAAAACCCATTCCGAGCGTGCGCTGAGTCATATTCGCAGTTTAGCTATACTGCAAGGGGCGTACCACGACGAATATGTGATCAATTAGCATAGCGAGTCACTTATTATACACAGAGTAAATAGTCAGCAGCTACTGTACGTGCTACGAACCTGTTTATCACAAATAGTCAATGGTGTCATGTGTTTTATCCATTTCTTTATACCGTAAAGGATTTTCATTGGACAAACAGCTATGGTAGACCAAATTGTATTGGTTAAAATATAGGTCAAAAGTTGGCTTAGACAGCTGTGCCGAAAAAGGTCTTCAGATAATGCTTCGAGACAAGTATAGTAGCACAAAAGAGAACATACAGATAGTTCATTCAAGTAATGCATACAATGGTATATAGTTACAAACAAATGAATATAGAAAATGTGTCAGTCAAGCTGATAGAGATATAGTATGCAATGCCTTACGGTTAAAGTTTAAATGCGGTTAAAAGTATGCTTCTATATACTGTATAACCTCTGCAGAGCAAATCCTCTGCACAACAACAGCTTTTGATATTTCCTTAAGTTGTATTTTTATTTGAGATTAACCTCTGCAGAGCAACAACCTCTGAACAGCAACATACTTTAGTCCCTCCCAGTGGGTGTTGTTTAATAGAGATTGTTCTGTACATGCTCAGACTGAAAATTTAAATCACCTTCGGACAGGTCACCACTCACAGTACCCATTTACACCTGGATGGAGTGAAACAACTGCAGGTAAATTTCTTGCTCCGGGAAAATAGCAATGCCTTTATCCATACAAAGGCTTAATAGATACAGTGGTTTTGCATTGCTCTAAACATGAAAGCATACTAAAAATAAAAATAACAATGCATTTCACAATGCAAACTAAAATACGTCGCTTTAAAACTCAAGTGCTCTACTCCAGTTTTTTAAAAGTGAGATTTTATATCACTTGAAACAAGAGCGCAAGTACTATTTTATAGATCATCTAAACATTGATTCTGACGTCTTAGAAAAAATTGTGTCGGTGCCATAATGCTCTATCTCCCATTTTTACAGCAATACAACACCTAAACTGCTCTATGTCCTGGACATTAAGCAATAGAATATTTTGCTCTAACTTCCGATAGAGCAATGCTGAAATAACATATTTTTTCAAAGAAAAGGGAGCCGCGGCCGTTGCACAACAACAATAGCAAATACATATGTTAACACTAATCTTTTTAAACTAACCTGACCCACGCGGGTCTAGTTAGGAAACACCCCAAATATTACGAGAAAATAAAGAAATATTTTGACAAGTAATATAAAAGTGTGTCTCTTGCATTCACAATTACAAAAATATAATTCAAAACCAGGAATATGAAGTTTAACTTTTGCCTAGCAATTCCTTTAATAATGTTAATAATCTCAACCGGCATAAACCGTATTGCAATATATTGCAATACACAAGACCCATATTGCAATATATTGCAATACGTACCGGTTTCTATTATGTTAGAAAAAATGCATACATGTTTTTTAAAACCCACTTTCAAAGAGAACTTTTCTCTCTCATTTGACCAAATGATAAACCGCTTTAAAGCGCAGTAAGCTTATTTCAAGTTTTCAACAATTTTAACACTGGTACAAACATTTAAATTTCAGATTATGATAAAAACATGTGTATGGCATATAGATACAAAAACCGGTTCTATGAAAAACAAACCGGTTAAAAACTCGTAAATCGTTACACCCCTACTATTTATTCCAAATGAAACAAACCAGTATCTCATTAGCTATAATCAAGTGATGCATGAACAAAAGATTTCAACTTATTATACATTGATCTAAATAATGTTAATAATTTGCGAGCAAATAGTTTCACGAATCAATTTCTAGAAGTCTAGACAGATGTATAAGATGAAAGTATTTCTGATAATCAATTAACATAGAGTACTCTCTTGATTTTGGGATAAATAAGTTTCTATAAATGCTGACATAATAAATACTACAGTCAACATTCTCAACTCTAGTTTGCCATTTTCAATGTTTCACTAAACACTCGAATGTTTTCGTTAAAAAAATTGTATACAGTACTCAAAAACATGTATTTATGTTTTTATTCACAAGTTTCGAAACATTAATAATTTTATTTCCAATGCGGTAGGAACCTGAACTTGTAGAACAAAAACAAAAATGATGAAACTTGTGTTTTTTTAAATTCATTTTACTTTATTTCGTATAAAGCTTGATAAAATAACCATATTTATGTACAATTGTGTATTTCATAACAAAAAGATCCTACATAATTTTTAAAAGAAATTTCACGACCGTTAAACGTAAGTACTAGCAAGAATTTATTTGATGATAATCCAGAAGCCTGAAATCTAATGGAAATATAAAAATATAATATATCATATTGAAATTTTGATTCTTTGAACCCCTGCTATGGTCTTAACTCGATTATGTCCACCATTGTCAGAAAGTTTCAATAAGCAAGAGAATATATTTAAACTTAATAAATCTTAAGCCGTGTTTTATGTCGCAACAGTTTAACAGCATGTACAGTGTTTATTTTCACTCTTAGAGGAAAGGTGGCAGGGCCCTTTTTGAGGGGAGAATACCGACAAAAACGAAATTAGGGGGAACAATCCTTTATTGTCAATACTTTAGATAACATGGATCCTCTAACAGAGTAAAATTTCTGTCTTCCTATATAAAATTTCAACTATTGAACCCATATATTCATCTGGGATTTCTCTGTAATGCTTGAGGAATGGGTGAAACTGCTATAAAAAGTACAAAAGTTTTAGGACAGTCTGACAGGGAATTTTTTACCTGGGTAGGGGAAAAATATATCCTTTTTGGAGAGGGGAAAGGGGCCCAATTTCGGCCACAAAATGGTCTGAAAAAACACTGATGTACATCTCTCCATATACTAAAACCAAGACACTATCGTCATGTAACAAGAATGATTTTAAATCTTAATATTTCAACTCAGAACAACAACTTTAATCTGATACACTGACCCACCATGTAATGTTATACTGTTCAGGACACCGAATTTCTCAATCACATAAGTATAAACAAATAAAAAAATAACGTCGCCATAAACTATGAATAATGTAAGTTCAATCAACTTAAAATAATTATAAAGAATGAATAAGAAACTATACCAAAATGTGAAATAAACGGCTTTCATGAAGTGGCAGTTAGCCCTCGGGAAACACAAAATACACAAACGCACATAAATAACCCCAGAAAAGGACTTTCAGGCATTGCGGTTAGTCCTCAGATGGCACATCATATAACATCATGTGTGTCGGACATCATTGAGGGTTTATTAACAAAATGTATTTTAGTTGTGAAACTAACAACATGTGAAATATATCTAAGTATGTTCAAAAACATCAACATTTAAAATGTGTAATGAAACTTTTGGACCCCAGTATATTGTATGCGCTCATTTATTACAGACTTTCAAGACTACAACAATACATTATTAACTGTGTCTTCAACCCTCCAAAGTTCCCAAAGTTCCATAGTTCGTAGTATTGGACTATACTTGGTATCATCGTACCATACAGATAGGAGGATAAATTCTTCCAACACCGTCTTAATCATTTTGCTATGTCTATAATTTACTAAGAATATACGCATCGTCTGGGGACTAGATAGCCAGTGATTTATTACATCTCATGAAAGCTAAATTCTAGCTATAACTCCAGCTGACCTGATTATGTAGTATTCATACTTTAATCATAGGTCTCGCGAGAGGTCATCAAACAAAACTAATTTGCACCATTTATTTATATTGCGGAGTGCCGCATACTAAGTTAGTACCGCCGTCGAATATACGTACTGGGTTATTATCGTTGGAGTTATATACTGGAATGTTGAACAAACTGGACGATGGAGTTATTCTTATTCTGAAATCCCTTGGTGACAATAACGTTGTTGAGAAAACTACGAAAGCTACGTGCAAGTTTTCTAACAGTCGACGGAATTGATTATTGGAAACTATGTATAATGAATTATCACAGACATTTTAGACTAATATAAAATCTTGACTCCAGTCAATGGCATACGAGTGAAATAGATTTTCAAATACAAAACAATACGTTGAAATGACAAATATAAACAATGCCATGTATGCTGCTTTGTTTATAGTTTAAGGTCCTATTTTAACTGACACTATTATAAAAGACAGGAAGTTTACATGCCAATCTTTTCCTGCGATTCACAAATGTTTGGTTCTCTTTCAACATAAACAAAAATACCTTTAAAAATCTTCAGCGCTTTTCATGGTTCATCTTTTTTGAAGTAAAAATGTAAGCCAGCGAATATGACTTTAAACTACTATAAAATCTTAATTTTACAGAGGTGAAATGATACATTAAATTATAGAAAATTTGGGAAAACTTTATTTCGGGATCCGCATATTGAAATATTTTACCGCATACTAAACTTTATAGGGACCAGCATATTGGAATATGAGACCGCATAATACGTATTTTGGGACCCGCATATTGAAATATGGAACCGTATACTAAACTTTTTATCGGGACCCGCACATTGAAGATTTGGGACACTATAATTAACTTCGAAACGGGACAACCAATGGTATCATATGTTTTATTCATTTCTCAATACTGGAAGAGAATTTCATTGGACAAACAGGAATGGTAGAGCCAATTGTATTGGTTAAATGTAGGTCAAAAGTTGGCTTAGACTGCTGCGCCTAAAATGATTAAGAATGGAAGTCATTAGCCTCTAGGCCTATCACTGGGAGATTATAGGGATTTGATACACTGTATTAGAACCTTTAATCCACACAACCGAAGTGGCGATGTAGATTTTGAAATGTCACAGTTTTGGCTACGTTACAACCCGTTTTGTAATAAACCCACGAATTGAAATAAATGTTACAAAATGGATTATTACGAACAAGGAATGAATTTGATTAATTTGATAACTATTTTAAAGGTATTAGTTCACAGATTGGTTAAGATTTTTCTATACATGTATTTTCATGTACCCATTCGTGTCTGTAATTGTGTCAAAAAATAATTCTTAACATTTTAAGACGAACTGACCTATAGATGGCCAGAAATATACAATAAAAGTCACAAAAATGCACTACAGTTGTCTATACCGTGACATACGGGCCATTACGGGGTAGATTTTTACTTCTTGAAACACTATCATTTGTAGTTGTATGTACATTTGCACCAAAAATTGTCATTATCAAAACACTAATTTCCTGCTCCCAAAGATGTTTCCCTACAATTTAGACAGTTTCAGAAAAAGTTGGTGTTTAAGGTGAAATCTGTGAATGAGTGAGTACCTTTAAAACCCGAAATGTAATAATGTGTCAGAATATACCACTTTCAAGATAAATCGTAGTTTGAACTTCAAATCGTTATTGTAGAAAGAAATAGCTTTTAACTGGTAACTTTTTTGTCCGAATAGACAAATTACTTACGTATTAGTACATTTATGCAGAAAAAAGAATTGTACTATTTTAGTATAAAACGTGCTATCATAAAAGTTCTTTACTCAGGTTGGAATTAATCGAGATAAATATAGTACAAGATACCCAGTCTGACAAGACAGATTCATTACATGTCCACAGGTTTCAAACACATGATGCCACTGTTTTCATAAGACTCATTGTTTCCGTACATTTCAAGACAAGAACTTTTTGTAATTGGGTTTTACGTCGTATTCAACACATATTTAGGTCATATATACGACGGCCAGCTTTTCATACAATATGGACACTTTTCTATCACCAGTACTAACTTACCCTACCACGAGGCCGACAACTCATGTATAGGGTATGACCTGCCGCAACCGGGCTTGAACCCGCGATCTCCGGATTCAAAGTCAGACATCCTAACCACTACGCCACGGCCGCAAAAAAGACAAGAACAAATACCTTATTGTAAACAGATATCCTGTAGAGCGTTGCCGTTCCAGATCTCTACTATCTCAATGGAGGGTCACGTCGAAATGACCTTTATGTCGACTTATCAATGCGTAGCTTTCATCTAGACGAAACATTATTAATAACAAGGTTTGCAAGCTAATTTAACAGCGGTATTATTCACAGTCTGCGATTGGACGGTTCATTTCAAATTGCGTGACGTAGACGATACATGTTTGTAAACAAGTTACGTATCATAACAATTTCTTCATTGATATTATGATGAGAAAAGGTCACCTGAACGTGACCCTCGTTTGAAAAAAGCCAGATCTAAATTAGCGAGTAGGCGAGCGGAAATTTTCAGATTAGATTTTAATTAGATTGTTAAACAGTGTGCCAGCGAGTAAAGCCAGGCCAAGTTTGTAACAAATGATATATGTTAGTTTATTGGGTCAACAGTATACATGTACACGTCATACAGATTAGTTTATCAAGAACTAACACATTAATCAACGTCATGTCTTACCAATGATTAACATGTTTGTATACATGTATACATTATACGTAATGTATTCCATACATGGCTAGTTATATAACTTAGAGATATTTTGTTGGGTTTAACCCCGTAGCAACACATTGATTGTATAGGTTATATCTCGACGGTCAGTCCACTTACGCACTGTTCCTGGAAAGGCTAAATCTCTGGATTTAGCTGTTAACCTACTACTAAACACATACTTCCGTCGGCGACTGACTACTGTCCTGATTTAAAATCAGTATTAGTTGGGAGATTGGCCGTAGAAACCATTTCATGACCAAGCGCCACGAAAGTATGCCCCGCCCGTGAATCGAACCTACGAACCCTCGATCAGTAGACTTGTGCGCTACCAACTGAGCTAGCCGGGCGGGCTAAAAGTATATATTCTTTTGAAAACAAATTTCACTGTTCAATTACGTGTGGCCAAGTAGAGAATAATGTATATTTTACTCACTTACTTTAAATAAATAAAAATAGAACCTTCTGAATATATTCACTCATCCCTGCCTGCTTTGACAATTAAACTCTTCTTTTGTTGGAATGACGCACAAAGTATATTGTAACAAAATTAGTATGGCGGATTACACCCTCTAGTAAAAATGCTTTGTAATGTTAGAACGCTTTACTATAACACCAACAGGACGCCAACAAGAACATATTAAAATTAATACTGCATAATATTTAATTGTCAACAGCAACCCCTGTTGCGGATTAGTTCATTGCATTGTTTACATATACACAAGCTCCGTAAACAGATATCCTGTAGACCGCTGTCGTACAGGATCTCTACTGTCTCCGTGGAAGGTCACGTCGAGATAAACTTTGTGTCGACCAATTAATGTGTAGCTTTCATCTAGACGAAACACTAATAATAACATTTTGATTTCGTAATTTCTATTTTAGAACAAGGTTTGCAAGCTAATTTAACAGCGGTATTATTCACAGTCTGCGATTGGACGGCTAATTTCAAATGCGTGGCGTAAACGATGTAAACAAGTTACGTATCATAACAATTTCGTCATGAATATTATGAAGAGAAAAGGTCACTTGAACGTGACTCTCGTTTGAAAAAGGCCAGATCTAAATTAGCGAGTAGGCAAGCGGAAAATTTTAGATCGGGTTTTAATCAGATTGACATAAACAGGGTTTTGTTTTTTGTGCGAACTGTACTTAAAGATTGACACAGAACTATCATAGCCAACAAGATCAAAAGTAAATAAAAAACAGACCATTGCAAGGAAAAAAAGAATTGTTCCGACCAAAATCAGCGAATGTTTCAGATACAATAAAAAACAAGCTACGAGGGTAAGATAATCAATACGCTAGAATATATGAGACACGATTTTGGTATGTTCTCTGATTAAATAATAGCTGTCTATAGATGACCTCTTCACTTCCTAAACAAATTTGACCAATCCACGCATTATTGAGAAAACAAAGTAATGATTTCTGTTCGTATACCGTATACAGACAATGTTGGCAGCAAATCAAAGTACATCGTACCATAGGAGTAGTGTAGACCTCTAAAAGGACATTTTGAAATACTACTTTTATTAGAACAATTATTTCGTTTCGGACCCCTAAAGTAACATTTTGAAATACTACTTCTATTGTTCACGATTATTTCGTTCCGAACCTCTAAAGGAACATTTTGAAATAATCTTTTATTTTCACAATTATTTTGTTTCAGAAAATATTATTTCGTTTAAGGATATATTATTACGTTTAAACATAATAATTAGTTCGTTTAAACGCAATCATTAATTCGTTTGAATTTAACATTAAAAACGAAATAAAATATACTTCGTAAAAACGAAATGATTGAAAAAAAAATCAAAATTTCACTTTAGGGGCTCCGTATAGTAGTTAACATACGTCATGGCTAAACCTATCATTTTTATTACTAGAACATTTTTCAACGCCGACAGTTTGAATTGCTCTGGGGATCTTGGTTCGAGTCCTCTGTTTCATCAGGTAATACAATTTTGACAGTTTGAACAGCAAATGTATACAGTAGTAGTTTGGATATATTTATGGAAAGGATCGGTGAATACATGTATGTATGTAATACAGACTTTGCATTCTACTCAAGGAACATATCTTGCATGTAGGAAAATCTAACCATTATGCGCTATATATTATATCTATATCATAATATTATGGTTTCAGAGAAAAAAGTAGAGTATTTTGTCTGTAAAGCCTATATAGAATCAAAGCGCCGATAGCGCTGTCAGACATTGGGTTTTGGAAGAGTATATGGCTGTATACAACAAACGGAAGCGATGCAAGGGACCTTTACCTTACATAAACCAGATAAATTATACACGAGATTCTTATCGTCTGCTTGCTAGCGTGTAATGCGGACTATATTAATTGCAGTAGTAATTGTCCCTTTATTTGCGCGCGCACAACCGAATGTAATCGTCCGCGACAAATTTTGATGAGGATTGGCCACATTCCACTACTAAACATGGGGAAACCCTATGTAAAAATGACCCATTTGTGTGTAGCTAACTTTGATCTATGAGGTATGAACTAAATAATCTTGGCACAAAACCACTTCATTTAGTATACAAATATACACGAGAAAAGTCTAGTTCATGGCCATCTGATTTCATAGTAGATTTATAAAGGTTTCCTAAATAATTTTATATCATCTACAGAACCTTGAGGAGGGGACATTTTGACACCATGGACATGATATAACAAAACACTTGTTGGAAGTCAATATTAGATATTCAATTATATACGGCGTATTACAGACTATACATATTCCTTCAGGCAAATGTTCAAGATTGTTCCAGGCACTTTCAGTTTCATGGTTTTCATTGCCAACGAATGAAATCACCCGTTACTTCTTGACCAAGTTCCACGAAAGGTTGGCACGACAGGATACGAAAATAAGACATGAGCGCTACCGACTGAGCAAGCCGGGTGGCTCAAATGAAATTTAATTCAGCATTAGATTAATCGTTTCAATGTCTAAACTCTATAAAGTAAATGAATTACAACAAAAAACATTGTTTTATCTTTCTCTGAAGTTATTTTCCACAAGAATCATGACATGACAATAATAAAAGCTGTACACAACTGAAAGAGAAAACTCAATACATTTCATCTACGGTCATTGCACCTTTATTTAATCTTTCTCTACTATATGTGATGTGATGCGCAGCAAACAGAATACAGTTGTCTGCTTAACCCCAAGCAGGTTTTATGGACATCTGACAAGAATTTAAATAATTACAGCTCTTTATGATTCTAAGTCGAGGCGGATTTTCACATGGTTTTTTCTTCAAACCCTAGCATTTGTGATGTCAAAGTCATTTGGTATTGCCACCGTCGATGTGTTATAATTCAGAATAGTTATGAGCCATTTGTATAAGTTATCATAACATGTGTAATCATTTTGTCACTGTTGCTTTAGTGAATAAAACTGTATCTGATATAGGTATATTCAATGAGGGACATTTGTCAGTTATCTTTCCATGATAAAAACGGAGGAGATCCAATTAGGGACTTTAGTCAGTTATCTTTCCCTGATAAAATCTGAAGCAATCCAATTAGTAAGTAGGTCCTTACAGTTGGAATCCTTGGATTTTATCAAAATTCCTATGTAAGGATAACAGAATATTTCATCTAATATCTTACTTGTTAATTAAGGTTCATGTATTAACAATAGTAATGAAATTTAGATAGTTCTTTAACCAAAAAATACTTATATTAGCTTGAATTTGAAACATATTAAATGATTTACAAAGAAGTTATTTAAGATTAATTTTGGCAAATTGACATTGAAGGTAAGGGTAAAATCCGAGTAATCGAACTAAAAGGACCTACCTATTTAAAGAGTATACAAGGGGAAATAACTGACTAAAGTTATTGGTAAGTAGGTCCTATCAGTTGGTACCCTCGGATGTTATCTTTGGATGTCTGTGTAAGAGTAATAAAATATTTCATCTGATGTGTTTCTTATTAATTAAGATATAAACCAGTAAAATGAAATATAGATAGTTCATCACCAAAAGCAATAATGAAGGCAACAGACACACTGTTATATTACTTGGCAAAATATTTCTTTATTTTCTCGTAATATTTAGGGTGTTTCCTAACTAGACCCACGTGGGTCAGGTTAGCTAAAATAGATTAGTTTTAAAATATGCATTTACTGATGAGAAGATACTAGAGCTTGTTATTGTGCAATATTAGTATAATTCTATTAAAAAGATATCCTAACCGCCTAAGAATGTTGAAAAGACAAGAAGCGACCAATGAAAATGTTTTGATTTCAGCAATTACGACATATAACAAATCTATAGATAACTTGGTGATTCCCTCAGTATCCTACTTTCGTTTTCAACAATGTGTATGCCACATGTTTTTATACGTTCAGTTGAATGTTATAAGTGACAAATGTTATTAGTAAGTGATTTCTCTACGTTCTTAATACAGTTTTAAATACTAAACTTTGTTTTATACTTTTGGCACTGTCATTTGCCTATATATCCCTTTAAAGGATTTACACAAATGTTATTCATAAAGGACTTTGACAAATTGGCAATGAAAAGGTGAGGGTAAAGTCCGAGTAGTATGACCTACCTAATTGAAGAGTATGCAAGGGGAAATAACTCACTAAAGTTCCTTACTTAACAACATATCTTTCTAATACTCTGATACATTGTTACACTAAGATGAAAACCACTGTCTAGAGAGAGAGATTAGTTAGTTACACTAGAGAAACCCCAACTAACTAAACAAATGAAGAAAAAAAAGATGAGTACAATGAATCACATATATATATATGTAATCATCGAAGTTGTCAATGAAGCGTTGATCATAGTACTTTCCTTAGACAAAATGTAATTAATAATACATGCCTCACTGACTTAGCCATAATAGGCTGGCTATATATATGATAGAAAATATAATCAACGGCTAATACTATACTTTTTCTAGGAGTATTTTTTCTCTCTCTCTATCTATCTCTTTCCAAGTAGATTTGGAAGCTTGGACTTGGTGTTATCTAATGAATATAGAGACTAGAGTTAATGTTAAACAAACTTTTAAAGTCACTTTACGAAGTTATGTTCCTTTACGACAGACATGAAAGCTGTCTTAATAACGTGACGTTATTAAAATATAACATGCTTTAGATACACAACAAACATGACATTTTTTGTCACATCATTTTGGTTTCTAATTTTAAGTTTGACTCAGTGCCCATTTCTTATAAAAAAGTGGGCTTTTGTAAGAGTAGACTGCATTCATTTTAGTTAACGTTGAATATATGTGATACGTAAACGCTTTAGAGCTTAATTATATGTAATGCCTCAGTCCCATAAAATCATGGCTTGTTGCGGACCCGTATGTGCAGACAGCCGTAGGCCGTGGGAAGCCTTGCGTATTACGATGACGGTACCCAAATGGCTCAGAACAACACACCCGTACGGAGCCGTAGCTGGAAGATATGCAAGTTTAATCCATACTCGGCCATAATTATGTTCACGATTTGACTTTTAAACTGATACAACCTTTATTTTCATTTAGAATGGATTGGTTGATATTAATGTTTACACAAGCACGTAATGTTATTTTGTACGAACTATATGAGCAAGGTGTACATGTATATACATGTATACAAACGGCGTTTCCGGACGAATTCGAATCTGGATAGGACAGGCTCTTTCAACAAGAAAATATATTTTTCTCGGATCTTCATCTTGCAATACGCATATGAATGATGAAATATATAATCTTGAGTCTGATTCTATAGAGGTAAATGTGGAAATGTTTTGAAAATTCTTCTTGAAAATAAGAGTCTATACGTGTTTTGAACGCAGCATGAAATCGCCAGCTAGCGTCGTTATATATAATCCGTAATTCAATCAATATATCCAATAAGAACTCATGACATAGAAACTTGATTGTCATAATATCATAAAATATATAGTCTGATAAAATCACAACTTACTGAAATTCATAGTCCTAAACAAGAGGGTCCTTAGGACCCTGTACCTCTTACCTCGGAACTAAATCTTAAGGACGTCTGACCTTAAACTAAAGCTAAATTTGACCCCTGTAGCATAGTTTGATAGCCTATTTAGATGACCCTTAAGGTGTAATATGCCAAATGGTTTTAGAGAGGAAACTCTTTCAATATTCGCTACACCAAGTAAACTGTCATGCTAAATGTTTTGCCCCTAGAGCGGGGCTAATTACACATCATAATTTGAACAATCCTGTAGGCCTTCCAAGAGGTGATGCTAAATGCAAAAATGTCACGATGTATCTCTATGCTAAAATCGTGACCTTTGAGGGTCTATATTGACCCTAAGGACCATAAATTTTGTAGAGAAAATTGAGATGATACTTCGTGACAGATATGGAACTTCTAGGCCATATGGTTATGGCTAATATAATTTTAACGTTTTACAAATATAAACTGTTGACCCCTATCAGAAGTATCAGGGGTCCAGATGAGGACCTTAAAGTTATCCCACAATCCATGGGCTTTTTTAATGTATACGATGGCCCATACACCAGCCACACTAAAATGATAATTTTAGTTGTAAGCGTTAAAATGATACATGTACTTCACTTTAATTCATTTTCCATGAATTGCTCACATGATGCTATTGTGATTGGTTTTATAATATTCGCTTTCGTCATTTAATAAATAAATGACATAATTAATCAGTTATTCGCTTACAATACTTGTGGCATATTTTCTTGTCTATTTTATCATAATGTGTTATTAACCATCTCACATACTAAGATTTTGTGCTATTTGTTTGGTTTAAAGGTAGAGTGATTGTTGTACGACCAAAGTTTAAATAGTTTAAAGTAACAAAATCATCAAGGGTCGTTGTACAGTAGTAAGCAGGCTCTATTTCGACTCTGTCGTTCTGTAATTGATCATTAGTCTCGGAAGGTCAATACTCTTAATGAATCAGTTAAATAAAAATCCAGATAAAAGGTATGGCGAGCCGGTCATCGTAGCTTTGTGTTTATGTACACTTTTAATTTCAGATATTTACAAAGTCGGACTAGCTACGTCAGCATACCTGAACAATTCTGTTTTAACAACTTCTTGATTATGGAGCCGACAACTTTTCCTTATACGAAGGGCATTCGAGATAGATGTTGAATTTTCATGGAGGGTAAAAACACAAATGGACATTATAGGTGGTACATCGATTTAAAAACTACACTAAATTTATATGTATTAAAATATTCAACCTTGTCTGGTTCCCAGTACGTCAGGCAAAGCATAATTATGACCGAGCCCGTTGTAATGAATTCGGTATTGGATAATTATGTTTTCAAATGAACATTTCTCACTGCACAGGCTTAAATCAACGGATCATTGTACAAGAATTACAGTGGATACATTTTCTTAGTTGTTCGGTTACAATTATGCTAAATAAAGTATCCGAAATTCTAACGAGACTAATCCACGTCCGAATTGTGTTCACTTGAGACATGTTTTTGTAAATCGTTCGCCACATATACATGTAATCAGAAAAACTGAAATCGAATAACCTATGTAGTAGCGAACTTCTACTAACGTAACTATCGTCAGCAAATGGTTATGCAAAATTAAGAAAAAGTAATACCTGAATAATAACTGAGGAGGCCGCAATGATTACGGTTTGCCTGTCCCGATAACGATAGTGATAAGGGGCAGGTAATCCAGACTAACTCAAACCTTACAATTTTATGTACTATAATGAATAGAATGTACGGTAAAGCAAAGTGTATTAATTTATAAACTGTCTATATACAAGTATATATAAAACATTACTTCTAGAATGATAGCAATTCCCTACGGAGACATTGGCTAATGTATCTTATAGTAAAATATAAACAGACGTGAAATATAAACATTAAACTTACTCATTGTGTACAATTTATGATGCAGAATAAACAAACCTAGCCTGCTATGAATCTATTGATTGCTGAATGAAATATCAATATAATAAAACTAGTTCCAACCATTACACAATAGAATTGCAGTTTTATATCGTAAATATCAATTGACCAATATAGTTTTCATTCTTCTGTATAAGAAATAATATTATATTATCCACATAGAAGCCACCAACAGACCAATATTCTAACTACGTTTTGGGGCTACCTGTTGAAAATGTTGCAAAAATAAGTTGAAAAACGTTGCAAAATATTAGTGTTTTTAACTGTATTGTCTTTATTGCTTGAGCATTTTTTATTGAGCGTTTTAAGTATACTGCAAGGAGCAGTGATCCAGTGGTAGGACGCGTGCTTAGGAATCGAGAGATCCAGGGTTCAAATCCCACTAGGGGCATTGCTAATTTCATTGAGCAAGAAATTAACCTGCAATTGCTTCACTCCACCCAGGTGTAAAGGGGTACATATTGGGCCATGCACTGTATGATGTGGCTGCAATCTACGCCGTATGTTAACAGTTGTGTGTGTAACTCGATGATCGAGGAAGTTAATGTCAAGAGTCGACTGAATAGTGATACTTAAACTAGACTAAAAAATCCCTTGCTTTAACTGTAACTTTATACGGCTTCTGAAGTAGGTTATTAGATTATGGTATAGTGATTAAAATAATATAACTAAACAAGATTAATACTTGTCTGGTTCCCAGTCATACTTTGACAGGTAAAAATACATCAGGCAAACCCTGATCAAGGCCGCGTCCGATGTAATGAATTAGGTATTGGATAATTATGTTTTCAAATGAACATTTCTCACTACACAGGCTTAAATCAAAGGATCATTGTACAAGAATTACAGTGGATACCTTTTTTAGTTGTTCGGTTACATTGATGCTTAATAAAGTATACGAAATTCTAACGAGACTAATCCACGTCCGAATTGTGTTCACTTGAAACATGTTTTTGCTAATCCTTCGCTAAAAAGACGTGTAATCAGAAAAATCGAAATCGAATGACCTATATAGTACCGAACTCTTACTAAAGTAACTATCTTCAGCAAATGATCATGCAAGATTAAGAAAACGTTATACAACGTAATACTAGAATAATAACTGAGGAGGCCGCCATGATCACGGCTTGCCTGACCCGATAACGATAGTGGTAAGGGGCAGGTAATCCAGACTAGATTAAAACAGGGTATAAATCAATTTTCAAAACATGGCATGTTATTGTACTTTTAATTTTGGATTCATCTGTTTATGGGGATGATACATGAGTCTACACTATTGTGTGGAAGTGTCCACGAATTTATTCTTATGAAAACAAAATTTATTATTCAGTATGTGTGGCTCACTGGCACCAGAGTGACAGAGTCCATATCTTATGATCATTAAATAATGCGTACGTTCTTATATATGGTTATTTGTGCATACATACATGTTCACTACCTTACATATATTATATAATGAAAGTACAGTTATAACTCGTACACGGTAATGTATACGGGAGCGATTTTTAATTGTGTTTGTTATCAAAATATTACATGTGTGCGTATTTGAAGAATGTGAGGACTCTGGTGCCAGGGGTGTGGCTCAGTAAATATGAGTGTAAATATCACTCACTTGTTTTATATAGATTATGAAAGAATATTTCTGAATATTTTCGTCCATCCCTATTTTTGACAGTTAGACTATTCTTTAGTTAAATCGACACTCCAAGTTAAAAACCCACTTGTACATACAGTACCTACCAAAAGTTTGGAGACATTTTCACTTTGTAGGCCTGCTAAATAGCCAAAATCTAAAATTTTGTAACTGTTTTTTTTAAATCCCTATTAGTTTCTTTTTTCTTTTTTTCTTTATCATTATAATCATAACAGAGACTACAAAAATAGCATAAAAGCTACGTTATATATGTAAAATAATTACAATAAACATGGTTTTGAATGCTTTAGGATGTCAGATGTTGAATATTAAAGGTGTGTTGCTTTCATGAAATGTGTTTTCATTTTATCATTAAGTATACTTAATATATCAAACATAATGATACTACAAAAATAATCATCAAAATTCAAGAATTGTAGTAAATTTCTTTTGTCTCCAAACTTTTGGTGGGTACTGTATAAAGCCACGTGATCTTCAATATGTAAACGAACTCTTATTTTCGTCAAATTCTTACATCAGCCAAAGATGGGAAATACTCAAATTGTGCATAGAATAACTATTACATTTCTTTGTAATCATTTCAAGTAATGTCAACTTTAGTCTGTGAGTGTTAACTGTTTACTCTGAATCCTCTGCTTAAATATGTTTTGTACATGACCTAGTTTACCCTCTCGATATTAATGTTGTGCGGAGACGTTGGAGCTAACAATCAAAACCTTGTCGCTCAATTAAGATTTTTTTAGTAAAGAAAGACAGTAGTCATTTTATACGCTATTTGATGTCATTCAATACTTTTTCTTAAATATGGAAGCGACAAAGACAAATCTTTGTTTAGCTTATTAGAAGTTATTTTAGATCACGTGATCATAGACCCTCAATATGCACTAAGGACAATTATCTGTTTATTGATTTAGTCAAATAAAGAAGTATTGTCATGAAGTGTATTAATTGTTTCAAGTTACATTTGATCAACTCAGAATAGTAATTGATTTCACACTGACCTATATTACACGTCATTATATGTAATTTGATATAGGCCCTATTATTTTTCCAAGGGCAGTCATATTGGCCAGAAGGTCAAGGACCAATATGACTGCCCCGAGGAAAAATAACAGGCCCTTTATCTAATTACATATGTCATGACAATTTTATTAAATTACAACATGTACGTACGGACTTGATTTTGATATTGACCCTGTTTTATCAACTAATCAAAGCGCAGAAATGTGTTATTGGACCAGAACCAATAAGTGTAATAATGGCCATATAACAGATTTCGGCCTTGTTTTCAGTTTTATTATACAGGTTTTTCAGTATTGTGGTGCAGTGAATTTGGCACTTTACAGAACAATTAACTCAATGTTATTTAATAAACGATCATATATCGTATCATCGTAATACATGTGTTACTAATAACCTTTTAATGTTGCACAAACTTGTGCTAACAATATAAGTTGTCAATGTTAAAAAGGTATTTTAATACTGCGGAGCCAATCAAGTGACATTTTGAAATACTGAATGCGCTGAGAAATTAATGGTGTTGAACTAAATATGCTCTTTTTGGAAAGTTGACTAATGTTTTGTTTCATTTATGTTTATTTTTCAGAATTCTTTAGTGTCATTAATATTTTCACTGTATATTTTTTCGAATAACATATTACATTTTCAAAGTCTACATATATATAAAAAAGAAAAAGTATACAAAAAAACCACAAACAACAGTCCGTCAACAACCACTCGACCAGTATTGACCAATATTGACCAGTTAGAAAACATTTTACTGCAAGCCACATCAAACCCTTCTTTTATCAGCTTTACTCACAACGTATACGTATTCACATTACGACAAAATTAATTTAAAATCGTTTCTGAAATTCCCATAGAAACAACGATAGTTGCCATGAAATCTAATATTAAAATATACGTGTATCTTATATTTAACGATAAATGATACAAGCAAACTTGTTGGCAATGATAAAGCATTAATATATACGACAATATATTGATGCATCAAAATTAAAATACAGTTTTATCTTCCTGACGAGGAAATTGTACGACAGGAATCCCGATACGACCGTAAAAGTACTTTTAGATCAATTTCAATAAATCATCTACACTAGAAACCTCTCTAAGCAATGTGTGAACAGTCGTAGAAAGAAATACCAAGTGGTCATGAAACTCTTATACGCATAGTCAAAAGTAACCATCAGTACTACTCCAAGATCAGTGAAGCGTGATAATAGAAATACTATTTTCAGATCACTGGCATTTGAGTCCTCACATTCTTTAAAATGCACGCACATATAATATTTTGTCAACAAACACAATCAAAAATCGCTCCCGTATTCATCACCGTATACGAGTTATGACTAGATCTATACAGTCATTATAATATTATATATGTATGCACAGAGAACTATATATAGGGACGTACGCATTATAATCATAAGATATGGACTCTGGTGCCAGTGTTTCAGATAAAAAAGTGGTCGTAAATTAGACAATTTGAGATTAGCTAAAAGTTGTCGTAAAAGAACCACTCTTGCATTATCTTAAAAAGGTCGTAAAAGACCCACCCTGAGATCAGCTAAACATGTCCGTAAAAGAACGACAGTAAGATCAGCTAACCGTGGTCATGGTAAGAGAAGGTTCCGTTTGAGATCAGCTTAACGTGAGCATGAAAGTAACACTTTGAAATAAGCTAAAATTGTCGTATAAATACCACTCTGAAATAAGCTCGAATTAGTCGTAAAAGTACCACTCTGAGATCAGCTCAGGTGTTAGTAAAAGTACCACTCTGAGATCAGCTCAGGTGTTAGTAAAAGTACCACTCTGAGATCAGCTCAGGTGTTAGTAAAAGTACCACTCTGAGATCAGCTCAGGTGTTGGTAAAAGTACCACTCTGAGATCAGCTCAGGTGTTAGTAAAAGTACCACTCTGAGATCAGCTCAGGTGTTAGTAAAAGTACCACTCTGAGATCAGCTAGGGTGTTAGTAAAAGTACCACTCTGAGATCAGCTCAGGTGTTAGTAAAAGTACCACTTTGAGATCAGCTCAGGTGTTAGTAAAAGTACCACTCTGAGATCAGCTCAGGTGTTAGTAAAAGTACCACTCTGAGATCAGCTCAGGTGTTAGTAAAAGTACCACTCTGAGATCAGCTCAGGTGTTAGTAAAAGTACCACTCTGAGATCAGCTCAGGTGTTAGTAAAAGTACCACTCTGAGATAAGTTCAGGTGTTAGTAAAAGTACAAGCAAATTGGTCGTAAGAGTACCAAACTGAGATAAATTACGCTGCACTTTTCAAGAATGCAAGGCAGCGAACACCCAAATAAGTATTCATGAATATTAAAATATTATCATGAACGAATTTTTTCTATAAGAACTATATAACGCAAATACAAACGTCCATAGGTCACAATCGCTGTAAAATCACCAACTGTAAGTAAACTCAAAATAAATGTTAAGTGTTTATACGGCAACAACGAGTATGCGAGGACTTCAGTAATGTTAAAGCACGTTCTCCCATCTAAGGACGTCCCGAGTATGACTAGGGCAAGCCTAGTACATTTTATTGCAGTCATAGCGTTCGTCTTCGTGTTTTATGCATGTCTTAAATAGTCGCCTTGACTTCCGTCACCCTTACGCGTGTAATACGTGTCTATAAAGTCCTCAGTCACCCAATGGACACAACAGAACAAAACAATATGCAGATAAAAACCTATTACATGTACAAAGTTATTGTTTGAGACACTTTAGTTTATGCTAATTTATTTTACTTTCTTTGTAAAACAAGTTCTTACAACTTTGATTAATCACGTCCGCTTCATGGTCCCCAGTACTGCGCTAGTAGCATTAAGTTCATTGCTCAAGAAAACAACGGGATATGTTTTGAATAGGATTCGAACCAACGCATAGCTGGCTATCCAAGAATTACAAGTCACACGTCGTAAGTTCGTAATTACTCGGCCACAGCCACTCCTATAAAACGTCTGATTAGATTTTGCACGTACTTGGAAGTAAAAGTTTGGATAAAATAATTCTATATAATATATCGTAGCAACTGTGTGGGTATATGTGCATACATAATAATACAATATTATTATATGCAATAATTTAATTAATCACATAAAGTATATTACAGTTCATATAATAGATATGGTCTTCATTACAAGTTCTACTGTGAATACACGAAACTTAGTGAAATGAGATATATCAAAGTGTTCCATTTAAGTACAGATAGTTACAACACATTTATTGATTACATTGAGACACTAGTCAATACACACACAGTGAGAGATAGACAGAGAGAGAGACTAAGGCGGAGAGAGAGAGAGAGAGAGAGAGAGAGTAAGAGAGGGAGAGAGGGGAGAGAGAGAGACAGAGAGAGAGAGGATACGTTTTGCTTCGCTGTAAGCCGATAACATTGTTTTGGAACATAGAAACTTTAAGAAAGAAAGATAACGTCAAACAAGGTTAGAAAAAGTATTTTATGATAAAATTATTGGTAAAATATGTCAGAAAAAATCAGCAAATAGTTTGATAATATGGTACGGATTAACATAATTGAAGAAATAAAACAGTTAAAGATTCCATTTATAAAATGATATTCTGTTTAGTTTTATTCCGTTATAAACGTTTTTATTGTCTTTATTTAAGATCTTATACAGTCAGTCGGTCACGTGGATAAGTCAAATGTCATTACTGTGTCCAGTGTAGACATTTCTGTCATTACAATGTCCAGTGTAGACATTTATGTCATTATTCTGTCATGTGTAGACATTTATGTTATTATTCTGTCCAGTGTAGACATTTCTTTCATTATTCTGTCCAGTGTAGACATTTCTGTCATTACTCTGTCCAGTGTATACATTTCTGTCATTACTCTGTCCTGTGTAGACATTTCTGTCAATACTCTGTCCTGTGTAGACATTTCTGTCATTACTCTGTCCTGTGTAGACATTTCTGTCATTACTCTGTCCAATGTAGACTTTCATGTCATTACTTTGTCCAATTTAGACATTTCTATCATTACTCTGTCCATTGTAGACATTTCTGTCATTATTCTGTCCAGTGTAGACATTTCTATCATTACTCTGTCCATTGTAGACATTTCTGTCATTATTCTGTCCAATGTAGACTTTCATGTCATTACTCTGTCCAACGTAGACATTTCTGTCATTACTCTGTCCATTGTAGACATTTCTGTCATTATTCTGTCCAGTGTAGACATTTCTGTCATTACTCTGTCAAATGTAGACATTTCTTTCATTACTCTGTCCAATGTAGACATTTCTGTCATTACTCTGTCCAATCAAGACATTTCTGTCATTACTCTGTCCATTGTAGACATTTCTGTCATTACTCTGTCCAATCAAGACATTTCTGTCATTACTCAGTCCAATGTAGACATTTCTGTTATTACTCTGTCCAATGTAGACATTTCTATCATTACTCTGTCTAATGTAGACATTTCTTTTATTAATCTGTCCAGCGTAGACATTTCTGTCATTACTCTCTCCAATGTAGACATTTCTATCATTACTCTGTCCATTGTAGACATTTCTGTCATTATTCTGTCCAGTGTAGACATTTCTATCATTACTCTGTCCATTGAAGACATTTCTGTCATTATTCTGTCCAATGTAGAATTTCATGTCATTACTCTGTCCAGTGTAGACATTTCTATCATTACTCTGTCCATTGTAGACATTTCTGTGTTTATTCTGTCCAATGTAGACTTTCATGTCATTACTCTGTCCAATGTAGACATTTCTGGCATTACTCTGTCCATTGTAGACATTTCTGTCATTATTCTGTCCAGTGTAGACATTTCTGTCATTACTCTGTCAGATGTAGACATTTCTTTCATTACTCTGTCCAATGTAGACATTTCTGTCATTACTCTGTCCAATCAAGATATTTCTGTCATTACTCTGTCCAATGTAGACATTTCTGTCATTACTCTGTCCAATCAAGACATTTCTGTCATTACTCTGTCCAATGTAGACATTTCTGTTATTACTCTGTCCAATGTAGACATTTCTGTCATTACTCTGTCTAATGTAGACATTTATTTTATTACTCTGTCCAGCGTAGACATTTCTGTCATTACTCTCTCCAATGTAGACATTTCTTTTATTTCTCTGTCCAATCAAGACATTTTTGTCTTTACTCTTTCCAGTGTAGACATTTTTAATGGCTCTGTCTAGCGTAGACATATCTCGTCATTATGTCTAGCACCTTTATCGTGTAGTTTTTTGGAGGGCTGTCCTAAGTTCTCACGACACTAATGTTTTTTTTAACAATCAAAACTCAAAAACTCATACATGTAATACATAACCTTTTAAACTACAGTCACCATTTAATGGAGCCAGTAGTCATCAAATGTGTTACATGCAAAGGACAAGACACATTTTGTCCATTCTTTATCAATTATATACAAAAGGTGACCTTTCCCACAGCCAAAAAGTAACGATGGAGAACTTTTTTAGATTTTAAACGTTTGTTATAAAATGGGCGCCTTGAAAGGAACAGTAGAAAATAAATGACACTGTGGGGTTAAACTAGGTTCTGGGGTTCACTAACCTCATACTCGCCCAAAACAATAATTAAAAATCCAGCCCCGATCACTAGGACAAACTATTGAGTAAAGTACAGAGTTGATGTGTAGTTTCATTACAATTTATCTTACCACATAGTTAGAGTCTACAGGTTGTACGCTGAGGATAATGACTATATATCATGATAGAAACAAATAAAGACAATATCAATCAAAGATCAATTGCTTACAATAGTTTTATGACAGTAATCTAGTAATTGGTTACACTATTTGATATTATCTGAATGATTTTTAATAGTCATTACGTGAACTATACCAATATTATGAAATGAATAAATTTTTATGTCTTTGTACTGAACTAGTATTGTATATTCTCATTTACTCATATATTTGCACACAAGTCTCTTTTAAGAATATATTATTTAGATAAACTTACATGATATTTATTGTAATTAATATAATTTCCTACAATAAACTTCTAAGGTTTTGTTGTGTATTCTAATAATTACTGCAATGTATACCTTCCTTGGGCTTTGACATTTAACAAATATTTTATCTATAACGTAAATTTGTAATTATTTTGTCACGGGAGAAGGTTGACCTAACTTATTTAACCTGTTTAAAATATTACCTGTCACACGACCTTAGAAATATAATAATGGATTGAAACAAATATACGTATCTTGTACTAAAGACATTCTATGAGGTATAGTGTTAAGTTCTAAGCCTACTGAGGTAACATAAATTTTGTATTTAATAAGTAAACTAACTAAACAAAACAGAACAAACTCAATTACAGATTCGAGTACTTTAGACATTAAAATATATATCAATGTTCGAATGGATATGATTAGACGATCATTTTTTAAACCATTTATATATAGAACATATAGTTTTAGTACAAACAAACTTTCTTACCAAGATTTAATTTGTGTTTATGGTTGGGTTTAACGTCGTAGCAACACATTGTACAGGTCATATCAAGGCGACCAGTCAACCTATTCACTCCTCCTGGACAGACTTAATGTCTGGATTTAGCTTTTAACCAGTAACCAGCGACTGAAAACTGTCCTACGTGATTAAAAATCAGTGGTGGGAGGGACAATAACCATAGAAATAATTCCATGCCTAAACTCAGAGAATGTGTGTCCAGTCTGAGAATTGTATCCACGACCCCTCGATCAGTAGACTTGCGTGTTATTGACTGAGCTAGCTGGGCGTGTTACTAGGAGTAAACTAACACAAATATTAATTAATTATAAGTTAACTAACACAATAATCTTTTCTTCTGATTGGCAGTTAAATGTTGTAAACTGGTCTGAATTGTGTTTACAATGATTCTCATGTAGATTCACTTTAACCATATCATCATGTTCATATATTAAGACACTATTAACTGCAAGGAAGTGTCTGAAGAATTCTCTAACGTATTCAGAACAGAGTATGTTCGTCCAAATTTCAACTAATGTCGGGACAATCACACTTACTTAATACATGTATATATATCAACCCGAGAAAACCCAATACGAGTATTTGTGTTATTTTCTGAGTGCAATGTTTCCTACGTAACAATATACACTTATTTCATGGGTGTTTGGGGAACAGTCAAAACTATTTTCCCGAGGTATCAGGGACAACTTAAGAACTGTTGCCCGAGGCCGTTAGGCCGAGGGCAACAGTTTTTAATGTTGTCCCTGATACCGAGGGATAATAGTTTTGACTGTTCCCCAAACACCCATGCAATAAGTGTTTTATTACCTAATGCAAGTACAGATATAACATGGCAATAAAGATAGTTTCAGAAGCGGATGACATTACGTGTGCTTAGCGAGTCCCGATTCTCAGCAAAAGTTCGAGATCCCTCTCTTCAATGTCTTCAAATCGCGGCATATCGTAGATATTTTCAACAGAATTTACTTTTTTCTACTTTTCGTTTGGTAACTCTAAAGACGCTTGCAATGATCTCGCTCATTGGACGCTTGGAGTTTTTTAATGCGGTTACTTCCCTTGGCACTGCACGCTATGAAACAGTTCGCACGTGAGGGCAACAGTTCGCACGCGAGGGCAACAGTCAAAACTGTTTCATGCGCAGTGGCGTTGCGCAGTAAAACATAACAGGTTTAATCCGGTTTCACTCAGAATAGTTGAAAAACAGTTAAAAATAGCAAATTGACATTTATATAGAGCATAAGGTAATAACAATTTCTAGTATACTGGTTTCATCATAACAGTTATATAGACAGTCCTCGTCAGGTTTGATAGACGGATATTGGATAGTATATATGCTCTATAGACCAGCCTTCAAGTTTTAATCAAATCCTTACTAACTTCGATACGTCACAAAGAAACACTCTCTACATTTGAAGGAAGGAAAAAATCACCATCACCAATGTGTCTATTATGGTAGCATATTACTGCCATCAGATAACCACAAAACTAACTAGTTAATTAAGAGGTTAACTAGTTACCGTAACTAGTTAACCACTTAAATAACTAGTTAATTATGATGTTAACTAGTTACCGTAACTAGTTAACCACTTAACTTTATTAACTTAAGAGGTTAACTAGTTACCGTAAATAGTTAACCTCTTAATTAACTAGTTAGTTAAGTGGTTATCTGATGGCAGAAATATGCCACCATAGTCTATTAAATTGTTTTTTTTGTTTATGATTATCCGGCAACATTACTCAAAGTACAGTTGGTTATAGTCCAACGGTCATCAACCAAATCATTCGGAACTTCTCGGCCACTTACCACGAATAACCACGGACATATTTAGACGCCATTTTGGAATAACCTTTGGATCACATGACCAACCAAATGCTTTCACCGGTGTTGAAATAAACAAATGCAATATCGTTTTGGCGATGCTTACTGTATTTTAATCCATACATTTAAAGTTTAAAATTCAATGATATCACAGATCAATATTTAGTCACAAATATAACACACAACAAGTTAGTATTACAAAATGCGCCGTTTCAACATACAAACTGATATATTATGCCTCAGTCCCATAAAATCGTGGCTTGTTACGGACCCGTACGAGCAGACAGCCGTAGGCCGTGGAAAGCCTTGCGTATCAAGATGACGGTACGCACATGGTACAAAACAACACACCCGTACGGAGCCGTAGTTGGAAGTTATGCATGTTTAATCCATACTCGGCCACGATTGTGTTTACGATTTGACTTTGAAACTGATACGTGTATCCTGGACTCATCTCACGGACACTGGTAATAACGTAATAGTCCGTACGGGTACGCAATTCTTCGTACGGGTCCTTGCGGAGCTTGATCGCACGGCGCCCGTACGGTGCACTCACGGCTATTTTTATGTTTATGGGACTGTAGCTTTACTTGGCAAAATATATCTATAATTGTTCTTATATTTGGGGTGTTTCCTAACTGGACCCACGTGGAATAGACATTTACTGATGAGAAGATACAATTATACCGCAAAGATACCCTGACCGCCTCAGAATGTTTAAATACAAAAATGGACAGATGGAATTGTTAAATGTCAACATATTCAAGTTATTCAACGTATATTTTATTATAACAAATCTATACATAGCTTAGTGATTGCCCGCGTATCCTGCACTCGTTCTCAAAAAATGTGTACGTCATATGTTTAAATGTATCCAGTTTTGTATGATTTGTGTCAAATATTATTGGTAAGTGATTTCTTATGTACCTGCCCTGCGTTCAGTTACCGCGAACGTTACAAAACGTTCCGTAACGATACATTCGGAACTCCTCGGCCATTCGCTTCGAATAATCTCGGACATTATTTAGACCCTATTTTGAAACTACCGGTGTTAAAGTAAACAAATATATGATCGTTTAGGCAATTAGTTATGATTCGTTTTTAATCCGTAAATTTTTAAACATCACTCATAGCCTTAACGATCGCATATTTGTGTATTAGATGTGATTATTTGCAGTGAATGGCCGAGGAGTTCCGAATGTATCGTTAAGGAACGTTCTGTAACGTTTTGTGTAATTGAACAGGCTACAGTATTTGTGTCAAATATAATTGGTAAGTGATTTCTTATGTACCTAATAGGTGGCATAAGGCTTTAAAGACAAAACTTCGTACCATACTTTTGGCTCAGTCTTTTACCTATATATACCTTTAAAACTAGAATGCATGTATACATCAATGTTATTTATTCTTCAGTGTGGTATTCACTTCAGATGTTACATATGTCGAGGTTCAATAAAAAACAAATAAACCAACTGTTTATCGTTTATTGCTCTATTTACTTTACGGACGTAAACATCAAATAACCTATTCGTCTAGTATCTTAAGGAAATCGACAGACGTCGTATTGGGTGATGCCTATAGTTATAGAATAGTAACGATCATTCGGAATTCCTCGGCCATTTGCTATGAATAACCTCGAACAAATTTAGACGCCATTTTGAAACTACCGGTGTAGAAGTAAACAAATACACGATCATTAAGGCAATGGGTGGTGTCTCGATTTTAGTCCATGAACTTGAAATAGCACAGTTCAATGATATCGCTGAACAATATTTGCTTCAATATATAAAATAGAAATATGTTCTGACAATTGACAAAGATCTGTGTGTATACTACAAGAACTATTTTGCATAACCGTTACGTGCTTCGCCTCGCGTAGGTAGTAAAAACCCAAGTCGCCAGGGTAGACCCCCCACGAATCCTCCCGAGATTATTCATTCATGAAAGGTCGAGGTGTTCCGAATGCAGTAACCATACATGGTTATGTATATGAACAAGCAAGCAACCGTCGTGTACTTAAAATATAGATCGATTTACTTCAGTGAAACAAATATGGAGTTTTTATCTATTATACCACAGGAGCTTGACATTTTATATCATACTACGAAAATGTCCCTTCTACATATAATAAAACACACACAGGAGCTTGACATTTTATATCATACTACGAAAATTCCCCTCCTACATATAATATAAAAATATCAAGCTCCTGTGATTATACGTAGCTTTTAGTTTATCACTTAACTGATATAACACTAAATATAATAATTATTAAGTTACAATAGACTGGTAGGAACCATAGGTGGTCGGCACGGTTCCGAGTCAAATAGTATTATTAGTTACACAGTCAGTTACTGACCGTGTAACGAATTTATCTTACCGAGTACCCCCATCTGAATTTTAGCATCAAAGAACACGCGCTATCATTTATAAATTTTGTTACTGACTGGATATTAGAATCTACTGACCTAATATGGGATAATACATGGTCAGCACGTGACCGCTCTCGGCCAATGAAAAACGAGTATTCTGTACGAGGTAAGATAAAAACAAATATTAAGTATATTACAAAAAAAATGAAAGACTTGTTTCCCAAGATCAATTAGGGTCCAGTATCCAATTTTAGCTTATTTTATGTTACAGATTTAAACATGCATGTATAGCTAATACTTTGCTCTTTCGAATGACACCAACATCTTCTGAATACGCCGAAAAATAAATTCATAGGCTGATTACAAACATTACAATCAACGCAGATTTTGTTTAGTCGGCACAAATGTAGAAAAAACAATATACGCTAATGAAGGTTACTAAGTCTTTGTATTTGTATTATAATTCCACATTGATTTTGCAACATTTGTGCAAAGAACAATTGTGGTCATTTTAGTTTACATAGAAACGATTTACTCGTTGCATTACTCGTCGTTTACACTACACCATTCTCGTTCACAGAGTCTAGTGGGATTCTCAATACTAGCTAGTATTGAGAATACTACTAGACTCTGGGTACGAGAATGCACTACACCTGCTTCGTCAACTTTAATGTAATTGAAAATGTGGTTCAAAACATAATCTGGTCACAACAGCTACATTTACCATAACACTACTAATATATGATATGATGTAAGACTAACTTTGTCGTGTAATTTATTCATCGTAGTTTAATGTATTCATTGTCATGTAAATTGTTCATAGTCATGTCATCCATTCATTGTTATCTAATACGTTCATTGTCATATAATTCATTTAGTGTCAAGTAATTTGTTAATTGTCATGTAATTTATTCATTGTCCTGTAATTCACTCATTGTCATGTATTTTGTTCATTGTCGTTTAATTTATTTTTATGTCCTGTAATTCATCTAGTGTCATGTAGTTCATTCATAGTCATGTAACTCCTTCACTGTCCTGTAATTCATTCATTACCACGTAATTTATTCATCGTCATGTTATTTGTTCACTGTCATTTTATTTATAAAATCTACATTTTGTGCATTCTGTACTAGTGAGATGTAATTTGTATGTATAAACTATATATAAAATGTATACGATACCACATAAGCCAAACGCCAATCTGATTAAAACCCGATCTAAAATTTTCCGCTCGCCTACTCGCTAATCTAGATCTGGCCTTTTTCAAATGAGGGTCGCGTTCAAGTGACCTTTTCTCATCATGATATTAATGACGAAATTGTTATGATACGTAATTTGTTTACATCGTCTACGTCACGCAATTTGAAATGAGCCGTCCAATCGCAGACTGTAAATAATACCGCTGTTAAATTAGCTTGCAAACCTTGGTCTAAAAATAGAAATTACGAAATCAAAATGTTATAAATAGTGTTTCGTCTAGATGAAAACTACGCATTGATTGGTCGACACAAAGTTCATCTCGACGTGACCTTCCACGTGATCCTTTCGTGATCCTGTACGACAGCGGTCTAAAGGATATATGTTTACGGAGATTGGCCAAACGCTAAGAGTGAGATGCTTTTATATTTTTAAACTTTTGTTATAAAAGGACACCACTAACAAATAACGCAAAAAAGAACGTAAGGTGTTTTTGCCATGGAATGGCTAAATAAATACTACTGAGAGGTTTAAACCAGGTTGCAACGTGCACCAACAACCCACTGTCTTCCAGAAGGTTCAAGAACAAATGATAATTTGTCTTGTGAAACAAAAACTTCAACCTACCCTTCAATCGACAGTTTTCCATGCAAATATTCACAAAAAAACATGAACACATGATTACTAAGACATGAGCACATGAAGTTATTTCAGAAAGAACATGACGACAGGTATGAAAGAAGTACTAAATGCGTCGAGCATTTACGTTCTTTAAAAGAAAAGAGTTACATAAAAACTTTCATAAATTTTCAAATGTCTGCCATCGTCGTGCAACCAAAGATTGCAGAAACATTGTAAACAGTTATTGACTATAAATGCTCGCATGGGCTAAAAAATGACAGACTGACACCGATCAAAATGGGTTAATCTGATCTTAATTGGACTCAAATAAGGTAAAATATAAATGTAAATGTATGTCTATTAAACATATTATTATTATATCTTTAATGCGCTTGTTACTATATACGTAGTAACAATGTCTGGGCATTTTGTGGGTGTTAATAAAGGTCACGTGACTAATAATTCCTTTCCAGCCTGGTCTAAAAGGTATTAGGAACCTTAGTCAGATATTTCCCCTTGTATACTCTTCAAATAAGTAGATCTAATAAGTTGGATTACTCGGATTTTACTCTTACTTTTCAATGGCTGATAATTGCCACCAGGCCCTCCTCTGCCATGAATCAACCTCTATATATAACATAAATGTTTTTATTGTTTTCATTTGGAATTGTTGTTTTGTTTTAGATTTACACACTTTTCGACAATTTTCAGTTGTACAATAAAACAAATACATTTCAAAAGTCTACACATTAGTCACTAACTAATAGTCAGACATAATGTGCTACAAATTTGGCAACTTGCTTATATATATATAGCATAAAGAAACAGTAACTGGCTAGTCCTCGTGTATTATTATACATATAGTTACAGTGAAACTTTTTCAACTGCAATTTATTTGAAGCAGTATTCCAGTGGAAGGACTCACACTGACTTAGGGATCGGAATGTTTGAACCCTATCAGAAGCACTGTTACTTTCGATGAACAGAAAATTTACCCTCGATTGTTGCACTTCATCCATTGCAGGTGTAAACGGACACCTGCGAGGGTAGAATAATTCCGTTGGGCCAATATGCCTGCTGCACAAGGCGGCGTAGAATACTCCCGAGGGTGATAAATAGATAGATACGAGTACATGTAACTCAATGACCAGTCGTAATAGGTGTAAATCGGCAAACGTGAAGCAACATGAAACTTAGATTTTAAACTGCAGTTACTTTTAAAGGTACTAGTTCACAGATTTTGTTAAATTTTCTCTGTATTTTCAAAACACCATTCCGTGTCAGTAATTGTGTCAAAAATTAATTTTTGATATTTTTTAAGACAAACTGACCTATAAATAAAAAAGTCACAAAAATGCACTAAAATTGTCTATACCGTGACATACGGGGTAGATTTTTACTACATGAAACACCATCATTTGTAGTTGTATGTCAATTTGCACTGCAATTGTTATTATCAGAACACTTCTTTCCTGCTTCCAAAAATATTTCCATACAATTTTGATAGTTTTAGAAAGGGTTGATATTTAAGTTGAAATCTGTAAATGAGTACATTTAAGAACCCAGAAACAACCATCTTTCAGTAAAGCTACAATCCCATAAACATAAAAGTAGCCGTGAGGGCACCGTACGGGCGCGGTGCGATCAAGCTCCGCACGGACCCGTACGAACTTTTGCGTACCCGTACGGACTGTTACGTCTTTACCAGGGTCCGTGAGATGAGCCCAGGATACACGTATCAGTTTCAGAGTCAAATTGTGAGCAAAATCGTGACCGAGTATGGATTAAATATGCATAATATGCATTAATTTATCTTCCAGCTACGGCTCCATACAGGTGTGTTGTTTTGTACCATATGCGTACCGTCACCTTGGTACGCAAGGCTTCCCACGGTCTACGACTGTCTGCACGTACGGGTCCGTAACAAGCCACGATTTTATGGGACTGAGGCATAACCTTCATCGAGGTCATCAGCTCGTGCACTAACCAATATAAATGACTTTCGCTACAACGTTCACCTCTATGTAACAGTGAATGCAATATTAATATTTCACTGACTGCTACAGTGGGGTCTGGTTGTAGTGCAAAATTAAGAAGAAAATATCAGTGTGGGGAATCACGTCATCAATATGGTTCCTAACACGGCAAAAATGACGACCAGATCAACAAGTTTTGATGAAAAAAATGACATTTATAGGTAACCAATTTTTATCAGACCTAGTGCAGTCTAAGCAGCACAAAATTCTCTTTTTAGCGGTAGTTCTCCCAACCCCATAACCTCGAGGTTCTGAACGAGTCGATAGGTTTTTGGAAGAACCTCGAGGTAATCTAGAGGTAATCTTTTTGCCGTGTTAGGAACCATATACATGTAGGTCACGTGATTCCCCACATTGAATATCGTCATACGATATTGTCCCGGATATACCATCACAAGATCTTTATCCTTAACCATAATACATTATAGTGTCATTCTGAACTTGATTGGGTTTGTCTAATTATGTATTTTCAGGAAATTGCCGAGAAGTAACGATTGCCTTAGTGTGTCATATATAGTATTAGTATCATGGATTGAGAACAAATCATTACTTTACATTATCAATATTAGGGCTGTGGATCGTTGAGCAAGTAGCGATCCGATCCGAACCACGATTCATGTGAATCGAACCACGAACCACTTGTTGATTGAGAAGCATGCAGAATTCATGTAATAAAAAGAGTTAGTGAAGAATAACGGGAGTTTTTTACTGTAAGGAAAACCATGTACTCTAAACATGTCTATTACCAGACGTTTATGGGCATTTTCAGTGATAACATGTTTGTTTAAATATGTAACAATCGAATTTTGACACAAGATTATTCAGTCTCTACATAAATTTAAGTTTACATTAGAAGTGCGACTCGTTTTCTGTTGTAATTAAGCTGAAAATGTTCTTTCATTTAAAAAAAAATAGATCGCGAACAGACGATTTCGGACGTGACGAATATTCGAACTCGATTTTCTGGCAGGGATCGCGAATATCCGAGTACTTGGATACTCGCCGCAGCCCTAATCAATATCGTTTAATTAAAGTAAAGATCCTTAAATAGATCGTGCATAGCTTTGTACTCTAAAGATATTTTATTTGTAAATCACTGTTTAAATGCGTGAATTATACATAATTTCCCCTCTATCATTGTAAGAAAACAGGGTTTTTTTAATATTATGTAAAAATGTTGTTTACAAAATTGGACCACACAGTCTTACTAACAGCCCACTAAATTTACCAATACATATATCCTTACATACATGTATAAGTAGTTCTAAAGAAACACGTCTCAGCATACAGTGACTTAAGAAAAACTGGTGTTCTCCTCCTTATAATAGCTAGGAAACATTCAATATTACATACTAAATAATCGACAAGTACTTGTACTATAGCCATAAAATGGAAGAATAATTCACTATCATAATCATAGCCTATTATTAGCGTTGGTCTAGGAAATGACACCTTCTATTTTATTCCCGCATGCATTACATTGTGCAATAACACATCACCAGGCGTAATCTTGAGCGGAAGGAATTGACATATTGATTCGTGAGAAATGGTGACATTTTATCCAAAACAAAATTAACAGGAGAATGTTCAATGACGGCATAGGAACTGTCCTAGTTTGTTTATTGCATACTTTAACATGGCTCGTACAATGTTTCCATGTCAAAATATCGTCAAAACAAGACCGAAAGCATGTGAATTTACTAAAATCACAACGAGTCAACGGTTACATTAATGTCTTTAGTCTTTACTAGGTCGTTATCTAGATATCTTATAATATTACCGACCACTATCAACATTACAGACTATAACCCGACATGATTATTGTGTGTTTTTAAAAAATAGTCAATACTTGGTACTTAACGTTATGTGTTATACGTCTAAAGAAAAAAAAACCCAGCTAAGTAAGTTTTTGAATAACAAAGCTGTTCTGCAGAATATTTGGATCAATGAGAGAGCTAAATACGGAGCTTGATATACGTTATGGCAGACAAAGTTAGGCCCATTTAGAGCTTGTAATTCACCAAAATTGATCGTCAATGTTTACACAATAACCAAGCCAGCTAATATAAAAATATATTTAATCAACCTACCATCTGTGTCTAAACTAGTAGGCATTTCCAAACCTTATCACTTTCTGTAAGGGAACTTTCCCTTCTGTTTCGAATTCCTCAGAAGGTACCATTCCGTTAATATATCTATATACATTCCAACATTTAATATATGAATTCATACATATAAAATCGCACAATCACTCTATAAACAAAAACCTTATATTGAGAAGAAATTGAGTACGCCGTAAGGAAATCTAAACACAAGGTTATGAACGTTATATGTACAAGACTCCATTCTCTGACGTAGATCTATGTATTGGAAAATGGCGGTCAGGTTAGACGCTCGAAGTCAATGTCGGCTGCAAATAATAATTTTATCGATAATTTCAAAGGGAGGTTATTTCTGTATACTGAAGAATCACAGACAAGTTACTTTCTCTTGGACTAAGTGTTTAACAATACCAAGTTCAATACTATATGTTTGTTCCGCGTTCTTGATATTTTTCTAGGTCATTTAAATTCAGACTGATACACTGTATGCATCGATCTTATATTGTGATACATGTAAGTATGTCAACACGTACTGTAAATAATATTGTATTGTAAACTTAAAAGAAATACGTCAAAAGTGGAAACTACATGTTGAATAAACTAAAGCACTGCTGACACATGGACCTTATATAAACAAATCTTTTGCTTAAAATAAATATACAGGGTTCGGTACATAGGCGGATGACACGGTTCCAAATCAAAAACACTGTACGTATAGGTATATTATTCAATAATATAATTATTCTTCAATAAGGGGCCAGTTTCTTCAATATAACATATTTTATTTCACAGATTTTAACATATGTATGCGCTAATGTTTTGCTCTTTCAAATGACACCAACTCCGTCTGGATACGTCGAAAAAAAATCATAGGTCGATTTCAAACACTACAATCAACGCAGATTTTGTTTAGTCGACACAAATGTCGAAATAACAATATACACTAATACAGTAGCCTGTTCAATTACCCTAAACGTTCCAAAACGTTCCGCAACGATACATCCGGAACTCCACGGTCATTCGCTGCGAATCGTTACGGAACGTTTTGGAACGTTAAGGGTAATTGAACAGGGTACAGGTCGTCCACGTAAACATTGCGTATACAAACATTACATTGCCGGTTTCATTACACACTTACATTTAGGGGCGATTTAGTTTTAAAGTTTTTTAGTTTAGTTAGTTAACACTTATTTAATAAACATATTACATGTATTGTATGAAAATTATAATGTGCATATTAACTAATTAAAATAAATGTACAATATCAAAGGGATATGTTTAAATCAGTAAAATGCTGTTCATGCATCAGCTTTTTCACCTATTTAATGGACAAGTCCATTGTTAAAGTACAAAAACACGCATGACCTAGAATACGACCTGTAAAGGTTAATTGCGCTCGCTGTTATCAATGAATAATAACTGTATACACGTACATTGATTTTGCTGCATTTGATAAATCTCTGCACATGATGCCGCTTTCTTCTAATATTTCCGTCCATGCAAAATGGATTTTGAAATACACGTAAATATTTGTACTTTCATTTTTTATTTGTTATTATAGTTATTGATTTAGAAGAAAAATATCAAATAAAATAAGTATTGTTAAAGAAAAGCACATTTGTAGAAAAGACCTTTAAGACGAGGATTAACTCGAACCCGTATCGTTGGAATCTTGTGTTTAACTTTGAACCACTGACAGTTTTTTCCGGGTAGCATTAGATTTATAGAGTTTTTGTGTTAGTTTTTATGTTTAATATTTTATATCAATACGTATACTAAATCCAAGTGTAGACATTTATATAACTGGATCTTAACTTATGTAGGACAGTTGTCAGTCACTTACGAAGCCCCTAAAGTGGATTTAGCTGTTAACCAGCTACTTTCGTAGCGTATTCTTTCGTCAGTGACTAACCATTGCCCTACATGATTTAGAATCATTGGTAGACTGATCAATGGCCGTAGAAATTATTTCATGACCAAGCTCCGCGAAAGTACGCCCTGTCCGGAAATCATGCCTACAATCCCTCGATCAATAGCGTGTCACCGACTGAAGTAGCCAGTCCTATATACATGTATGTAACCTGACTAATATTGGTGGTGGTTATGCAGCTTGAAATTAAGCTGCTGGCAGTGAGAGGTCCATAACCTTGGGATCGAGTCCAAGTCAGGAAACATTCATACAAGTCAAATAATTTAAATGAATAATTAAGACAAAGTCCACTTATCACATTATGGGTATTTTATTTCAAAATTACAACTAATATCCAACGTCCAAAATATTTATAAATAGTTCACTGAAAGATCCTATAGATAGCTCTAAGTTTTAAAGTTCAAAGCTTTCAAATAGCAAAAATGAAAATACGTCTTGTTAGATCTAGAGCCGAAAAAGAATTGATTCTGAAATTTGCTCGTGCGGGCTTCTTGGAATGTATTTTTCAACATGAGGCTGGATGAGCTTGTAATGTATCTAACCTGTCCGAAACGTGTAACCATAAAAGGATTTGACATGTGCTTTGGCACTAGTGATGTTATGATCTTTAACCTCTATAGTATCATCAGTGAACTATTCGTTACAATGTATAATTCATAAACATAGCAAGGTATAGATACAGAGAACCGCCGTAGTGTTTTGTACCGGCCGGAGTCTAATATGTATATGTATCTGTACTCATCATGGGCGGACCCAGGGGGGGTTCAGGGGGGTCAGGACCCACCCTCTCCTCTAAAATTTGGAAAATGTGCATGTCTATTAGTGTATTTCTTGCCTGTAAGTCATTTTTAAGAAGTATGAAGCAATTTTCTCGGTGCTTAACATACATTTATTGGTTATGTAGTTTTTATTTTTATGTTGCATTTTTTCAGCAAAATGTGTATAATGTGGTAGTGGTTCGAGGTTCGGACCCCCCCCCCCCTAGAAAAGTTCGGACCCCCCCCCTAGAAAAGTTCGGACCCCCCCCCCCCCCCCCCCGTAGAAAAACATCCTGAATCTCCGCCCCTACTCATGAAATCTTTGTAACATAGATATGTTGATATTTCTATCGTCATTGCCGTTCTTTGCCAAATAAAGGTACATGTATGTATGTATGTTAATTCTTACAAACGTCGTTGTTGAAATTGTGGATTTAAAGAAGTTTTGAAGTTTTTTTACGGTTATTTATGTGGTGATTACTTCTGGCGTAGATAAACATTAGGTGAAGATCACACCAATCTGAATCACCAGTTAAAACCCGATCTAAAATTTTCCGCTCGCATACAGGATGTCTGTTTACGGAGATTGAGATCACACGAATTTCAAGGAATTTCGTCTACGCATATTTTATGCTTAAGCCTAATACTGATGACAATTAAATGTGAAGTAAGTCGGTCTTTGATGTTTGTGCCGACCTAGGATTATATATACAGTGAAAATGTTGAGATTTTTCTTGTGTAAATAAATGGCCATAATTTTTTGGCTGCTCATCCGCCTTGGTGTAAATGTATTCCCAGTAGGGTAACCTAATCTTTGTGTGTACTCGCTTTGTAATATGTTTTGAACCTTGTCATATTTGTACAAAAAATATCTTTGTAAAGCACATATCTTTTATTTCTGCGATTAAATGTTCTTAAATTAGCATGTCAAATCAACTCAATTACTGTGCGGTTATGAAACTAGATTCAAACAGTCAGGCCATTAATTTTAGAATCATTAAATTATAGCCAGTCTTCATTTGTTAGACGAAACAAGTAAGGGCGAATATATCTATATTATATATACAATACCATTAACGATTACGTCCCCTGATTATTGTATATATATGTTATGTGACAGTACTTTCTAACTTCAATACAAGTATATTATTCATTCTTTTTTGCTTTTAATAACTCATAAAAACACATAATCACTGTCTTATTTGAATATAGAATGTATCATTTAATATGGAATTCACTATTTATAAAAATGAGACTACATGTAGCCCCTTTAACCTTTATAAACATGAGCATTCATGTAGCCCCTTTAACCTTTATAAACATGAGACTTCATGTAGCCCCTTTACAAATATTCGTGAGACTAAATGTATCACATGTGTTGGGACATCTTCACTAAGGGTTAAACACTAAAATCCAGTCAAAATTTAGTTCATGCGCCGCATGGACAAAATCCACTATATACAGTCTCTATCAACCAATAACTAGTATAATGAACTAGAATAGAAATTTTGTTCATGCGTGGCATGAACAAAATTTGAAAACTACAATACGAATAGGCTACATACAGTCTATTTTGTTGAACAAAATGAACTGTACAGAGAGTATAGTGAATTCCATATTAAATGATACATTCCATATTCAAATAAGACAGAGTTACATGGACATAATATTGGGTAAAGAAACTGACATAATCAACATTAAATGGGTCTTACTACTACTTCGTGTACAATGACATCATTAAATTAGATCATTTGAAACAAAGTACACATTTTCCCATTGCAATGGCACTTGGATGCCATTCTCGTACCCTGAGGTTATCACAACTCACTAGGAAATTCATTAGGTATATAAGTATTTGCAAACCAAATTGATCTAGATCTTGAAATAGATAATCGATTTGTAAAATTAACGAAACACAAACTAGTGAACGTATCATAAATTTTGATGAAAAAATTACAGCTCTTACAGTTCAAAACACTGATGAAAGGTTTTTTTTAAATAACTTTTTCTACAGAAGTAATTGAAATGGATGTTGTTAGCTTGGTCACTCTTGAAAAAAACAACAACGAACATTTGCGTATAGTCAAAATTTACAACATTTTAAACTTTTACACTTTGTTATCATTATGAAGATTAAGGGCGAGTTGTCTAAGCATATCGCTACGTATCGCTAAAAGTGCCCTGGTTCACTTTATTTGATATCCCACTCTTATTCCTTTTGTTGTAAGAAGGGTATTGATGGTAAAGTTTGACCCCGACCTGACCTTTATGCAAGAATATTCATTACATTGAATACGAATTTAGTATGAATGCTCGATTACACCGTGGTCGTGAGGATTATGTGTTGAAATTTAATACACAAACATACTTCTATAGTTTTACAATAGCTGCCGAAGTGTTGAATAGGCGTGGTACTGATTTTCGTCGGAATATGTGTTCTAATTATTAGATGCAAATGTGAAAGGTCAGATCGGGGTCAATTTTTACGCACTATACCAGTCCACAAAGCGATACTAAGCGATATGCTTAGACAACACGCCCTTAATCTTCATAATGATAACAAAAGTGCATTCATTTGTCCTCGGCTTTTCTCCATGTCTTTCTCAGGCAGAATAACAGCAGCCTGTTCAATTACACAAAACGTTACAGAACGTTCCGTAACGATACATTCGGAACTCCTCGGCCATTCACTGCAAATAATCTCATCTAATACACAAATATGCGATCGTTAAGGCAATGAATGATGTTTCAAAATTAACGGACTAAAGACGAAACATCACTAATTGCCTAAACGATCATACATTTGTTTACTTCAACAACAGTAGTTTCAAAATAGCGTCTAATTATGTCCGAGATTAATCGCAGTGAATGGCCGAGGAGTTCCGAATGTATCGTTACGGAACGTTTTGTAACGTTTTGTGTAATTGAACAGGCTACTGGTGCAAAATAACCAAATTTCGACCTCGTATAATATGAGATATGTGTAAATCTTGTTCAGATTTGTCACAACTATCTCGTATAATATGAGATACGTGTAAATCTTGTCAAGATTTATCACAACTATCTTCTTATTGGTTATGTCAGACGTTGCTACTTAGGGGACGTAACTCCAGCAAGTGTTTTTTATTCCTTTCCTATTGTTGTTTCCCTCTTTTTTTTCAAACCTAATTAAATATGATGGTTTCCTCCGAACAGATTGTTCCTTTACACGTAAATGTATTGATTAGGGCTGCTGCGAGTATCCGAGTACTCGACTAGAAAACCGAGTACGAATATTCGGCACTTCCGAAATTGTCGGATCGCGATCTATTGTTACAAAAAATAATACAAATTCAGCTAAATTACCATCGAAAATGAGCTGCGCTACGTATGAAAACATTAATTAACGTGATTTGTGCATCGCGCATTTTCAGCACACGCGAAAACCCTCCTTGAACCTCTAACATGACGCTGTTATGACGGTTATGTTCAAAATGCAATAAAAGCTTCAGTAATTCTTCACTTATTTTTGTTTTTGTATTTAAATGTATATTCATTCATATATGTGTTGTACATAGGAATTCCTGTATGTTTTTTATTAACTGGTGATTCGTGGTTCGTGGTTCGATTCGTGAATCGTTCTAAAAAATCGTGGTTTGGATCGGATCGCCACATGCTCAACGATCCGCAGCCCTAGTATTGATATCTAAAACAAATACTAGTACACGTCATCGTGAAATAAACGACATGTTCTTCATAAAATCTTTGTAATTATTTCAATACGTGGTTATGATATAAATATAGACGTTAAAATGAAGAAATATTTGAAAGGAAAAAAACTAAAATAAAACAGACACAATACCGCTTTCTTGCTTGGTTGTTTTTTCCACAATCTAAGAATATTTTACTGTAATAGTCTTCATGTGGTTGAATCATGTGAATACGGCTTTTGTAGAGTATTTCAAACATATATAATTTACCGCAGATGTTATGGACAGTGCATTTACAGCAAGCACACACAATTGCATTTTGTTGGCATTGTCATAGACGAACTATACATTCCACAAGGTATATTATTACGTGTGTACTTTACATTATTCCTCACATAGGCTACTAGCACCGCTCTGAGTCAAAACCAATATACTATAAGAGGTTTTTCTACTCAAAGAATGACAAATAATTCCGTAAGCTCAATAAGGGGCCAGTTTATCGATTATAACTTATTCTATTTCACAGATGTGTTTATGCACACAAAGTAAAGGCATTGCTCTTTCGAATGACGCCAACAGCTTTTTGGAAATAATTATATCATAAACCGATTTTAAACACCGTGCAATAAATACAGATTTTGGTTGGTGAACACAAGGAAAGATTCGTGACTCATTTGTTTACTTAAATTTTTAATAAGTTCAATAGTCATGGTGGCTGATTTATGCCATGTCGTATTTTCGTTTCTTCGACACGAAGAAACAAAAAGACGAACAGGGGCGGATCCAGGATTTTTTTCTAGGGGGGGGGGTCCGACCTTGTTTAGGGGGTCCGAACTTTTCTAGGGGGGGGGTCCGAACCTCGAACCACAACCACATTATTCTCATTTTGCAGAAAAAATGCAACTTACTGATAATAAAAACTACATAACCATTAAATCTATGTTAAGCACCGACAAAAAATGCTTCATGCTACGTAAAGATGACTTACAGGCAAGAAATACACTAATGAACTGTACATTTTCCAAATTCTAGGGGTTGGGCGGACCCCCTGACCCCCCCCCCCCCTCCCGCTTGAAGATACGACAGATGTAAGGCAAAACACGACACATTTTATAATTATATAGACTGAGGAATCATTTAGCTTTTAGGAAATGTATGTCATGATATAGAATAACTGATCTTCACATTATTATGTAACATGTGGTATAATGGTATAATTTCAATTGGCTCCATCTTATGACACGACGTTGTAGCAATTTTATTACTTCCAACTGATGATATGCATAGGCGGATCTAGTGGGGAGAGTCGGGGGGTCCGGACCCCCCCCCCCTGAAATTTTCAGAATATACCTTTCATTAGTTGATTTTAACTGTAAGCCATTTTAAAGTAGAATGAAGCAATTTTTATCGGGCTCCCTTTGCTCGTCTTTGTGCTTAACATAGATCAAATGGTTATGTTGTATTCATTATGAATATGTTGCGTTATTCTAAAAAAACATTGTATAATGTGGTTGTGGTTCTAAAGTTCCACCCCATCCCCCTAGAAAAAGTTCAAACCCCCTAGAAAGAAATCTTGGATCCGTCCCTGATATGTGAACCTTGAGGCCTACATTAATGATAACTATGACTAAGTTCTATAGAAAATGTATTTCAAAGTTAAAAAGCATGTATTTCTAAAGTTATTAGTCTTATAAGGTTATAATATTATGTTTCATGTACCAGAGAAAATGTTTGATTTGTGAATGGCCGCCAATTTCGACAACTCTCATTGGTCAATTATTACGTGCGCACGAAGAGTTATTGCGTGGCCACGTAGAGCTATTACGTGGCCACGTAAAGCTATTGCGTGGCCACGTAAACGTTATTGCGTGCGCATGTAATAGCTACTGCGTGGCCACGTAAAGCTATTACGTGGCCACGTAAACGTTATTGCGTGCGCACGTAATAGCTACTGCGTGGCCACGTAAAGCTTTTACGTGGCCACGTAAAAAAATATATCTCCATGTCACCTCTATGCCACCGTAGATATACCATCAATAATTAATTTCTATATTTTAGAACTACGAACATTGACGAAACAGACAGCCGGTTAACGTTTTCGTTGTATTTCGACAAAGTCATTTCCCTGACACTACGTTAGTATGGCATTTTATACTTGTAGATGTACAGGGACGGTTCTAGAGGCGTCGGAAGTGGGTACACATATGGTATGGGTTCTGGAGGCATATTCCTTCACGCAGTGGAAAAAATTTGAATTTTTGCAAGTCAAAGGTGCAAATCTCACGACTTCAAAACACACTTTATAAAAGATGAAATCAAGCTAAAACGCGGTAAATTATCATTTCCTTCTGATGAATAGTCAATGTCTATCTGTTAATCATTCTATGTGTACAAAATGATCTGTTAATTGATCAAGTTAAAACACATAAGTCCGCTTAAGACGTCTATTTTAAGCATGGTCAGACCGAAGGAGTCGTTGGTTGGGACAAAAATTGATGTGGTATATCCCTTACCAATGAAAATAATGAAATTCCGTACGTTAACTGTGCGAATTTGTGCACTTCAAGACATTCTTGTAAAATATATTTGAGGACTATTATTGATGCACTCTTCTATCTTCCTTAAGAAAAACCAAATCTCAGATAAAAACACCCATTATTATATGCGTATCGCTACACTGACAAGTCAATCATGCTAAAATGAATCGGCCATTATTTAAATTACGCTGTATGCAATTATTATCATCGCTTGAGATTAAGTTACTAGTACTCACAATATCATTATGAATGATATTTATCGTTTTATTTGTTTCCGTTTTTTTTCTTCTAATTACAACTCAAATTACATAATAAATGTTTTGTTATTAAGAACAGAACAGAACAGAACAGAACAGATACTTTATTACAGGGCTTGAGCAATACTCATAAGCAGTACCAGCACAATGAAACAAAAACAGTTATAACTCTATGATGACGTCATAGGGTGTCGACATTATTCTATGTGAGAAGTTATTTTCAAACAATACAGACCAGAACATTGACAGACCACTATATCTCAATACTTTATAGCTGGTTAGATAACGTATATCTCATCTGTATTAGAATAATGGATTAGTTCCATTGTTGTCAATGATTGTCTTATAATGCTTGGAGACATGAACCATCCATCAAAATAATACCTGAAAGTCTTTGACGTGAAATATGTACATGTTTTAGAGACAATTTATGTTTCCTGTATACATACACCATAGAAATCAACAATGATTGCATTCTCCGTAAACAGATATCGTGTAGAGCGTTGTCGTACAGGATCTCTACTTTCTCCGTGGAAGGTCACGTCGAGGTGAACTTTGTTTCGACCAATCAATGTGTAGCATCCATCTAGACGAAAACACTATAAATCACATTTTGATTTCGTAATTTCTATTTTTAAACCAAGTTTTGCATGCTAATTTAACAGCGGTATTATTCACAGTCTGCGATTGGGCGGCTCATATAAAATTGCGTGACGTAGACGATGTAAACATGTAACGTATCATAACAATTTCGTCATGAATATTATGATGAGAAAAGGTCGCCTGAACGTGACCTTCGTTTGAAAAAGGCCAGATCTAAATTAGCGAGTATGCGAGCGGAAAATTTTAGATCGTGTTTTCATCAGATTGACAATGATTGTAATGATTACAACAAGCTAATTACATTCCTTAACCATACTACAATTAATATAGACTAAAGATCATACTCATTATGCTTCAAGTTACACTAACATTTCATACATTTTATTTAACTGTCGGTGGTGTGAACATTAACCCCGCTTATTTAAATCGATTATCGGTACAGAAGTACTGATGTAAATATCTAAATCAGTGGGGTTAATGAATGCACACTGACATTTGAATAAAATTTAACAATATATGGATCTTATCATGGAATAATTGTGTATCTTTACCTGCATGATAGAACACTGATTTGTTTTATTTAATAATATAATTGTGAATATTCGTCAAATACAATTTTGTCACCATCATAAGTTGACCCATTTAGATACACTTAGAATTACAAATGTAATAATTTCGGCTTAAAATATTATAATGTAACCCGCTAAAAACCCATTGGTCCGAACTGAGATTCGAACCCACGACCTCTGGAGTCGTAAGCGGACACACTAAGTACTACGTCGCCATAAAAGCTAGCTTGAAGGCAAAGGTAGTACAAGTGCCGTATTTTACCATTGCTATAATAACCCTAACAAAGATGCAGACATAACATGTAGTAACACTTCGACGTAGGGTTGAAGTAAAATCTGAAAGTAATCCAATAGGTAAGTAGGTCCTTACAGTTGGAATCCTCGGAGTTTATCATTGAAAACCTATGTTAGGATAAAAATTATTTTATCTAATATATTTCTTGTTAATAAAGATATTCACAAAAGTGGTGAAATTTAGTTAGTTTTTTTACCCTAAAAATACTTAGCTTGATTCACAAAAATGTTATTTAAGATTAATTTTGGCAAATTGACATTGAAAAGTAAGGGTTAAATCCAAGTACCTATTTGAAGAGTATACAAGAGGAAATAACTGAATAAAGTCCCTTATTACACTCCAAACGGAAGCTATAGCATAGTATTATTTCAGAGAACGTTGACATTGCAACGGTTGCATGCATGGCAAGTTCACAGAGTGAGTACATGACTTGGACTACTTCGACAATCGCTGCCGGTAAAACAACATTCAACGTTTAATTTTAAATCAATTGATATAATGATTAAAAATTGTGATTACTTTGCATTTGTTTCTAAATATAAGTCGATTTTTCTTGAAACTAATTTTAAGATAGTTATCAAACTAGTCTACTACAGAAATTATGAAATCATTTTATAAAAAAGAATTATTTGTGAATTTACCAAAAGGTGAGAATTGTTTGCACTTATTTTTACGGTTTGTATTTCATTGCAAATGAGTTTTGTAGATACGTACATCTAAACAAAATTTGTATATCAATGTATGTACATGTATAAAACGTATTGTGTTTTATCATATATTTGACTTGACATGAAAATAAATATGATTTAATAAAGAAAGCGAACTACAACTGATTTGAACTCATTCCAAATTGCTTACTTCTAAATCAATAGATACTCATATTTTATTTATGAAACACCAAAAAAATATATACATGTATATATATGTTCAATTATTGGTAAATAACATGTAGTTAAATCTGTAATCAATAATACGTGATCCCTGAGTATCAAACAGTGAAAACAATACGACAATATCAAAAAAATGATATGTATTAGTAGCAATAGTGTACGTAGTCATGACCACAGAAAACAAAACATTTCTTAACATTAGATAAATATACATGCATGCAACATGCATTCCAAATTTATGAAATTTTATATTGTCAAGACAAGTAATAAAACAGTTTAAAGGTACTCATTCACAGATTTTAACTTAAATATCAGCTTTTTCTGAAACTATCACAATCGTATGGAAACATGTTTTGAAGCAGGAAATTAGTGATTTGATAATGACAATTTAGTGCAAATTTACAAACAACTACAAATGATGATGTTACAAGTAGTAAAATGCTACCCTGTATGTCATGGTATAGACACGTTTAGTGCATTTTGTGACTTATATTGTATATTTCTTGCACCCTACTGGTCAGTTTGTCTTGAAATATTAAGAATTATTTTTTGACACAATTACAGACACTGAATGGTATTTTAAAAATATAGAAAAATTTTAACCTAATATGTGAACTAGTATCTTTTAAAAGATATGTGAATATTATTCACTGTTCTTCCATAGATAAAATAAAAGCTTAAGATAAATTAAGTTATTAAAATAAAATATTTTTACAATACTTACATCCTGCCATTTTTGAGATCCTGATGAAACTTTATATTTAAAACCCTGTTAGTATCATACACAACACACATATATAAGAGAAATGTTCACTGAATAAAGGACTGAACACCAAGTGTGGTACACAGTAAATGTACTGTCTCCAGTCTGCCCGAGTTGTAATTTAATTAACTTAATATACATACATGTATATACGATATACCAGTGTTATTCTTCCAGTTTCAACGGATATACATTAGGAAATTTTCATGAATTATTGCGTGAAAGTTTGTACATTTATAGTCACGTTATCGATCAATTCAAGTCTGGATAATGCATGGCTTAGTGGGACTTAATAACATCTAGAGCAAATTTGAGAGCCACATAATGTCAATTAGTCATTACATCTAAAACAGAAAAAAAAACGTTCATGTCTTATTAACTTGTGTTAGCCTTCGTGTAAATGCAGTGTTGCAGTGTTAAATTGTTCACCATATAATAGCGACCACTTGATTGGTTTTTGTCTAGACCTATAACATTTGGGTGTGATATCTTTTATATAAAACATTATTCAAAATATGAATCACACATTTAACGCTAAGTTATACAACAAACCTGAAATACATCTTTGAAACCATTAGTCAATTCTTCTTATCCAAAAAATAGCACATTAAGAAATTCTTACATTGTAGTTCTAATGAATTAGCAATAGAATATGACAATTCCAAAAGCGTTGTGTTCTTAGTTTTGAAGAGGCTTTCTAAAAAATTTAGTATTCCAAATCATTGTGTGACAGTAAGGGATAAAGAAGAATGTCCATAAATGACATACCATTCATCATAGCGTACTCCAAGAATTAGGGACTTTAGTGAGTTATCTTTCCCTGATCAAATCTGGAGTAATCCAATTGGTAAGTAGGTCCTAACAGTTGGAATCCTCGGATTTTATCATCGAATTCCTATGTAAATATCTTGTTTGTTAATTAAGATATTAACAGAAGTGATGAAATTTAGATAGGTCTTTACCCTAAAAATGCTTGGCTTGAATTTCAAACAAATTAAATGATTTACAAAAAAGTTATTTAAGATTAATTTTGACAAATTTACATTAAAAAGTAAGGGTAAAATCCGAGTAATCCAACTAATAGGATCTACCTATTTGAACAGTATACAAGGGGAAATAACTGACTAAAGTCCCTTATTGTCAAGTTTTGTAATTATACTTGGTACTAATAAAGCATAATTATAAATATTTGTGTATCCTACGTTAAAAGATCCTTAACAAAGATTATAAAAAGGTAATAAACGAAAACCATTAATGTATTTTATTGGGATATACGCCATAGCAATATATGGTGGCATATTTCTGCCACCAGATAACCACATAATCTAACTAGTTAATTATCTGGATAACTAGTTACGTACCTAGATAACCACTTACCAGTTAGCGATATTTTGTATAAGTTGTAAGTGGTTAACTAGTTTCGTAACTAGTTAACCAGATAATTAACTAGATAATTAAGTGGTTTTCTAGTTAACCTAACTAGATAACCACTTACCAGTTAGCGATATTTTGTATAAGTGGTAAGTGGTTATCTAGTTACGCTAACTAGACAATCACTTAAATAACTAGTTAACATTAAATAGGTAAAATAATACACAATGGCAGTTGTAAGCACTAACTTGCATTTTTTCCTGTTATGATCTTTTCTTTATTTTAAAAAATTTTACGTAACTAGTTAACCAGATAATTATCTAGTAAAGTATGTGGTTATCTGGTGGCAGAAATATGCCACCATGGCAATACATTGTATAAGTAATTTTGTTATATAACGGCGGTCAGTCAACCTACTCACGGTTCCTGGAAAGACTAAATCTCTGGATTTAACTTATAACCAGTTACAAGGCGCATACTTCCGTCAGTGACTGACCACAGTCCTATATATAATTTAGAATCAGTGGTAGGAGGAAAAATGGCCGTAGAAATTATTTCAAAGGCAGTGGCTAGAGTTACGGTACCGTAACTCTAGACCAAGATTCTAGAGTTACGGAAGTTTCAAAACTAAGCTCCCCGAAAGTATGCCCTGCCCGAGAATCGAACTCACGACCCCTCTAGTACATTTTTGCGTAGGTAACCGATTTAATATGTTTGGCTTTTACTGATAACTTTCAAATTATAGATCAGTCAACTAAACAACTTTCCATCAACACTAGTTCTACTTTACATTGTATTTACTGGGCGCCACGTGTTCCCGACACATTTCGTCTGCTTCCATTGTTGGTCAACTGGAAATAATAAGAAAATATTAAGTGCCTTTATCTTTTGAGTTATCTCGCTTGTGAACTCGTGCATCTATTGATTTAATAAAGGAAAGTAACCGCTGCGGGGAGTTTGAAATTTCATTGCACACACATTTACCTCCCTTTGACCAGATTGCGTATTTCTCCAATATTTACTGTCATAAATTACTTGATCTGAATATTGCAATTTATTGATATTTGAATCGAAAACATATTTCAAATTAATTTCGTGGAGTAATCTTTATTTTATGTTTTAAAACAAGAAAACCCGTATCATGCATTCGAAAGATGGGAAGCAGTATATGGACCGCATATTTAGTACAGTTGACCGTATTTTAAACAGCGCGCACCTGCTTCCGGTGTGTTTGTTATTGTTGACATAATTGCCATAAGAACAGTTTCAGTGTACCGGCAAGTATTACCAGAATTACTTATTGTAAAGGTATGTCATCTTGTTGAATAACATTCAGTTATTTTGTTTGCCCGATTTCAGATATGACCGATTGCTAAAATACATGAAAATGTTTATTTTATTCAATAATTTGATAACCCGGCACTTGCCAAGGAGAAATACATTGTAGCTGTACCAAGACCATTTTCTGAAAACGAAACCTATTGTCTGTGACCTAATTACGTTGACTTCAATGTTATTACTTGGCAACATCCATCATATAGACATCTAAGACAAGGATTTTGCATTTGGTGTTACAATTTTACTTTGGATTTTTAATTAATGTTCTAATAAATGTAAGTTGGGCTATATACAATGTAGGTATATCTGGAGAGGTCAGTAAATGGTTATGTCTGTATTGATTTTATATAGTTAATCATTTGGAGAGGTCGATAAATTGATATAATGTAATGCAAACTAGGTAGGTGTGAATAACAGTTTTAAAAGTGGTTTTAGGTTGTTTTTTTTAAAAAGTAAAAAGATGATTAAATAAAAATTAATTAAATTATACTTTAAAATTAGCAATTTTACAATGTATAATTAGCCAACTTTCTGATTTAATATGGCTATTGTTTTATAAGTTATAATATGTACTTTTTATGAAATTCTTGCCTTTTTAATTTATTTATTTTTATATTCTCTAAATACCAATATGCGTAAATTTATATTTGATCATATTAAAAGACAAACCATACTTATAATTCTGAGATCTATTTAAATGAATACACATCATGCAATATTGACAAATTATGATTTAATTTTGTGATCGATATATCAACTTTTAACAAAAACTTACCATTGTATAATAATACTTTGAACATAAACCCTAATTATCACACATTCAGACTAATTATACTCTATATAATATCAATTTACCGACCTCTCCAAACAACTTACCATATAAGATCAATTAACCGATATTACCATTTACCGAGCTCTCTGTAATCTGGGCTATAGGCACATGAGGTACATTGTATATTTGCACCTGACATTAATTTATACATATACATGTACAAATCTACCTGCCCACCTCACCCCTAGTAATAGCAGGAACATTTAGCCCTGCAAACCTTAGGTACAACCACATGATTAAATCCTTGGAAATTACCCTTGCCCTTGGTTACATCACATACAAAGCCTACATGTCATGCAGACATTCTGAAAAGTGCCAGTCTGACAGACCTAACCAGTAAAACTCCAGTTGGTTTAGGAAAAAGTAATAGCTGGTCCATATGGCCAGTTAGGCCACAACAAGTTGATGATATGTTCTACGGATTTTTCTAGAAAAAAATGGGGCAAGCGAGCGAAGAAAATTCTTTTTAAAAAATCTTAATTCATTTGCTTTATATAGCAGTTTGACCAAATTTTTATGAGCAAGCGAGGAAATAAAAATATTTTTTTTGTAAAAACTGTCAAAATTAAGGTGTGAGCGAATCCATAGAACATATGATCAATTCGTTATGGCCTTAGATTTAATTAATTTAAATGAGAGCAACTATCGGCTATTTTATCTTATTTCTTGGTAAGTATGCAGAGACACTACTCTTTTCTTAGCCATTTCCATACTGTCCCAGGATTTTGAGTGCCAGTTACTTATGACCGAGGCATTACCTTATTAGGCCTATTTGGAGTGCCAGTTACTTATGACCGAGGCATTACCTTATTAGGCCTATTTGGAGTGCCAGTTACTTATGACTGAGGCATTACCTTATTAGGCCTATTTGGAGTGCCAGTTACTTATATAAATGACCGAGGCATTACCTTATTAGGCCTATTTGGAGTGCCAGTTACTTATATAAATGACCGAGGCATTACCTTATTAGGCCTATTTGGAGTGCCAGTTACTTATATAAATGACCGAGGCATTACCTTATTAGGCCTATTTGGAGTGCCAGTTACTTATATAAATGACCGAGGCATTACCTTATTAGGCCTATTTGGAGTGCCAGTTACTTATATAAATGACCGAGGCATTACCTTATTAGGCCTATTTGGAGTGCCAGTTACTTATGACTGAGGCATTACCTTATTAGGCCTATAGGCTATATTAGGTATATATTTTAGGTTTATGGCCTACCACAATATACTTTGAAAAATCCCCCCAAAAATGGGAAAATAATATTGATATAAATATCTGCTGAATAACTCAAGAGTCACACTGGCTGTAACATAATTCAAGTCACACTGGCTGTAACATAATTCATGTAGAATATCTTTTGAAACACTGGAACTGTTTAAATTTATGTCATACTGCAAGTAATAGTATTATATTAATACATGTAAATTGTGTATATGTTTTTACCTGAGTGCTACCAATCATGTTTCCTTGTCATTTTTTTAAAATCACTGAGAAAGTTTTATTTCTTAATTTAATTTCAGAGGTTTTAAACAAGATTCATCATGTCTAAAGTGTTTGAACCTGAAAGAACAGCATTTATACATGAAATGGTAAATATTTTTCCTTCTTCTTGCTACACCAATGTTTTTTTCCACAAATTTGGGAATATAACCCATACCCCTAGAATTGGGAATTTTATCGGCATTTAGTATTTAAATTGGGATGAAATGTCATGCAAATATATCAACAATAGCAGATTTAACAAAGTTTTAGTTTCAGTTTTCATTAAGTTAGTTAGTTATTTAAAATGAAAGATTACTGGGGTGTATAATTTTAGGTCAATACATACTGGGCCGACTTGATTTGCCCGGGCGGCCTTACGAACCGGCGTAAGCCGATCGCTGATCGGCTCACCCCGGTGTGACATTTGAATCAAGCGTTCCGGCTAACTAATTACTGTTGCAGACGGTCGCATTTCAAGCAGTGTGTGTAAATAAATCCATATCAGTAGTTAAAATTTTAAATTCGTGTCTGGCGAGTAAAATGTGTACTTGTAATATAACTCTTACACAAATGACACGTAAGAGAGTTTTATTGAACACATCAATCAGTATTTTGTCCATAATCTTAGTAAATTTTTATAATAATGGTTTCTCCTGTATCTATTTTTAGCCATATTTGCCACACACTCGCCACTAGCCGCTCAAACGAAACCAGCGCATTCGGCGTGCGCCGGTTGATGACCCAGCTCAATCTCGGAGCAAATAAAGCGAATCATCGATGGCCGGATCTGAATCGGCGTACGCCGGTTTAAGCCGCCCGGGCAAATCAAGTCGGCCCACTTACAGCTGTCTTTTTCTCAAAAATCTTACTTCTCAAGTTAAATTGGGAGTTTGGATTGAAATTTAGGGAAAAGATATGATTTTGGATTGGGAATATAGCCCATAAATGGTTATAAAATTGACCAAAAAACCACTGTTTTGGATTGAAATTTGGGAAAAAAGATATGATTTTGGATTGGGAATATAGCCCATAAATGGCTATAAAATTGACAAAAAATAAACACTGTTTCGGATTGAAATTTGGGAAAAAAGATATGATTTTGGATTGGGAATGTAGCCCATAAACAGCTATAAAATTGACCAAAAATAAACACTGTTTTGGATTGAAATTTGGGAAAAAAAGATATGATTTTAGATTGGGAATGTAGCCCATAAATGGTTATAAAATTGACCAAAAAAAACCACTGTTTTGGATTGAAATTTGGGAAAAAAGATATGATTTTGGATTGGGAATGTAGCCCATAAACAGCTATAAAATTGACCAAAAATAAACACTGTTTTGGATTGAAATTTGGGAAAAAAAGATATGATTTTAGATTGGGAATGTAGCCCATAAATGGCTATAAAATTGACCAAAAATAAACACTGTTTTGGATTGAAATTTGGGAAAAAAAGGTATGGTTTTGGATTGGGAATACAGCCCATAAATGGCTATAAAATTGACCAAAAATAAACACTGTTTTGGATTGAAATTTGGGAAAAAAAGGTATGGTTTTGGATTGGGAATACAGCCCATAAACAGCTATAAAATTGACTAAAAATAAACACTGTTTTGGATTGAAATTTGGGAAAAAAGATATGATTTTGGATTGGGAATATAGCCCATAAACGGCTATAAAATTGACCAAAAATAAACACTGTATACTCAAGAGTCATAACTCTGTTATATTGTAGAGTATTATCCTCACTGGAACATTGTCAAACAGGTGATAAAAGGTAAAAGTTCTCGTGTGTTGCAAAACAGTTCAAATCTTTTACAACTATGAACAGTGATGTTGCTAATTCAACCAGTAAATATGAAGTTTGACCTTTAATTGGGTTACTGTTGTAGTTGGCAACTTACACTTACTGGAGAAATCAGTTACAAATTTTGTAATAATGCGTATCAAAAATGAATCTCTTTTATTTCAATAAAAATATTTTAATTATATACTTAACGAAACTTCTAAGTACTCCGATTTCAGTATTGTAGGAAGTTTTATTTTTTAACATGAAGGTCTGATCGATAATGGAAATGTGTTTTGGACCATACTGGCCTTAGCTTTCATGGTTTTCATGCTACTTATTCAATGCAAAACCATTTTTGTCGCGCATGCGTTGATATGGGAAGATTTTCTAATTGTTTTGATTGAACAGAAAATAAGCAATTAGAAGTCTTATTCTGCAGGTGACGCACCGTCTGGCAAAAAGCTCTATGGCAATTTCTCGTTCTTGGGGCGACATTCGATCCATTTCTTGATTTTTCGTTGTGCATATCAACACACTAATGATTTTCTCTAAAACTGACAACGTGCAATTTTTGCATGGTAAGCACGTGCGCATTTCCGCTTTTCTGCACATGCACAACAAAACCAATTTTGCATCAATTAAGAAGCATGTAAACCATGCAAGCAGACGAAAGTATAGTCCTGTACACATTTTCATTAACGATCGGACATAGATGTTGAAAAATGAAAATTTCTGACAACATTGAAATCAGTGTACTTAGAAGTTTCGTTAATTATATTATCACACAATTCAACTGTTGTTACGATTTGTTTTAAATCAATACTGATCATTACAATTCCACAAAAAACTGTTATATATTACAACATTTCAATACAATCTAATTATTAAACTAAATGAAGCAAGATCATGCTACTATCGCTGAAGGTTCTAAATGAACTATTAATTGGGAATTCAATTGTTAGGGTTTTCCCAGGGATTCAAACAAACTTTCACTGTTACATTGAAAATACATGTATGTGAAGAAAGAGCAATAGAATTTAATAATGTTTGGTGATTTTAGATCATTTTTGTAGTCATTCTCCCTCCTACCACAGATTCTAAGTCATGTAGGGCAGTTGATCAGTCACTGATGGAATTATGTGGCTATTAACTGATTAACAACTTATTCAAGAGATTTAGCCTGTCAAGAAGCGGAGAGTTGGTTGACTAACTGCTGAGGTATAACTCATACAATGTGTTGCTACAGCGTTAAACCCAACCAAATGAAAAAGAATATAATGACCTTACTTCTATCTTTTTAAAGGCAATAATACCACATCCAGCAGTTTGTGAACATGTCACAAAAATGGGAAAACTCCGCAGTAAACAACCTACTACAAAACAACCACCAGCACCAGCACCACGGTTTAGAAAATTACCTATACCAAGAGATCTTAGATTTAGTGAAACTGAGTCACCTGAAGAAACACCTAGAAAATCTCCAGAACCTCAGGTATGTAAAACTGGTCGTATTAAATCTCAATTCACATTGACGCATTAAGAATTCCTATCTACCTTTAGTTTTCTACCTAAATGAAAAGTTTAAATTTTCTGATCAAAATATTTTTTGTCACAGGGAAACTCTATGAATAAACTATTTTTCCCTATCTGAGCAAATCTGACCAGTTTCCAGCCGGATAAGACTTCTTTATCCAGATTTTGATTTAGTCTGTAATAACTGTCCTAGGTGATGGTTGGTGCTCTAATGTCTAAGAGCATTTTGGTATGTTGTATCCAGATTCCAAACATTTTATTATTAAGTTGTTATGTTTAAAGGCTATCAATCTCCTATATACTGCTGAATAGGATTTTGCAACATTGCACAGTGGGTCACATTGAGATGACCTTAGTGTAGACCAATAGCATTTTGATTTTGTTATTTTATTTTTAGACTGAGTTTTAAGCTGGATTTTTCACCAAATAAATTCGGCTATAGTTTGGCAAAACACAGGTGGTTGCGGACGGTTGTCCGGTGTCGTTAACAATTGTGTTAAAAGTTTTTCTTTTCTATATATTTCTGCCATTTATTGTCAGATCTTTATGAAACTTCATACAATAGATAACATACCATGTGATAAATAGAATTAGCAAAGTAACCACAACTCTACCTGCCTTTATTATGGATTATTTCCCTTTGTAATTTTTGTGTTAAAGTTTTTAAATTCAGCTTTAATGTGGTTTCCACATAACATTTCTTGTTTTAGCTAATTTGATGTTATCACTATCTACAGTCTGTTACTGGACTGTTCCTATAAAAAAAATATAAATATTATTTAACAAAGGTGAGCTGATGGTGACCCGTAATATAAAGTAGCAATTAGGATCTTCAGGCGCGTATCTTCCATAACGCACTTTACGCACGTGCGAAACATAGATTTCAGAAATAGTAAATCTAAAAATGCCAAAAAAAACACTTAGAAATTGAATGCCTTACCCAGGTTACTTTTTATTCGCCCGTAAGAAATTGCAGATTTCATAAAAATAGGATGGAGCGAATGGCATTTCTGTTGTCTAATTAGCATACAACCGATGGCCTAAGTATCACCAAAATGCATCTTAGCCAATGTAGCGGAAAAAATTCTGACAGGGAGGGGCATGCTTCCAGACCCCTAGCATTTGTGCGTGATCTCAAAAACGGCATAGATACGCGTCTGATCTTAATGAAGTGAGTGCACTGGAAGATAATTTTAGATCAGGTTTTAATCATATTGAAGGGCTATTAACCTGTACAAAATAACATAGTACATCAAATATATACATACACTTAACACAATCTTGGGTTCCATTTTAGGTGAAATTACTTGGTAACTAAAATTTACAAATGTTGTTTTACTTAAACATGTAATTTGTTTTATTTTACAGGACGAAACCTCTGTAAAAACTATTAGGTTAGTATTGTTATAGATTCGTCTTGCTTTGTTTGTTTCTGTATGTAAATAGACTTTTGTAATCAAGGAGCCAATTGTTCAAATATTTTTTCGGTGCAGCTGTCTTAGCCAACTTTTGACCTATATTTCAACCAATACAATTTGCTCTACCATGCATTCAGTTGAAAGAAGGAATGCAGTGAATATTTGCCAGTTCTTCATTTAAAATAATATTATTATATAAGAGTGGTTTTTATGTACTTAAAAATATTGATTTTAATTGCAAACAACATTTCATTTCAAAACACAGCTAAAATTATTTTAAAATTCATACCAAAATGTACAATTATTTGCTGCATGGTAAACAAGAAAACGCAATATCGTACCGTTGTCAATCCGATATACAAAATAGTTGCGTTCATTACGATGTAGGCCCGACGCAGACCAGATATACGTTTTTTGACGTTACATGAAATAGGGTTAGTGTGGTTCTAGAAATTGAAATCATACACAGGACTATTTATTAACATAATTAAGTGAACAATACAATTGCAGTTAGCATTTCCAAAATATTGAGTATGTCGGCACTGCAGCGGTCCGATGTCGGTCCCAAAATAGGCACATTTTGCCGGTATGACAGTACGTAAATATAATAAGTAGATAACAAAGGTGTTTCATTAGAATCAAATTTATTTCATAATATTTTAACGATTTAACAATATATGGAGGTGTAGCAGAAAATGCACTATCGTACCGATGTCAATCCGATATACAAAATAGTTACATTAATTGATCATGTAGGCCCGACGCAGACCCGATATACTTTTTTGGTGTAACATGAAATGGGGTTAGTGTGCTTCTAGTAATTAAAATCATACACAGGACTATTTATTAACATAATTAAGTAAGCAATTCAATTGCATTTATAATTTTTTAAAATATTGAGTATGTCAGCACTGCAGCGGTCCAATGTCGGCCCCAAGTCGGCACATTTTGCCGACATGCCGACATTAATTGTATATCGGCCCGATATGGTCATGCTGGCTGGGTAGCTGTTTGTCCAATGAAAATCCTTTACGGTATAAAGAAATGGATGAAACACATGACACCATTGGCTATTTGTAATAAACAGGTGCGTTGCACATACAGTAGCTGCTGACTATTTACTCTGTGTATAATGAGTGACTCACTATGCTAATTGATCACACATTCGTTGTGGTACGCCCCTTGCGGTATAACTAAACTGTGAATATGACTCAGCGCATGCTCGGAATGGGTTTTCATTTTGTCATATGTAGGCCCCCATTGAGCATTTCTATCAAATTGCTTTATGTTCACCAGAAAAGTAACATTAATCGTTTGGTCATTCTGGAAAAAAGTGATTTTTAATCGAAAATCCATGGCATTGTTATAAAAGATGTTTTTAATTTTAGTATCGGACAGATTTTCAAAATTGACAAATCAGCGAAGTGGCAATATATTCAGACAAAAATTGTCAGTTGAGGCTGAATTGCATTTTTGGACAAACTACATTCGACCTATAGTTAATACATGTACGCCGTGCATGACCAACATTTATACTTCAAACCTATGAAAATTAACCCAGCAGAGCACCGAATACATGTACACTGTGCATGACCAACATTTATACTTCAAACCTATGAAAATTAACCCAGCAGAGCGCCGAATATCTTTTTTAAAGATATTTCTTGTTAGCATCGTTACAGAAATCTGACATATGTAGGCATAGGCTCTATATTTGATTCTGGTTTGTTGCAACTACTGTAATGTTGCAGATTTTCATGGCAGGAATAATATAATATAAATATAGTTTTTGTCCATCATTTATCTCTTTTATTTATTTATTTATTGGAGTTAACGCCGTGTCAACACAATTTAGGTCATTTTACGGCGTCCAGCGCACCTAACCTAGCTTTCCTGGACCATTGTCTATAACCAGTACTCACCTACCCTTCCACATGGCCGGAAACTTCTCCATATTATCTAATCAATGGAGGAAAATCAACATTATTGTCAAATTTTCATGGAAGGGTATAACCTCCCCGGGTGAGATTCGAACCCGCACCCCCTCGGGCACGAGTATCCAAATCCAGGCGCGCTAACAACTGCACTATCGACCCGGGTTATTTATCTCTTTAACTGCATGTTAGATCTTCCTAAATTCAATTCTGTAAAGAAATTGATCAAAAGTTCTTGTTAATTCACACCTCTAACTCTTCTTTGTAGGGTTATACATTATGTAATATTTATAAATATATATAGATTATTTCATTGTTTAATAATTTAATTTATTTGTTTGTTTGTTTTTTCAGGGAAACTGAGTCAAGACAGTCATATGTAAGTAAATTTATGTTTTCTTTTACTTGATTGTCAATGTCATACTTACAGTTAGTCTTTTCTTTACAAAGCCTTATAATAACATAATACTGGCTCCTTGCTTATTTTAGGTGTTCTCTCAATCGGGTGACCTAAGTTACCCTCCTAGCCTAAATAAATGGTGTTCCCATCTGACAGCTTCCTTTTTGGCTTTACTTAGAAGAAAAATCAACGACCTTAAGTGTGACCATCGATAACTTGGTTGTGAGTCTGAGGTTTAAGTTTTTTAAAAGTCTTAATATACTTTTAACACTCTCAAAGATATTTAATTGAAAAATGATACTTTTTGGGATAATATCAAATCTACTACCAAGGGACATTACTAGTTTTGTACTAGTTTTGAAGTTATGTCCCTTTAAAGTAAACAAATTGCAAATATGCATTTTTTCCTAAAAAAGAATTCCTTTAATATAAAACCAGATGTTTAGGTGAAAGTTGATGTGTTTATTTATTTATATACAGTTATTCCATATGTGATTTGGGACAGTCAAACTGTTGGCTGCACATGAGTTAAAGGGGATAGCATTTTGAACTGTTGCAGATTTTTTTTAATGTACATTTATATTGATACACATGTTTTTATTACTGTTCTGATATTAATACCTGTACTAAATGTAAACTACTTTATCTTACCTCGTACAGAATACTCGTTTTTCATTGGCCGAGAGCGGTCACGTGCTGACCATGTATTATCCCATATTAGGTCAGTAGATTCTAATATCCAGTCAGTAACAAAATTTATAGCGCTGACGAAACCTTATTTTTCTATGCTAAAATTCAGATGGGGGTACTCGGTAAGATAAATTCGTTACACAGTCAGTTACTGACCGGATACGGTGTGATACCGGGTCAGTGAATAAATATTGGGCTCGAGCTACGCTCTCACCCAATATTAATTTACTGACCCGGTATCACACCGTATCCGGTCAGTAACTGACTGTGTAACTGATAATATTAACTGTGTATTGTTCGTTTTTTTCTCAACTGTCAAAACATGAATAATTTCATGGTGAATGCGTTTGTAAAAATTATTGTCGTAATACCCCCATAAGTTTCCGAAAATGTGTATTATGATTGAGTAAAGCTGCTTATGCCGTATGATAAGTTATAGTCAAGATAATTTTAATAAAAATAGGCCACCAGTACAAAAACAATGCATTCAGTCACCGTGAAATTATTTATGCTTTGACAGTTGAGAAAAAACGGACAATATGTGGGTGTAATAACAGGGTTACTTTGTTTATATTATTTTATATTTGTAACTCATTTTATCATATCATAGGTTACTTCAGACTTCGTGAGTGACCCAGGGCCACAGTTAGTAGTGTGCCAGGTTTCTCAATCTAGTACACTGAAGGAGGTTTCAGTGACCCAGGGCCACAGTTAGTAGTGTGCCAGGTTTCTCAATTTAGTACCCTGAAGGAGGTTTCAGGGACCCAGGGCCACAGTTAGTAGTGTGCCAGGTTTCTCAATCTAGTACCCTGAAGGAGGTTTCAGTGACCCAGGGCCACAGTTAGTAGTGTGCCAGTTTTCTCAATCTAGTACACTGAAGGAGGTTTCAGGGACCCAGGGCCACAGTTAGTAGTGTGCCAGTTTTCTCAATCTAGTACACTGAAGGAGGTTTCAGGGACCCAGGGCCACAGTTAGTAGTGTGCCAGGTTTCTCAATCTATTACCCTGAAGGAGGTTTCAGGGACCCAGGGCCACAGTTAGTAGTGTGCCAGTTTTCTCAATCTAGTACACTGAAGGAGGTTTCAGTGACCCAGGGCCACAGTTAGTAGTGTGCCAGGTTTCTCAATCTAGTACCCTGAAGGAGGTTTCAGGGACCCAGGGCCACAGTTAGTAGTGTGCCAGGTTTCTCAATCTAGTACACTGAAGGAGGTTTCAGGGACCCAGGGCCACAGTTAGTAGTGTGCCAGTTTTCTCAATCTAGTACACTGAAGGAGGTTTCAGTGACCCAGGGCCACAGTTAGTAGTGTGCCAGGTTTCTCAATCTAGTACACTGAAGGAGGTTTCAGGGACCCAGGGCCACAGTTAGTAGTGTGCCAGGTTTCTCAATCTAGTACCCTGAAGGAGGTTTCAGTGACCCACGGCCACAGTTAGTAGTGTGCCAGGTTTCTCAATTTAGTACCCTGAAGGAGGTTTCAGGGACCCAGGGCCACAGTTAGTAGTGTGCCAGGTTTCTCAATCTAGTACACTGAAGGAGGTTTCAGGGACCCAGGGCCACAGTTAGTAGTGTGCCAGGTTTCTCAATCTAGTACACTGAAGAAGGTTTCAGTGACCCAGGGCCACAGTTAGTAGTGTGCCAGGTTTCTCAATCTAGTACACTGAAGGAGGTTTCAGTGACCCAGGGCCACAGTTAGTAGTGTGCCAGGTTTCTCAATCTAGTACCCTTAAGGAGGTTTCAGGGACCCTACCATAATTTGACAATAATAATCCTCCATTAATAAAATATATATGGAGAATTTGTCGACCTTGTGGTATGGTAGGTGTGTATAGTTCTATTACATTAACCTGTCACAACTTGAATAATTACACGGTCACTGAATGTGTTATTATTTAACCTCTTTTTAACCATTGAGCCACCAATCCATATTAATTATTGATAATCTAACTATATATGCGACGATTTTTAATATCGGGGAAATAACAAGTTCGAAAGGGGTTAACAATAATAGATTCAGTGACCGTGTAATTATTTAAGTTGTGACAGGTTAATGTAATAGAACTATACTGGTTTGGAACAAAAGTCCAAGAAAGCTAGGTGTGCTGCTCGTAAAATAACCTGAATTGTGTTGGACACTGTGTTAACCCAATTTTATTAACTTCAGTGAGTTATTTTGAAGATTCTTGGTCCTTCTATCTCTTTGTTTAGTGTCAACAATTTTTTTGGCAAAATCTTCTCCAAACCAGTAGATGTAGGTCTACCAATGTTTTATCATCATGTGGTTTTCTGTGATTGATTAATGTTGAATAAATCTTCAAATATACATGGGCCCCTCCTAGAATTTGGAAAAGGTACATGTCCATTAGTGTTTTTCTTGCTTGTTAGTCATTTTTAAGTAATATGAAGTATTTTTTTTTGGTGATTAACATAGATTTAATGGTTATGTAGTTTTTATAATCAATATGTTGCATTTTTTCTGCAAAATCTGGTTGTGGTTCAAGGTTTGAACCCCCTAGAAATTTCGGACCCCTCCCTTGAAAAGTTTGAACCCCCCCTAGAAAAAAATTCTGGATCCACCCCTGAATATATATACCCCTGAGGTAAACATTTACACTGCTCCTAACAAACTCCCTGCAGCAGTTATTTCCCTTTATTAAATTAATAACCACTGCCACCACAAGTAAATTCGTCCCTCAGAGAGCTGAATAAGTTTTTTTCATCTTTTCAATTACAATTCAATATTTTCTACAAATTGAGTCTTCTTGTAGTAAATTATGATGTTCAAAGTACATAAAGATAATAAATAGTTTTGATTATTACTTTGTAGAAATAACAAAGCATGACGTAAGCACTTTGAGAAGTTTGGGCATTCTATAAATAGATGGTATTACTAGCATCACATGATTTACGTGGTGGCAGTGATTAAGTAGTAAAGCGTGACGTAAGCACTGTGAGGAGTTTGTGCTCCTAAGGGAAATCAGGTAGCATACAGTTATGTTACAGTATTGGCTATAAAACATGGTTATTGTATGCTTGTATGTATCATCATAGGCCATGATTGACTCGTCAGAAGCTAAGACAATTTATAAATAAAATGTTTTATGTGTCTATGAAAGATATATCCAGCTTGTTTGTGTAAACTATGTGTAACTTATGCCTCAGTCCCATAAAATCTTGGCTTGTTGCGGACCCATCCGTGCAGACAGCCGTAGACCGTGGGAAGTCTTGCATGCTAAGGTGACGGTACGCACATGGCACAAAACAACACACCCATACGGAGCCGTAGCTAGAAGATATGCAAGTTTAATTCATACTCGGCTACGATTGTGTTCTCGATTTGACTTTGAAACTGATACGTGTATCCTGGGCTCATCTCAAGGACCCTGGTAAAAATGTAACAGTACGTACGGGTACGCAAGAATTCGTACGGGTCCTTGCGGCGCTTGATCGCACGGTGCCCGTACGGTGCCCTCACGGCTATTTTTATGTTTATGGGACTGTAGCATTATAAAAAAGATCATACATATTGTACAAGTCTTAGATATAACCAACTAATTGATTTCATTGGCGAATCTAGCGAGGAGGGGGGTCAAGGGGTCCGGACCCCCCATGAATTTACAAAATGTACCTGTCAATTGGTGTATTTCTTGACTGTAAGTCATTTTTAAGTGGCATGAAGCAATTTTTCTCGGTGCTTAAAATAGATTCAATGTTTATGTAGTTTGATTATTAATATGTTGCATTATTCTGCGAACAGTGTATAATGTGGTTGTGGTTCAATAGTTTGGACTCCCCCCCCCTAGAAAAAGCTCAGACCCCTCCCTAGAAAAAAATCCTGGATTTACATAAATTATGGTATATTGATAGTCATCTATATAATCTTTCACAACTCGACAAGCCTCAGACTGTATCATTTGTCTAGTTTGGAGAGAAATATATGGTTTTGTGAGGAACCTGCTTGGGAAGGTTTTACTGTACGGATAATTTATTGAACTATGTATTATACCCCTGTATTAGTAAATTCTATTAAAAAATCAGTGGAGCATGAATTAAACCTGCTGATTTGAAAACTAAATATTTGTTCGAACATTCATGTTCATAAATATCTATTTTATCAATAGTGAGTTCAGAGGCAATTAAAAAAAAACAACGCCTGGCTAGCTCCGCTGGTAGCGCACAAGTCTACTGATCGAGGGGTTGTAGGTTCGATTACTGGGCGGGGCATAATTACGTGGAGCATGGTCATGAAATATTTTCTATGACAATTCTCCCTCCTACCACTGATTCTAAATCATGTAGGGCAGTAGTCAGTCACTGACGAAAGTATGCACTTAGTAGTTGGTTAATTAACAGCTAAATCCAGAGATTTAGCTTTTCCAGGAACAGTGAGTAGGTTGACTGACCCCCATGATATAACCTATGTGTTGCTATGGCGTTTAACCCAACAAACAAACAAACAAACAAGAGGCTATTAAGTGAGTATTACAGGAATTATGGAATAAGTATCACTAACACTTGAATAAAATTTCCCAATATAAATAGCATTCTATATTGCCAACATGGGGCCTATAAGATATAATTTGACTTACCAAAGTGAATGTAATTGCACTGACAATTATTATTACTTGCAATGATTTCTATATATATACATGTACTACCATACAGTACTCAGCACTACACACTGAACAGATGGTACCAAGACGATATTATAATGTTCAAGATGCTATCAATTATTAATTAATGATAATATTATTGTAACGTTAACGGTCATAACTGCATTAGCGTCTCCATGAAAGGTTACCTCCCTTGTTAGCAAGGCAACCTTTGTAAAAGGGTTACGGTAGACATTCATTTGAAGTTTTCGTTGAGTTGCTGGTTGGAACTGCTGGTGGTTTCAACACCCTGTGTGTTGAAACCCGAGCCTTGTATGATAGTTTGTGAGTGTTTCTTTTGTTATCGCTCAGATCACATGTATATATTGCTTGTTGGTTGATTACTGTCTACTTGTTTGGTTTAAGTTGTTATTTCTAATCATTGGTCAAAGTAAACCACGAGGAAAATAATTATATATTGTATAAAGCATTTTATTAGTGTTGAATAGTTTTCAACAACCACTCGGTGCATGTTACGATATTATAGTACAACTATCACATTTTTAAGTGATATTGTAGAAGCACTGTATACATAGTGAACAGATGATGCTGTGGTATATATAATGATAATTACTCATACACTTCTGTTTTTGACTGTTAACAAGTTGTTTAAACACAAAACATAAACAAAATCTATTTACATTAAGCTACACTAGAAATGACCATGTTTAAACACATGTTTCATCTTAAACCTTTCTTTGTTATTAGATATAATTTTTATCAACAAGTGTCATTTTTTGAACAATGGACTTTTGTAATCAGTGAATCTAATGTAACATATCAGCTGCTAGGCAAACTCATTTGATAAGGAACAAATCTATTGATTGAGGGGTCCTAAGTTTGATTTCCAGCTGGGAATATTTTTGTGGGGTTTGGTTATGAAATAATTCTCCTTCCTACCACTGGTTTTAAATTATGTGGGGCAGTTGTTGGCCAATGACATAGGTATATGCCTAGTAAGTGTTTAACAGCTAAATCTAGGGATTTAAGTTTTTCCAGAAAAGGTGAATAAGTTGACTGAAACCCGTGATATGACCTATACAAAGTGTTGCTACCATTGTTAAAACTCCAACAAAAAAGTCTAATATTACAAAAATGAATAAGTTGTTGAGTTTCTATGTAAATTATCAAACACTCCATGACTTCACCAGTATTTTCATGTTAAACTGATATCTTCTCTAAGAGACAAATATACACTTCAACATCTAATTGTATTCATGTATTATGCAAATGATGTAGACTCTCTAATGTAGGCTTTCATGGTTTTAAGATTGACAGTCATGTATTTATCTCAGAAATTGTAACATTTCACAAATTATTGAATGTAGTTAGCATGAGAGAAATGTTTTCTACTGATTCTCTGGGATGGTTTTGTATAATTTTCTCTTAAATATCATACATTGTACCATGTTTTATATGATGTACCGTATTTACTCTAATAAGCTTTTTCGGGAAGTGTTGAAGTGTTTACAAAATAAGGCATTTATTAGAACAAAAATTGAATACAGTCATATTTTATCAGCAGAAGGGATAGTTTCCACATGCAGTTTCTTGTAGGTTATTTTTTAACTAAGAAAATATTTTTAAATGCTTATTTAGATATATATTTGACAGAGCAAATGTCATTGAACTTTGTGAATACCATAAAACTGAGCTGGGTTTTTTCAGGATGCTTTTTTGTATGTTCATTGATTGTTTTATAATAATTGATTATTGGAAATAATTATTGTCTTTTTTCATAGTGTATATTTTCATTGTTTGATACATTTGTCTCCAAAAGCAATATGAAATCACTATGAGATAGACTCAATCTGTTTAAAATGTATAATCAGCTCCACACAAAAGAAAAAACATGCTATTTGTATAAACAAGCCTTAGTAATTAAAGACATTCATTTGCATCAGGGAAAGGCCTAATGGCTTTTATCATCTCTAACTGTAAGCTCTTAACATAGGGCATAATTCATTTAAACAAGCTAATAATGGTCATCTTTAAATACCAGGCTACAAGTCTATGACTCTAATCTGACATATGTTTCCTGAGACAGTCATACATGTAATTAGAAGCTTTTAGTATATGTGACAGACTTGCATGATTCAAAAACATCATGACGTTGTTCACAGTTGACACAGTTTTTCTTGGGGATTAACTTTCATCCTGTCCAAACTTTCCATAGAAGTTATACGTCAAATTGTAACTGTTAAAATTCAAGTCTGTTTTAATATGAGTTATGGGATATAGCAACTTTAGTAGCCGAAGTACAGTGTAAAATCATGTTAAATATCATGAAAGTGGCTGGTATACTATATTGCATGGTTCATGAGCTGATAATATCATCTAACAGCTTTATGTTCAATTTGTTATAATAATTGTCATGAAAAAAATAGTTAGCTTAATAAATATTTTATACATACTAACACATAATTCTTAAAATGATGTCTATGTTACTAAATTAACGACATGTAATTAGTGGTTTATACATAGCAAAGAAGGGCCTGATGGCAATTATCTGCCAACTTATGTATATTAGCCTAAGAGCTTCAGATGGAAGGCATTATTCATTGATTGCCGATAATTGTCATTAGGCCCTCCTGACTGCAGTGTATTTTGGTCTTAATTACACTTGTTTGTCAAAGATTCATACATTTTGTCTGGTTCAAATGTTTTCCTAAATGATCTTTAGATAAATACAAGTTTTTTTTCAAACATACAACATAATTGACAGCGTTCATGACATCATACAAAGCTGCATTGATGTGAAATCATGGTGGATCATTTATATAACTATTGCCATATATAACAAATTGTCTTAATTTTCATATTTCTGAAGGAAACCTACAAGTAAGATATATATTTTCTTAGTTGGATCATTCTGTGTCTAATGAAAAAGGGCATTTTTATCACTGAGCAATAGTGTATTATACTTATACGTGTATAGTTAAATTAAGACTGTTATCCTCAAACAAGGATGGCATAAATTCAATAATCTCACATTTCCTGTAGGAACTTTACAACTAGGTTAATATTGAGGTCAGGTTTGATAAGATAAAGGTTCAATATAGTAATTTGTTTTTAAACACTTAATGCATATTCTGACAACAGAAAAATTATAACTCTGATCAGAGATGAAAGCAATTCTCCAGGGATTTTTCTCTTGCATATATTCTGTATTGAGTCCAAGGGGAAGAACATTACTTTATGTTTTTGTAATGATGTTATCTGACAGTCTTAACATCTAGGAGATAGCTGGTGCCATCATGTCCCATATATCTGATAGTTCTATTGATTTAGGATATGAATAAAAAGTTAGCCATCATTGAGTCTGTAAAAAAATATGCTGTAGAGAAAATATTTGATAGTCTTCAAATTTTAATGCTGTCTATCAAACAGTTTCAGAAAATTATTTTGCATGAAGGTTTCCACGAGGAATGAACGAATCATAACTGAATATTGATTTCATATAATATTGTAGAAATATTCTCCATAACTATTTGTATAATACTATCAGATACAACCATATCAAAAACATAAACTAATGTTCTCCCCATTGGACTCAATACAGAATATATGCAAGAGAAAAATTCCTGAAGAAATGCTTTCTTCTCTGATCAGAGTTATAATAAGAATGTCACTATACTTGTTTAATAATATTCATTGCAGGAATTCTAGTGTCTAGAAAATGCGCCTTTAAGTGACATCATTATCTGAGTGGTTTCCCACATTTGTAATATCTTTAATAATTCAATCATCTAAACTTCTCTCATATCATATTGTATTGTACTAATATAGTTAAATTAAGATTGTAATCCTCACACGATGATCACATCAATTCAATAAGGTCACATTGTCTGTAGGAACTTTACATCTAGGTTAATTTTGAAGTCAGGTTTGATAAAATGTATGTTTATAGTAATTTGTTTTAAGCACTTTATGCATGTCCTGACACCAGAAAAATTATAACTCTGATCAGAGATGAAAGCATTTCTTCAGAGATTTTTTCTCATGCATATATTCTGTATTGAGTCCAAGGGGAAGAACATTACTTTATGTTTTTGTTATGATGATATCTGACAGTCTTTACATCTAGGAGATAGCTGGTGCCATCATGTCCCATATATCTGAAAGTTCTATTGATTTAAGGTATGAATAACAAGTTAGCCATCATTGAGTCTGTAAAAGTCATGCTGGAGAGAAATTATTTGATAGTCTTCAAATTTTAATGCTGTCTATCAAACAATTTCAGAAAATTATTTTGCATGAAGGTTTCCGCGAGGAATGAACGAATCATAAGTGAATATTGATTTCATATAATTGTCAAAAACATACTCTAGCACTATGTTTTTATTTCTACTAGTTTAATAATATTCATTGCAGGAATTCAAGTGTCTAGAAAATGTGTCTGTTTGCGACATCATGCTCTGGATGGTTTCCCACACTTGTAATATCTTTAATAATTCAATCATCTAAACTTCTATCATGTCATGGCTAGATCTAGCAGTGAAAGACTGAGCCATTTATGCTCTAAATCTTGCTTTAATAATTGTTATAACATAGAAATTTTCAGAAATTATGGTCCCTGTGATACTATTTGAAATCACTGAAAGTATTTTTTAAAAACTTCCCATTTGTCTAAAGGTCAATTAGCACCTTCCATAACTCTAGCACAATAAGTAAGATACTGTCATGTGAATTAATGATTGCATTTATTTTAGCTCACCTAAGCACTATTTTTTTTACTCGATGTGAACTATTGATAAATAATATCACTATTGCCATATATATATAAACATATAAACTGTCATAACTTTCCTGTTTCTGAAGGAAACCTACAAGTAGGGTATATATTTTCTTAATTGGATCATTCTGTGTTTAATGAATAAGGACATTTTTTATCACTAGGCAATATTGTATTGTACTAATATATTTAAAAAAAGACTGTAATCCTCACACGAGGATTGCATCAAATCAATAAGGTCACATTGTCTATAGAAATTTTACATTTGTGCTAATTTTGAGGTCTGTTTTGATCAAATATATGTTTATAGGAATTTGTTTTAAACACTTTATGCATATCCTGACACCAGAAAATTTATAACTCTGATTAGAGATGAAAGCATTTTTTCATGGATTTTTTTCTCTTGCATATATTCTGTATGGAGTGCAACGGGAAGAACATTACTTTATGTTTTTGTTATGATGATATCTGACAGTCTTCAAATTTGGATGCTGTCTATCAAACAGTTTAGTTAAATTATTTTGCATGAAGGTTTCCAGGAGGATTGAACGAATCATAAGTGAATATTGATTTCATATAATTGTAGAAACATACTCCAGCACTATTTTGTATTTCTACTAGTTTAATAATATTCATTGCAGGAATTAAAGTGTCTAGAAAATGTGTCTGTTTGCGACATCATTCTCTGGATGGTTTCCCACACTTGTAATATCTTTAATAATTCAATCATCTAAACTTCTCTCATATCATGGCTAGATCTAGCAGAAAAGGGCTGAGTCAATTAAGTCCTTACTCCTGTCCCAATAAATTGTATTATAACATAGAAAACTTTCAGAAATTAAAGTGATTACTGTGATACTATTTGTAATCACTGAAAGTATTCTTTAAAAACTTCTCATATGTCTAAAAGCTTAAATAGCACATTCCATAACTCTAGCAAACTTTGTAAAACACAGTCATGTGAATTTATTATTGCATTTATTTTACCTCACCTGAGCACTATTTTTTTCTCAAGGTGAACTATTGATAATCATATAACTATTGCCATATATAAAAAACTGCCATAACTTTCCTGTTTCTGAAGAAAACCTACAAGTAGGGTATACATTTTCTTAGTTTGATCATTCTGTGTCTATAAAAATGCATTTTTATCACTGAGGCTCTGAGCAATATTGTTTTGTACTTAAATAGTTAAAATAATACTGTAATCCTCACACCATGATGGTATCAATTCAATTAGGTCACATTTTGAATCTGGAATTTTACATCTGGGTTAATTTTGAGGTCATGTTTGATAAAATATATGTTTATAATAATAAATTTTAAATACTGGATGCATATCCTGACACCAGAAAAATTATAACTCTGATCAGAGATGAAAGCATTTCTTCAGAGACTTTTTCTCATGCATATATTCTGTATTGAGTCCAAGGAGAAAACATTACTTCATGTTTTTGTTATGATGATATCTGACAGTCTTTACATCTAGGAGATAGCTGGTGCCATCATGTCCCATATATCTGATAGTTCTATTGATTTAGAATATGAATAACAAGTTAGCCATCATTGAGTCTGTAAAAGTCATGCTGGAGAGAAAAATATTTAATAATCTTCAAATTTGGATGCTGTCTATCAAACAGTTTAGGAAAAAAATTTTGCATGAAGGTTGTCATGAGGAATGAACGAATCATAAGGGAATATTGATTTCATATAATTGTAGAAACATACTCCAGCACTATTTTGTATTTGATTTGTACTGGTTTAATAAATATTCATTGCAGGAATTTAAGTGTCTAGAAAATATGTCTGTTTGCGACATCATTCTCTGGATGGTTTTACACACTTGTAATATCTTTAATAATTCAATCATCTAAACTTCTCTCATATCATGGCTAGATCTAGCAGAGAAGGACTGAGTCAATTAAGTCCTTAATACTGTCCCAATAAAATGTATTATAACATAGAAAATTTTCAGACATTACAGTGATCACTGTGATGCTATTTGTAATCACTGAACGTATTCTTTAAAAACTTCTCATAAGGTTAATTACATGTAGCACCTTACATAACTCTAGCAAAATAAGTAAAATACAGTCATGTGAATTAATTAGTGCATTAAATTTTATTTTACCTCACCTGAGCACTTTTTTTACAAAAAGTAAAATATTGTTCAATTATATTACTATTGCCATATATAACAAGTTGTCATAACTTTCCTGTTTCTGAAGGAAACCTACAAAAAGAAAAAACATTTTTCTTAATTGGATAATTCTGTGTTTAATAAATATGGACATTTTCTATCACTGAGCAATATTGTTTTGTACTAATATAGTTAAATTAAGACTGTAATCCTCACACGATGATTACACCAATTCAATAAGGTCATATTGTCTGTAGGAACTTTACATCTAGGTTAATTTTGAGGTAAGGTTTGATAAAATGTATGTTTGTAGTAATTTGTTTTAAACACTTTATGCATGTCCTGACACCAGAGAAATTATAACTCTGATCAGAGATGAAAGTATTTCTTCAGGGATTTTTTTCTCTTGCATATATTCTGTATGGAGTCCAACGGGAAGAACATTACTTTATGTTTTTGTTATGATGTTATCTGACAGTCTTAACATCTAGGAGATAGCTGGTGCCATCATGTCCCATATATCTGATAGTTCTATTGATTTAAGAAATGAATAACAAGTTAGCCATCATTGAGTCTGTAAAAGTCATGCTGGAGAGAAAAATATTTAATAATCTTCAAATTTTAATGCTGTCCATCAAACAGTTTCTGAAAATTATTTTGTATGAAGGTTTCCATGAGGAATGAACGAATCATAAGTGAATATTGATTTCATATACAATGTAATTGTAGAAACATACTCCAGCACTATTTTGTATTTGTACTGGTTTAATAAATATTCATTGCAGGAATTCAAGTGTCTAGAAAATGTGTCTTTTTGCGACATCATTCTCTGGATGGTTTTACACACTTGTAATATCTTAAATAATTCAATCATCTAAACTTCTCTCATATCATGGCTAGATCTAGCAGAGAAGGACTGAGTCAATTAAGTCCTTAATCCTGCCCCAATAAATTGTATTATAACATAGAAAATTTTCAGACATTACAGTGATCACTGTGATGCTATTTGTAATATCACTGAACGTATTCTTTAAAAACTTCTCATAAGGTTAATTACATGTAGCACCTTACATAACTCTAGCAAAATAAGTAAAATACAGTCATGTGAATTAATTAGTGCATTAAAATTTATTTTACCTCACCTGAGCACTATTTTTACTAAAGGTAAACTATTGTTCAATTATATAACTATTGCCTTATATAACAAGTTGTCATAACTTTCCTGTTTCTGAAGGAAACCTACAAAAAGACAATACATTTTTCTTAATTGGATCATTCTGTGTTTAAATGACATTTTTTATCACTGAGCAATATTGTTTTGTACTAATATAGTTAAATTAAGACTGTAATCCTCACACGATGATTACATCAGTTCAATAAGGTCACATTGTCTGTTGGAACTTTACATCTAGGGTAATTTTGAGGTCAGGTTTGATAAAATGTATATTTATAGTAATTTGTTTTAAACACTTTATGCATGTCCTGACACCAGAAAAAATATAACTCTGATCAGAGATGGAAGCATTTCTTTAGGGAGTTTTTCTCTTGCATATATTCTGTATTGAGTCCAAGGAGAAAACATTACTTTATGTTTTTGTTATGATGTTATCTGACAGTCTTAACATCTAGGAGATAGCTGGTGCCATCATGTCCCATATATCTGCTAGTTCTATTGATTTAAGATATGAATAACAAGTTAGCCATCATTGAGTCTGTAAAAATCATGCTGGAGAGAAATTATTTGATAGTCTTCAAATTTTAATGCTGTCTATCAAACAGTTTAGGAAAATTATTTTGCATGAAGGTTTCCATGAGGAATGAACAAATCATAACTGAATATTGATTACATATAATATTGCAGAAACAAATTCCAGCACTCGTATTTGTACTGGTTAAATAATATTCATTGCAGGAATTCAAGTGTCTAGAAAATATGTCTGTTAGTGACATCATTATCAGGGTGGTTTCCCACACTTGTAATATCTTTAATAATTCAATCATCTTAGGCCACAACAAATTGATCATATGTTCTATGGATTCGCTCGCACCTTAATTTTGACTGTTTTTACAAAAAAAATATATTTTTATTTCCTCGCTCGCTCATAAAAAATTTGGTCAAACCGTTATATAAAGCAACTAAATTAAGATTTATTTTTCTTCGCTCGCTCGCCCCATTTTTTTCTAGAAAATTCCGTAGATCATATGATCAATTTGTTGTGGCCTTAACTTCTCTCTTATATATAGCAGAGAAGGACTTTAATAATTATGTCCTAACTCCTGCCTCAAGAAATTTTATAATTACATAGAAAATTTCAGAAATTATTGTCCATTGTGATATTCAATTATCTTTGCAATCACTGATATTATTCTTTTAAAAACTTCTCAACAATCTAAAGGATTAAAATTGGAGGTCAATTAGCAGCTTCCATAAATCTAACAAAAGGCCATAATTCTACAAAGATTGTCTAAAGTATTTCCCAGGGGTCTCACCCAGGGTTTCACAAGTTTTACAAGAAATTCTATAAGGAAATGATAAAAACTCTTCTCTAAAACGTTTGGGCCTAGAGCTTTCATATTTGGCATATGACTTAAGATGTTCTGCAAAGTTTTGCACAAGGGGTTAAAATTGACCCACTCCAGGGGTTACAGTTTACGCACAACTAATTTTATGTCGAATGCCCTTTGAATCTTAATCTTAGATCAACAGTCTACTGGTTCCTCAGAACTTTCTTGTTCATAATTCTAGCATGAAATTTGACTAATTAAGTGCTAAGAGGTTCTCAGTTAAGATTTTGCATAAATATCTCATCACTAAACTAATGAAAGAGTTCACTTGAAATTGCACTCTTGTCTCTATGCTACTGAACATTCAAATTGCGTTGTTTACTATCAAGAGCCTATGATGTTTTTGTGGACTCGTTTGGATAATTTAGTTCTAACATAGAATTTTTCCATATTTGTTGTAAATGTTTATAATTGTTTTAGCTTCATTAACATTAAAGATTATGAAATTCTCTTTGTTGTATGGTATTTCTACTATAATATGTCACAGCCTGATTACTTATTTCCATTATTACGTTTTTTTGTTAACAGTGGAGTTGTTGGCCTAGAAAGTCTGTCCTGGTATTACTTAACTGTCAGGGCTTGACATGAGTTTTAAACGTTCTGGTGCCTGGTTGGGCTCAACCTACTCAATATTTCATTTGCTCAAACCAAAATTAATGTTTACTAGCAGTAGTAAGTTGCCCAAACCCAAATATAGGTTGTCAGTGGCAATAGGACATTACCTTTATTGTCCAGTTTTGAAGCATATTTACTATGCTTTTAGTGACAAGCAAAATATTATAAATAAATGATAAGTTTAAAACCAGCCAGTGTGTAGAATTGTATATTTATTATTTATATCAGGAATGTTATATACCACCAAGTTAGATCAATTGACAAAATGTTTAACAACAAACTCAATATTTAATGCGCTCTGGTGCCAAAACATTTATTTATTTATTGATCTGTGTATGAGATGTGAATATTATTCTATAGTATTCCTTTTATCAAAATTCAATTTACTGAATCATGTGTTAAAAGTGGTTAAAATGTAAATATTTAGAAACTTTACTATTCACGATTTTCTTCTGTTGTGTGCACATACTTCCCTGGCCTTTTTATATTTTTTACTATTTAGGTATTTTTATTAGCTTTTTGTTTTTTGTTTTTAAGAGGTTGTTTGTTCTTGCATGCAACATTGTCAAGTAATGTTTTTTTCACCAATACAATTTGTTATTATTTGTTATCGTTTGTTCTTAAACTTTTAGGGGCAAGGGTTAGATCTGGTTTAAACCCCCTATGACATTTATTTTGCCAGTGTCAGTTCCAAAGAATAAACTTCTCTAGGTTCTTGTTTTTGTAATTTTGTTTGTGGTGATTCTTTTACAACAAAAGTTAAAAACTCTCTTTCTTTGCATTTTGGTTGCTTAGTAAGTCTGTGTTTTTACTGTTGCTGTTTCTGATATGTTTGCCTATACCTTTTTGTTGTTTGTAAGTTATATTGTATGATGAATATTCACAAATACTTTCTTAAAACGTGCAATATTGTGTATATATTGTATGAGACATTAAAATACAACCCACCAATTAAAGTAAAATGTTGATGAAGTATTATCTTCTTAATATTGATCTACATCAGTTTTTAGGCATAAAGATATCCCTCCCTGCTAGCTGACAGTCGGTAGCACACAAGTCTACTGATCGAGGAGTCATGGGTTTGATTAATATATATGGGTATTACTTTTGTACAGCTTAGTCATGGAATAATTTCTATAACCATTGTCTTTCCTATCACTTATGTTGAGCAGTTGTCAGTTACTGATTAAAACTAAATCCAAAGATAGATTTAGCCTTTCCAGGAACAGTGAGTAGGTTGACTGACCACAGTGATATGATCTATACAATGTGTTGCTTTGACATTAAATCCAAATTCCAAAAAAGAAGTATTTATGAATTAACTCATATTCCATTTGTTCTGTTATTTCCTGCATAAACATGTCATGAAGTTGTGCAACAGAACTATTTCATTTATTTGTCTTATACATGTATTTATTTCAGTTGAGTTTTCAAGGTTTCCGCTGCAATTCGCCAATTCCAAGTTTTATGTTGTCAACATGAAGTCATTGAAACATGAAGTTATAATGTTTGAATAATTCATGAGTCGTTGTTAATGATTTATAGAGAAGTTAATGCACATTTAAGTCTCATGTGGGACATTTCTGTACTTTTTAGCTCCACTACTCATAGACTAATGACGCCGTTCTTTACTTAGTTGATAAAGAGTCTGCATAAGATTTCTTGGTTAAGGTTCTAGGTGCAACATTTGTATTTCTTTTATATATTTTAAACCACTTAAAGAATAATTTTGAAACTTAAAACATATCTATGGGACTACTATTGGAGGTCAGATATTAAGTTGTATAACTATAGAATGAATTTGACTGAATTATGGTCTGTTCAAATTATATGTAAACATTTCATGGTTGAGGTGTATGGTGCAAAATTTTATCTTTGAATGGATTCACTTATGAAACTTCACATGTTTTATGTGGTTACCATTGGAGTTCAAGTAATAAGTTGCAAAACCTCTTGCATCAATCTTGACCGAATCCTGATTTAAAGTTGTTTAATGAAGTTAAAAAATTTGGATGCAAATGAGACAATGCAAGTACCCACTTTTGAAATTTACTCATATCAATGAATGACTTTGTTTACACAAGGACCCCCAAATAGTGGAGCCTGCTGTCTGTAGACTTCTCTTGTTGATCCACACTTTTACTGATATATTGGAAATAATTTTAGTTATTGATTTGTTTGTATGAGAGTTAACAGTGCTTATTAAAAAACTAAACGTTGTAAATGTAACAATCAATGTTCTGGAACTTAATAATCCTTAAAAACTAATTACTTTGTTAAATGTTCATGTTTGTAATGATATTGTTGAATTAGCTGTGTGTTATCTATCTTGTTATAACTTATACATCGTCTAAATATTATATATTTACATGTTTGGATGTAGCAAGATTCCTTGGCTATTAATCAAGAAATTGTACAATAAAAACCAATATAACAAGAAAACTTGTTTGTCAGTTTGGTATCATGGATTTTGAACACACACATTTCTGTGATCTGACATGGGAAGAATTTAATCTCTGAGACTCAACTTTCTTCTGGTCATAGGAATTATCAATATTAATTGTGAAGTTGGGACGAGTTTGGAAATTTTTGTTTGTGGAAGTTAAAGGAATATTTGTTTTGGAACTCAGTAGGATGTTTTACTACTAATGATTGCAGACAATTGTCGGAGATATCAATTGTAATTGGAAAGTAGTTATAGATATGTACAATATGTTTAACTGGTTTGGGGTAAGTATTGGGTTCAATTTAGTTATGATTTGTGAAGTGTTAAATGGTTCATTAAACATTAGGGTCATTTTTTTTATTTGAAAACTAATGTGGCCACAAAGGTTACAATATTAACCATCCTTATCTGGTAGTTCTGTACCACGTTATATTTTGCTGATTGGATTAAAATTGATCTCATAGCTGAGGACTGATCTGTTTTTAGGAAAGACTTTAACAAATGTATTCATAGAAACTATGAGTCCTGGACTGCTGTATTTAACATGAATTATTATTTCACGAAAATTTTATCTGGTATACATTAAGGTTATTATACTCCTTGATATAAATGACATTGTCTCTGATGAACAATGGAAAGTATCATTGCCATTTTTCTTACAACCTTTTGTTGGGTCAGGTTTTATTTTATAATTAGTTTTTACATATTTTTTCCCGTCTTTCATGGGATTGTTAAGGAAATAGATTTCGTTAATATAAGTCATTTGTTTGTTTGTTTGTTGTTATATACTAAATTTAAATGACTAATTTATCTTCTTTATTCTCAATAGTCATTTATCAATTTTATAAAACTATTCAAACTATACAGATGTAAATATATGTTGTTGTTTTTTCTATTTTTGTTTGATTTAATGTCGTAGCAACATAAATATGAATATAAGCTATGATTATCACTTTTTGTAGTTCAGTAGTAGGAAACATGCTTAGGGAATGAGAGGTCCTGGGTTTAAACCTCATTTGGGGCACTGCTTATTCTGTTGAGCTAGAAATCTACTTACCAATGCTTCAACTTCACCCAGGTGTAAATGGTGCCATTCTGTTGTGCCAATGTGTCCGTTGCACTCAGCGGAGTAAAAGACTCCCCAGGGAGATTGGTAGATGGATACCAATAGCTCAATGACCAGGGTAAATAGCTGTAAAGTTTAAGAATGTGCATAAGCACGAAACTTATACTATAAAATTCCATTGTAACTTACCTATTTAAGATGCATTTTCTTCAATGCTATTTGCTATACAGAAGTGTAGTCTATTGGCCTTACTATCACAGTGATATAATATTTTGTCCTGAAGGACACAACTGGTACAAATCTTCCTGTCTGAAACCATAAGACATACCATTGTTGACTAGTACCAATTGTAAGCTGGGGGCCATGTTAACATCATGTGACTACAACATAGATAGACAAATTGTCTTATTGAACTTACTTGTTGTAGACATGATGTAAATTGTTCCAAGAGGTTAAGATTGACTTACATTGTTAGATTAGATTTTGTGTATAGACCCATGATTAGTGTTCCGATTATGTAGACTTAACTGTAATTGTTAGATAATCTGTTGAACTATTGATTCCTGACTTACACGTTATGGTGATGACATTACAACTGGTCTGCTGTAAATTAAGTAAGAGTTGCTATACTGTCATTCTGTGATACAAGAAAACTTCAATATTAATTACGGCTCTGCATATTTCTTTTATTCCTGTCTTTGTGTTCTTGTTGTTTTAACTACAGATGTTTTGATCAAGTACTTGCCTTTTACCTTAACTATGCTTTAAGCTTTTTCTTTGGTGCAGCTGTCTAAGCCAACTTTTGACCTTTGTTTTTTAACATACAATTATTTTGCTCTACCATTCCTGTTTGTCAAATGGAATTCTCTTCAGGTATAGAGGAATGGATAAAAGACATGGTGCCATTGGTTATTTATGATAAACAGGTACATAGCACAGACAGTAGTTGCTGACTATTTACTCTTTGTATTTTTGGTGACTCACTATGCTAATTAGTTACAAATTTATCATGGCCGTTTGACTGAACAGTGAATATGACTGCATATACTTCAAGGAAATGAACCCACAGCATAACAAGATTATCTTTTTGAAGATATTTCTTGTTAAAGTGTTTGTGTGTTCTTGTACACAAACATTGTCAAGTGACAAGTGGGTTCAAGTTTTTAGCATCGAGCCGTTATGTAATTGTTTGTTCTTCAACTTTTGGGGCAAGTCTAGGGTTGGTGCACACTAGAACATGGCTCATACCCACTGTGGCAAATATTTTGCCACCGTCTGTTTTAATAATCTTATAATCGTTTTCAGTTCGTAATGTCAGTTTTATGTAATCTTGTAATCATTATCTGTTTGTGGTGTCCAAGTTTTATAGCGTAAGTTGAAGTTTAGAATATCTTCATATTTACTTTTTTGGCCATTTCAAGCAGGTCTGTTTTTACTGTTTCTGTTCCAGATATGTTTGCTTACACATTTTTGATAGACTAAGAATTGATGATGGGTAAGGTAAAGAATGTTGAAAAAAAATGTCTTGTTTTCTTGTTTATCAATTTTTTGGCATGGCTGTGTTAGCCCTCTTTACAGACTTCTATATTTTCCTTATCTTGTACATGGAATTACAATTAACCAAAGAGGTGAAGCTCATATTAATCCAACACAACAAGTGCTCCTATAAACGACACCATCAGATTCTGCCCTGTTGAATCCATGTCCAGGCAGCTCTATCAGCGCTTTGATTACATCATGTATTGTTGTAACAATCATGTGAGACAAGCTACACTACATTGTCAGAATACATTAACAGTTTAAATGCTAGGATGTTATCTTGTTATCTGTTTAACATAAGTTTCTTGGAAATGCAAAAGGCATGTTTAGCATTTTCTCAGTCAGATTTGAACACTTTATATACAAATACTGCTTATTGAAGGCAATTAAATATTCCGTTGAATCTGTTTCTAATATATGTGAAGGATTTGCAAATGTTATGGAAGAATTGTGAGAATTTATGCTCAATTGTGTCTGCTTTTAACATTGAAGTTACAGTGTAATCTTTTAGTTTGCAATTAATACATGCCCTTTGTGCGATATTTCTTAAATTGCATTTACTATTTTCATTAAAGCTAATACTCGAGGGAATAATGCAAATAAAATTTCAATATTTTTCTGAGCTGTGGCTGTGTGGTTTAAATTTCTTCCTTTAGTACATCTTAACTACTCCATTATGTTTGTAAATGCATTATCCTTCAAATTCAAGTGTATTGTTGTATTTATTACACACATTCATGGCTTGTCAAGTAGAGTTTAATTTTATAGAATTCACAACTGATATCAGAGAGGAACATCTATTGTAAAGAGTAATGTACCTTAACTTCTAATCAATGATCAATGACATCCTGTTACATCAAGCTTCTATAATGATAACAAGGTTCTACGGCAACAAGTTTCTATGAAAACAAGGTTCTATGACCACTAGGTTTTATGACAACAAGGCTCTATGACAGCAAGGTTCTATGACAACATGGTTCTATGACAACAAGGTTCTATGACAACAATGTTCTATGACGACAAAGTTCTATGACAACAAGGTTTTTAACAACATGGTTCTATGACAACCACGTTTTTTGACAGCAAGGTTTTAAGACAACAAGGTTTTATGACGACAAGGTTTTTTGACAACAAGGTTCTATGACAACAATGTTCTATGACAACAATGTTCTATGACAACATGGTTCTATGACAACATGGTTCTATGGCAACAAAATTCTATGACAACAAAGATCTATGGTTACAAAGTTCTATGACAACAATGTTCTATGAGAACAAGGTTCTGTGAATGGGTATCAAGCAAACACGAGCTTATCCTATTTTGGTTACCATCCATTGAATTTTAGAGTTTTGGCCCTTTGATTGAAAATCTTGTCTACTCATTTTCTCAGCACCTATTGTACAGATTTGATTCAAAATTTACACATAGAATTGATATCAAGCAAACATGTGCATATCCTATTTTGGCAACCGTCCATTGATTGTTTTAGAGTTATTTGTGATGTGATAGTCACATGGTATTGGCTCCGTGTTATATGGTCAAGTGAGTGGTCAAGTTTTTTCAATTAGGAGTGACAAAAACTACATGTATATGAAAATAGTCTTTTCAAGCAATGATTGTACTTGATATTTAATAAAAATGAGATTTGTATTTCATTATATTTTTGTTGCTATTGGAGATGAAGACTTTAGAAAGTTGAACTCAGTACATGTATTAGTTATAAGTTTTTTTGTTTGTTTTTTATTTCAAATGTTTGAGACATTCGTTCTGGAATCACGAAAATTGAATCCAAGACCAATGGATAACAATACTAAATGCATTGATTACTGTTTACTCTATATAGACCCAGCTAAGATTGTTTAGCCTTAGTATTGTTTGTCAATTTTGTCACCAAGTTAGAAAGACATTTCAACACATTAAGTCAAGTTAAACATGTCCCAGACTGAGAGAATGTTACACAAACCTGAACTAAAACGTTGATGAAATAAGTCATGATGATCTGGGAGAGATATATGATATTATACACAATGTTTATGAAAATCAATATTTTGGAGAATTTCTGTGAGAAAAAATAAAATTCAATTAATCATGTATATTAGCTGATACTCCTTGACACTTAATTTAGATGATTGATGAATCCAGTCATTTGGTTTCGCTCCCTCTCTTATAATTACAATATTTGTGTATCTCAACCCTCTGACATAGATTGAAGGGACAATTAGGTTTTCCTCACCAATCTAAACTTCCTTCGTCATATAACGTCAATAATACTATTTGGTCATTGGTCAATCTATTGATCAGTCTATTTTTGCTCGATATTTGTAGAAAATGAGATATCAGTATTTTCAACACAAATCAGGATATTTAATATATTATTTTCAAGGAATTTTCAAGAACTGTTCAAATCATTTTTAACATGGTGGATATTCTAGTAAACTCAGGGAATTATATATCAGAGAATAGCTATCTATAATGTCTCTGGTAAAATATGTTCTAAAAGGATGCAACTTGCAAGAAAGCTTATTAGTCAATTCAAGAACACCAAATACCCTTGAAATGTTCAAGAGGGGCCATTATAACGATGTGCTTAACATTTTCTGAATGCTCGTTTTCAAAAACAATTTTTGATAAAGATCTAGTACAGTCTTATATACAGTCCAAAAAGTAAGAACTGAGTTTGGCCTAGGATGCTATGGGCTATTTACTTTAACTATCGACTGATTAATAAATTCACATAACATTATCAATCATTATATGAGGGGGACAGAAAGGTCCATAACCATGAAATTCAATATATTCTTTTTTAATTAAGACGAAATATTGCAAAATATTTGTAAAATCACAGAATACAGAAAAGATAAAGTCATTTTAAAACAATTTATATATAATTTATATATTATTTTTTGAATTAAGACGAAACATTTAAGGAATGAATTCATAGAAACTGACTTCATCGAAAACATAAATGTCACTTTTGGTGATAGCTAATTAGCATAAAAGCCGAAGGCCATTTTGTTCTCCGCTTCGGTGTCATTTTTCAAGGGTTTAATGTCACAACAGAACCAATTATGCAAAGAAATGTAATTAATTGGATTTTAATTTGTATAAAAAGCACTAAAAGGGAAAACCAAGATTGTGTAGCTTAAAAAAAACGTGTAAACAAGTTGAAAGTTTTACTCTTTTTCTGTGCGTTTATCAAGGTCGAGGTCAACTAGCTATTTATAGTAAAGATAAAAGTGAAACTGAAATATTTATTTCCGTTAACATTTATTTCTTATTTCATTTTCAATATGATATTATAGGACCATTTTTCATGTTTTCGATGATTTACTTCTTTTAATGACATGCATAGCTTGTGTTTTGCGTGTGACAGCGCTAAAATAGATTTTTCATCCATGAAATTAGTACCGGCATGACGTAATTTAAAGTCATGAATATAATTTATTCATCAAATCTTATTTATCTCAAGAACATCTCTTGAATGAATAAATTTACGATATTGTATTGATATCTTCTTGTAGTTTATTCAATTTAGATATAATATGACCTCATTACGTCTTCTTATGCCAAACATGTTCAACCTTAAATTGGATTGATGTAAACTGATTGTATCTCATTAGAAAAGAGAAAATGTTGCAAATTTCTTGGAAATTGTTTATCCCCTAAATTATTTGAAAGTTAAACTGTCCATGAGAGACAGGCTGTTGTAACAATTTTATATTGATTACAATATTTCATGAAAGAATTAAACTACAAGAACATCTGCCCTGAAGCCAAAGTCAATTTAAAATGATAAATTTGTTTAGATATAACATTGTCAGCTTGGGAAAGTCTAAGACTTAAACATTGTAGAGTCATATGATTGTTCTGTGTTCAATAAATAGGATGATAGTTTCAGTGTAAATCCATTATATCTATTTACATTGTCATATCAATAACCCGAGAAACTTTATAATTCTTATTTTGGCTTTGTCCAGATAAATTGTTATGTACAAGAGGAATCTAAAAGGTTGTGTATATGATTGTTTTCTACTTGAACAAATTGACTTATCATACTTGTATAGTGATATTCTTTAAGCTAGATATCTTCTACTATTGAGTTTATGTCAGAAAATATATACATAATCAAATAAAACCTGACAGTCCTAGACTTGCTGGCTATGATTTGGTTTTTGATGTATAGTATACATTTTGTTTCTCTTTGATATGAAGACAAAAATATCAAAATGTCAGTTGATCATGTTACATTCTGTATAAATAGACCAGAGAATTCTTAGATATAGAACTGTGTGCTCTGGCCCCATGGTCAATATCAACTATGTCAACTGTTCAAACTTCCACAGTTTATATCAACTATGACATGTCTTAAAACCATCATAGTTTATATCAACAATGTCATGTGCCCAAGCCCTCACAGTTTATAACAACTATGTTATGTCCCAAGCCCTCACAGGTTATATCAAGTATGCCATGTGCCAAAACCCTTTACAGTTTATATCAAGTATGTCATGTGATAAAACTCTAAAAGTTTATATCAACTAGTTCAGGTGTTCCAACCCTCACAGTTTATATCAACTATGTCATGTGCTCAAACCCTCATAGTTTTTATCAACTATGTCATGTGCTCGAACCCTCACAGTTTATATCAATTATGTCATGTGCTCAAACCCTCACAGTTTATAACAACTATGTCATGTGCTCAAACCCTCACAGTTTATAACAACTATATCATGTGCTCAAACCCTTACAGTTTATATCAACTTTGTCATTGTTCAAACTCACACAGTTAAAATGAACTAGTTAATGTGTCCAAACCTTCACAGCTAAAATGAACTATATTTTGTGTTTAAACCCTCACAGTTAAAAATATCGATATTTTGTGTTTAAACCCTCACAGTTAAAATGAACTAAAGTTTGTGTTTAAACCCTCACAGTAAAAAATATCTATATTTTGTGTTTAAACCCTCACAGTTAAAAATATCGATATTTTGTGTTTAAACCCTCACAGTTAAAATGAACTAAAGTTTGTGTTTAAACCCTCACAGTAAAAAATATCTATATTTTGTGTTTAAACCCTCACAGTTAAAAAGAACTATATTTTGTGTTTAAACCCTCAAAGTTCAAATGAACTAAAGTTTGTGTTTTAAAACCTCACAACTCAGTTAAATGGTTTTCATGTTAAATCCCTCAAATTTTAGCCACTTATACGATAAAATCATCGTAAGTTAAAAGCAAGAAACATTAATAATACGGTCATTTTTTGGCCAATCAATTTCAAATATTGCTAAATTATGTAGACTTTAATGTATACCTTTTGAATATTATATAATAATTATGTGTGTTATTCCTCCTGACTTTGAACTGAAAAATTATGAAATTGACTTACAAAAACTTTTTTGTATGAATTTTTGTGAAAATGTGCTCTAAACATTTATGTAAGCCATTGGACATGTTGATTTCTTTTCAATAATTTTCTTTTCCAAATTGTGCACAGTGATTAGAACTTATATTTTTGTATTGTATATATGTGAATGTATCAATATATCTATGATTGTTATAAGTCTGTGGATGAGTCTAGTATTTTGTATCACACTATATTGTAATTGTCTTATTGATTCTGATAAATTGTTAAACATTTGGCAACACTTTCTTTGTCTGATTTTTATCTATGAGTATATTATATTTTTATATATATGATCAATGAGAGTCATCTATTGTAAAAATTTGTCTATCAGACTAATGTTATATTTCTGTAGAGTCCAGTAAATCATTTATACTGTGTATTTTATTATCGTCGGTCCTGACGGCAATATACACAATTATCAAGATTTGAGCATGTTGTAGTCAACACCAGTTGCCTTAAGCCAATCAAAACGATGCATTCGAGGTCACATGAGGAAACATTGGACGTCGAATAGTCAAATAAGGGGTGCGTGAATGGACTTGTCAGCGCCATTTTTTGTCGGGTTACCTGTTTGTATTACCAGAAAATACTATTATCAATATATAAACGAGTGCCAGTTTATAGAAAGTTGCAATATAAGACCAAGAAAAATGCAAAACTAGTTGTAACATGTTTTACCTTTCTTAAAACTCGCATCTATACTATTAAATTTGCTAATTTCCTGTTTTCTGGAAGAAACTGCGCAGCTTTGAATAAATCTTTTGTTTGTCGCTGGAGCACCTATATACCGGCATATCAAGTTGACAATTCTTTTTTGACAAAGCCTCTTGATATTTGCAAAAACTGCCAAAAATCAACAAAAAAGTGGGGTTTTTATAAAAATAGTTCTAGATAAAACTAAAAATAGACCAAACTCCCCGCAGCGGTTATTTCCCTTTATTGAATCAATAACCACTGCCACCACAAGTAAATTCGTCCCTCAGAGAGCCAAATATTGTTTTCATCTTTTCTGTTACATTTCAATAATTTCTACAAGTTTAGCCTTTTTGTTGTAAATTATGATGTTCAAAGTACAGGTCGTCCACGTAAATATTGTGTATACAAACATTGCCGGTTTCATTACACAATAATATTTACCTAAAGCCCGTGCTTGCACGGGCTCCCATCTAGTTTGTTGAAAAAATGCTTATCTTCCCTACTTTCGAGTGAGTCTATTAACATTCTATATATAGAAGGTAGGAATATCAGTCAGGAAGACCGTATGTGTGAAAAGCGAGTCTATTAACACATATTGGTGAACATTCGATTAGCTGCCGGAATTAGGGCAAAACATGTTCTCGAACATTTTGGTTTGCTAATAAATTAAATATAGTTTCTTGGTGACTAAAAAGACAGGAAAAATTCTAAAGTCTACCATTATATTGCTGTTTTATGTGCGCAGTCGGAACGTTTCCCGGACAGCGCCTGTTCATTTGATGGCTAAATTCCATGCATTCTATAAATAGAAATGCGATGGTCTAAAACGCTGACACATATTGATTTAATGTTTTACTAAAGAAGATGTCATACACGGCTAAACGGCGATTTCATGCATTTTTGTGATTCCTTCTATCTACTGTACATCATAAAACTTGAGTCATGGTTGGGGTGCAGTGATGAAGTGTAAGATTTCAAATTCTGATGTGACATTTTAGGTTTGACTCCCAACTAGGGAGATAGTACCTTATCCTGACCAAATTAATGGCACTAGGGAGATAATTCCTTATCCTGACAAAATTAATGGCTTATTAATATTGATGTTCATTCTTAGAGTGATAAGTTGTCCACTGCTAAGATCGAAGGTAAAGTGAGTGCTCAGATGCTAGGTTAGTTGGATGCCTCACAACAACTGTGTTGATTATCAGCATAAAATCTAAATAAAAAATATAAAAGAACATATAGCCAGTTTTTAGGAGGAATTTTTTCTCAAGTTTTAAAACCTTAAGCTCTGTTCGTTGGTTTTTCATCGACCCTTTTTAGCTAACCTGAGTACCTTGTAATAATTTGGTATATACTTCATTTATGACATAGGCTATCACCTGAAAGTCCTCTACATAGATTGGTCAAAATGTGCCCCATTCAGATATCACAAATTTTCATAGTTGAGAAAGTGTTAAAATATCAAAGTGTTTCTGATAATGCCTTGTTCTGAGGTGAGTGCCTGGTCCTCAGGAACATCTACTAATTTAATGCATTCTTCAAGTATTAAACTGGGAATTGTTTCTTTTATAGTCAAGTGAATGTTCAAGACAGCTTGAAATTGAAATTGTAATATTACATGAGAAGAAAGCCTCAGAATACATTAACTTTTTTGAGAAAACTTGTTTTTTCTTTCTATTTGTAGAATGGAACCTGTTTGAAATATTTGAGTTTCAATTCTAGTTAGGTGATTACATCTGAATTCATTCAGATCTTTTAACGTGTTGGATAAAATTAATTGAATTAAAAAAAGAGACAGAAAAACGATATTATACGTTTCGTTTCTGAATGTGTTTTAAATGATTAGTTTAAGTGTTAAGAAAGTTAAAGGGAGTTATAGGCAAATGAAAAGAACAATGTGTTAGAACTTTAGTTTTATCCATTCTATACTCCAGTTAGTTGAAGAAACGCCCATTTCTAGATATTTCTTGGTGTCTTATTTCACATAACTGAACAAATTAAAACTTATGACATACACAGTTGTAGCAGTAGGGGCGCTGATAATTTTCCTGAGCAAGAAATTTACCTACAATTGTTCCTCTCCACCTAAGTGTAAATAGGTACTGTGAGGGATCACTGCCTGAGAGTGATTTCAATTATTACGAGTTTCTTGCAAGATTGTAAAGTCAGCTGAACTTGTATATGGAAGCAGACTTAAAATTGCACTTTAAACTTTTTTTTAAACTTAAACATTTTTTTAAAACAGAGGTAGGATACTAAGGCATAATTTTTCATTTCTGATTGTTTTGTTTGTTTAATTGTTGACATAAGGCATTGAAATCTAAATTGTTTTCTGTCATATTAACATTCTGAGGCAGATCCGATATCTTTGTGATAGAATTTTACTAATGTTGCACAACTGAAGCACTTGTATCTTCTCATCAGTGAATGTTTTATTTAACACATGATCTTTCTTAATCTAACCTGTCCACATGGTTCATTTAGAAAACACGTCAAATACAAGGAGAAATCATAGATTGAAAATTGCAACTGCCATGTCATAATAGAAGAATGCAAAATCACAAGAAGTGAATCTTTTGCGTCCTCCCTATAAAAGTTTGAATTTTCAAAGACATATTTTCATATTCTGCTTATAATCAACTTGTGGTTTAAGTGTGGTCTAATGATTAAATTAAAAGCTGCAAAATCACTGGCCTAACAATCTTGGGATATTCAAACCTCTAATGTACTTCAGCCATAGTATTGTCTCAAACATTAATACAATACATGTACAAGTTAAGAACCATAAAATATGATACATTATTTAGTTATATTATGTATACATGTACAACCCTATATATCTATATTAACCCATTCTCGTTCCACTAGGTCATGAAGATTCTCGATCTTATTAAAAACTGGTATCGAGAATCTTGATAGCCTCTGAGTATGATATTAACTGGCTTTAATAGTGTTATTTCCAATTAGTTTTGAAAAAGTATAAATAACTAATGTATAAGCATTTTTTAATTGTCTTTCATAAAATAGCGAGCGATTTATCAATCAATTCATGCAATAATGGGAGGTAATTTGGTTCAGAATTGAAGGAAACTATTATATACTGGTTATAGTTTTTAGCTCGACTATTCGAAGAATAGTAAGAGCTATCCTACTTACCCCGGCGTCGGTGTCGGCGTCGGCGTCTGCGTCGGCGTTGGTTAAAGTTTTTTAAAAAGGCTATTATCTTGTATACCGTCAAAGATATTTGCTTCAAACCTCTTATACTTACTTACTGTGACACAGGGCATACCCCTGACAAGTTACATAACTCTGTCAACAGTAATTTCAGAGATATGCCCCTTTTCAACTTATAAATTTTGGTTAAAGTATGCATACAAGCCCTTATCTCCAAAACTAATTCAGATATCAGTTTCAAAATTCTCACAAATATTAACGATGATAATGAGAGCTTGTATCAATAAGTGCCATAACTCTATAAAGCTTTCTGGCAAAATTATGCCCCTTTTTGGACTTGGAAAATCTTTGTTACACTTCTGCATGACAGTTACTATCTCCAAAACTAACTCACATATCAAGTTGAAACCTCACACAGATACTTAGTATAAAATATGAGGTCGTATCACTAGGTTCCATAACTCTATGTAGTTTTTTCAACAGAATTATGCCCCTTTTTGGACTTAGAAAATCTTGGTTCAAGTTCTTCAAGTAAGTTCTTATCTCCAAAACTAACTAACATATCACTTTGAAACTTCTCACAAACATTTAGGCTAAATATCCGAGCTTGTATCAACAAGTGCCTTAACTATATGAAGCTTTATTACTAAATTATCCTCCTTTATCGACTTACAAAATGTTGCTTTAACTTTCCAATGTAAGTTGCAGTGACGTAGGAAGCGTTTTCAGATTGGGGGGGGGGCCTAATTTTTTCAGATTTAGTTTAAGAAAAAGAAAACGTTACCTAATGTTACAGTACTTGTGTTTAAGTTTAGTTTTACACTGCATTTGAGCATCTTGTTCCATAAAAAGTGTGTGCAATATTGATTTTGAAGAAAAAAACACACATGTATCAATCAATTTAGTGTGACAGATTAAATTAAGAATCTCAATCACTATAACTGCTGAAAATATTGGGGGGGGAGGCTTAGCCCCCCCCCCCTGTTCCTACGGGCCTGAGTTGCTTTCACAAAAGGTAACTCAGATATCGGGTTGAAACTTTACACAAATACTTACTATGAACATATGAGCTTCTATCACTAGGTCCCATAACTCTGTGTACTTTTTGGAAAGAATTATGCCCCTTTGTGGACTTAGGGACTTACATGCAATACTTTTTGGACTTATATGTTTTAAGTTTTGAATACAACTTCGTTCTGCAAAGCTTTCACAGGTGACAGATTCTTACTGCCTATCACATTGCTTTCTTCTAGCATTGTGCGAATTGTCGAGCATTGACTGTCTTACGGACAGCTCTTGTTTTCTATGAAAGGGTTTTTCACAGTCTGCTGGCATGAAAGAGGACCCTCAAAATATTCTACACATTTTATATGTGTATATCATAAAAAAACTTTTTTGGAACTCGCTGCTGGTGGAATTTTAACATTTTATATGAATAATACAAAGCAAAAACACTGAGATGATAAACTCATTTGTTGTTGAAGCTAACTATAGTAACATTACAATACGGTTAAACATCAGAGAGTATTGTTCTTTTCAACATGAACATGTTAATGAATACTGACATTAAATACCATTGATTAGCAGTCACAGGCAATACAGTGACCTATATACATGTACTTAATGTTTTCTCTGTAAAACAACAACAAATATTTTGTAATGGTGAGGCAAATAAGTTACAACAGTTACAAGAAAGATTAAAGGAGATACAAAAAGCAATACATTTTTCTAAAAGTAAAGTATGTGACTGCTTGAAATGTTGAATTATTGTTATTTTAAAGTGAATAATTAAATATAGATATGATTATAAGATATATTCAATTATTTATGATTCATTAGTTGCCAGTTATGAAATATAAGGAGCCCAACTAGGTTGCTCAGTCAGTAGCACACAAGCCTACTAATATAAGTTAAAGGTTTGATTTCCAAACAGAGCATACTTGCCTGAAGTAGGGTCATGAAATTATATCAATGGCCATTTTCCATCCTACTACTAATTTCAAATCATGTTGGGCAGTTTTCAGTCACTCATGGAAGTATGCACCTAGTAACTGATTAAAAGCAAAGTCCAGCGATTTAGCCGTTCCAGGAAAGATGAGTAGGTTGACTGACCTCAGTAATATAACCTATACAATGTGTATTGTAATACACTGCAGTCATTAAAACGTGATGCACAGCGAGATGTGCTGATAAACTATTGTATTTATACACTGGACATATTAACCTTATAATGTCTGTGTTGTAATATTGGTAAATATGATGATTAACGTCAACAGACATGATATAGAAACCTTAGATCTGATTGTGTTGAAACAGAACTCTCTGGCATTAAATGTTGATAAATCAGAATTGATTTGTCTTAACTCTATATAAGAAACAATTGTCAGCTACTTATGTAAAGGAACTGAGCAAGTATGACAACAATATGCAAGAAATCTGGTTATGTGAATCTCTAATAGTCACTATTATATTGAAATATACAAACAAAGACTTTAATTAAACAGACTTGCCTCTTTAAGCTTTAAACGGAAAAGATTGGTGTTAAATTTTACCCCAAAAAACCATTTGATACTCAGGCAAGCTTGTTCTTTTTTATACTTGAGGTGAAGGCATCTGAGTCCCAAGGGACACAAGTTCAATGTATTTGATAGAATTATACTGTATGATACTGCATGGGTCAAAATGATTAAATTGTCTTTACTGCGATGTTACAGTCAATGAGAGTATGTTGCAGTGATTTTTGCAGCAAAATTGAACTGATATTAAGCCTATAATTCCAACAATGACAAGTATCAAGTAACAAAACATTGGGTTGGGTCAAATGTGACAAAAAAGTAGGGGATCTTAAATTTCAGTAAATTAGTCACATAGATATCCTGTTGAAACAATTCTGAATTATTTTGTTGGGAACTTTACTGATGAAATATTAGCTGTTGTTATACTTCACGTTACAGCTCTCAAATTAAATAACATTCCATTAACAAAATTGTCTTGAAGATTTTTGTTCATTAATTGTTACCACGGTGATTTGTTTGATTGTTAGATTAATTCGTAAATCTATTTTTTATGTTAAATTGTTACTATCTCTGTTTTACCACAGGCTGTAGGGACTCTTTTACATTGTCAGCCTGTGATTATGGTAGAAAATTGAACCTCTTTTTAGATCAATATTGGAGAGAGTTATTGCCAACTTCTATGTATTTTATGTTTTATCTTTGTACTTTTACATCCATGCCAATTTGTAATTAAATGGCTGATGCAAGAAATGTAGAAAGGGTCTTAATAGTAACATTTTTTTCTTTGTGTTATTTATGAAAGCCGACAGTGCCATGCAGAAATTAAAATGAAAAATACTGATACTAAGTAAAATGTTTACAGGACAATGAACTTGTATTTATGAGCTAATCTTGTCAGTTGGTCAGTCTGTAGCTTGTACTTGTCCCTATGGTACTACTTTTAATCAAAGAACAAACAAAAACTAGATGGCAAGCAGACATGGGCATATTAAATTTTGGTCACTGTCTATTTATTTTGCAGATTTAAATGGCCCTTTGATGAAAAATCTTTTCCGCTTATTTTCTCAGCACCTAATTTTTATGGATTTGATTGAAACTTCACACATGGAATGGGTATCATGCAGACATGTGCAGATACTATATGGTTACTGTCCATCGATAGCATTTGTGATGTAATAGTCACATGGTATTGTCACCGTGTTATATGGTCAAGTGAGTGATCAAGTTTTTGAAATTTAATGGTAAAATGTCCATTGATCAATCAACTCACTTATGCTTATTTATGGAGTGACAAAAACCATATGCAAATATTCTTTTCAAGCCGTGTTTGTACAAATTTATAGACTTAAATTACTTTGTAATTTTAATAAAAAATGATAATTGTATTTTATTATATCTCTGGTTCTATTAGAAATGATGATTTTCTGAAAGTTGAACTCAATATTTGTTATTAATAAGCTTTTTTAAAAATACTTAAAATCATGTAATATACAATAGATATAAATTCTGGAATCACCAAAATTGAATACAGAACCAGTGAATAACATTCACTTAAGTATTGATAGAGCCAGCTAGATTGTTTAACCTGAGTATTGTTTGTCAGTTTTGGCACAGAGTTGGAGAGACATTTTAACACAGTAACTTGAGTTAAACATGTCCCAGACTGAGAAAATGTTACAAAAACCTCAACTGAAACGTTGATGAAATTAGTCATGATGATCTTGGAGAGATAAATGATATTATACACAATGTATTATGAAAATCAATATTTTGGAGAATTTCTGAGAAAAAAAATCAGAATTCAATTAATCATGTATATTAGCTGATACTCCTTGACACTTAATTTAGATGATTGATGAATCCAGTCATTTGGTTTCGCTCCCTCTCTTATAATTACAATATTTGTGTATCCCCCCTCTGACATAGATTAAAGGGACAATTAGGTTTTCCTCACCAATCTAAATTCCTTTATCATATAACGTCAGTTATACTATTTGGTCATTGGTCAATCTATTGGTCAGTCTATTTTTGCTTGATATTTGTAGAAAATGGTATATCAGTATTTTCAAAAGAAATCAGGATATTTGATATACATTTAACTGTCTTTAAGTCTATATTTAGCATCGGAATTTTCAAGAACTGTTCTGATTATTTTAAACACAATTATGTTCTAAAATGATGCAAGAAAGCTGATAAGCCAAGTCAATAACATCAAATACCCATACAAAGTTCAAGAATGGTCATAAAAGGTGTGCTTGAGCATTTTCTGAACACTGATATTCTAAACACATTTTTGTTATAGTTCTACTGTCCCAAAACGTAAGAACTGAGTTTGACTAAGGATGTCATGGGCCATTTACTTTAACTATTGGCTGTTTAATATATTCAAAACTACTTTATCAATCATAATAAAATTATGAAGGGGACAGAAAGGTCCATAACTCTGAAACTCAAGTGCAAACTATTTGTAAAAACCCCGAAAACAAAGAAGATTAAATCATTCTAAAATCAACATTGCTTGAACCATAGTCATCTTATTAAATTAGAAACCACGTAAGATCTGACTGATATATAGTGTTTTTCCTATACCAATATGAAAACTGGTTGAACTCTATAAATAGAGAACTAATGTTTAGGGATTTTGATTTTAAGTCAATGGTACAAAGCTCTTTTACACAGAAAATATGTACTTTTACTTTAAGTCCAGGATTATTTATTCATCAAATCCTCTTTATCTCAAGAACATCTCTAGAATAAATTAACTTACAATATTGAATTGATATCTTCTTGTAGTTTATTCAGTTTAGATATAATATGACCTTATTACGTCTTCTTATGCCAAACATGTTCAACCTTAAATTGGATTGATGTAAACTGATTAAATCTCATTAGAAAAAAGAAAATGTTGCAAATTTCTTGAAAATTGTTAATCCCCTAAATTATTTAAAAGTTAAACTGTCCTTCGGAGACAGGCTGTTGTAACAATTTTATATTTATTACAGTATTTCATGAAAGAATTGAACTACAAGAACATCTGCCCTAAAACCAATGTCAATTTAAAATGATGAATTTATTGAAATATAACAGTGTCAGCATAGAAAATCTAAGACTTTAACATTGTAGAAATCATATGATTTTTCTGTGTTCAATAAATAGGATGATAGTTTCAATGTTAATCCATTATATCTATTTACATTGTCATATCAATAACCCGAGAAACTTTATAATTCTTATTTTTGCTTTGTCCAGATAAATTGTTATGTACAATAGGAATCTGAAAGGCTGTGTATATGATTGTTTTCTACTTGAACAAATTGACTTATCATACTTGTATAGTGATATTCTTTAAGCTAGATATCTTCTACTATTGAGTTTATGTCAGAAAATATATACATAATCAAATAAAACCTGACAGTCCTAGACTTGCTGGCTATGATTTGGTTTTTGATGTATAGTATACATTTTGTTTCTCTTTGATATGAAGACAAAATTATCAAAATGTCGGTTGATCTTGCGACATTCTAAATAAATAGACCAGAGATTGCTTAGACATATAACTTTGTGCTCTGAAGCCCTCATAGTTTATATTAACAATGTCACATGTTCAAACCATCATTGTTTATACGAACTATGTCATGTGTTCAAACCCTTTCAGTTAAATTGAACTAAATCATGTGTTCAAACCCTCATAGTTAAAATGAACCTTATCATGTGTTTAAACCTTCACATCTTATGTAAATTATTCCATGTGTTAAATCCCTCATAGCTCTTATAAGTTATGTCATTTGTTTAATCCCTCACAGCTTATATAAATTATATCATGTGTTTAAACCCTCACAGCTTATGTAAATTATGTCATGTTTTTAATCCCTTAGCCATTTAAGCTAAGAAGTTCCTAAAATTGAGCAGACATGCACTTACATGTATATTTTGGATTTCTGAGTATTTATAAATGATGTGAAGTTCATTTTAGAGGTGCACAGTTTTTTGGTGCCGTCTTTGTATTCAATAACTGAAATGTTTGATTTTATAATCATTGATTATACCGATCCCTGCATACATAAGAAAATTGAGGTGTTTCTTTAGTTGTGTAATGGGCACAATTTCATTACAGGGGCAAATCTAGGATTTTTTTCTAGGGGGTCCGAACTTTTTCTAGGGGGGGGCGAACTTTTAATAGGGGGGAGGTCCGAACTTTTGAACCACTACCACATTATACACTGTTTGCAGAATAACGCAACATATTAATAATAAAAACTGAATAACCATTAAATGTATGAAAATATGCTTCATGCTACTTAAAAATGACTTGCAGTCAAAGAATGCACTTATGGACAAGTACATTTTGGAAGTTCCAGGGGAAGGGGTCCGGACCCCCTGACCACCCGGCTAGATCCGCCTATGCATTAAAATTGGTTTTATATGACACAGAATTGTACACGTAATTTGTTAATTTCTTTTCATTAGGTTTGAAAATGTGTACAGTGATGAAATGAAGTTTTATTTTTGTAGTGTATACGCGTGAATGTATCAATATATTTATGATTGTTATAAGTCTGTGGATGCGTGTAGTATTTTGTTTCACACTATATTATAAATTGTTAAACATTTGGCTACAATTTCTTTGTCTGATTATTATCTATGAGTATAGTACATATTTATATATATGATCAATGGGAATGTAATCTGTTATAACAGTTTGTCTATCAGACTAATGTAATATTTCTGTAGAGTCCAGTAAATCATTTATATCGGGTATTTTATTATTCGTACTATTTTATGTGTATAATAAAACTTGAGTCATGGTTGGGTGCTGGGGTAAAGTGCAAGATTTCAAATTCAGATGTGACTTTCTAACTCTATCATTCCCACCTAGAGCAGGCTATACACTACCCTGACAAATGGCTTATTAATATTAATGTTCATTCTTAAAGTGATAAATTGTCACTAATGGTGGAAGGTAAAGTGATTACTGGTAAGGCGAAATGCATAAGTGCTTAGGAAAACTGTATTTATGAGTTAAATGCCACAAAACACATGTTGATAAATAGCGTAAAGTCTATATGAGAAATGTAAAAGGATATAAAGCCAGTTTTGAGCATGGAATAATTTTTAATAATTTTTAAAACCTTGTGCTCTGTTGGTCGGTTTTTCTGCCCTGTTAGCTAAACTGAGCAGGCTGTGATTATTTGGTATTATTGTTTACAATTTTCCTAAGGGATCAGTATTGACCCTGCTGTAGGGGAAACAGTCTAGAATAATAAAATCTTTATAAAACGTTTTCGAAAGACAAAGTTAAATGACATGTAACATCCTCTCAAAGTCTTCTTCAAAGATAGTTCAAATTATGCCGCTAGAGCTCCTTCATTTTGGATATAGGCTATCACCTTAAGGACATCCTATACATAGATTGATAAAAATGAGCCCCATTCAGATGTCACAAATTTTTCACAGTTGAGAAAGTGTTGATAAAAATTGTGTTATGCAAATCTTAGGATCTTGTTCTCAGATGATTGGTTCAGGGACCTCAGGAACCTCTTGATATTTAATGTGTTCTTTAATTATTAATACATACACAAGATAACATGGAATTGTTTCATTTATAGTCAAGTGAATGTTTAAGACAGCTTGAAATTGAAATTGTAAGATTACATGGGAACAAAACCTCAGATTACATGAGGTTTTTTAGAAAACTTGTTTTTTTCTTTCTATATGTAGAATGGAACCTGTTTGAAATATTGGAGTTTCGATTGTAGTTAGGTGATTACATCTGAATTCCTTCAGATCTTTTAACGTGTTGGATAAAATTAATTGAATTAAGAAAAAGAGACAGAAAAACTATATTTTACATTTTCTTTCTGAATGTGTTTTAAATGATTGATTTAAGTGTTTAGAATATAAAGGGGAGTTACGGGAAAGTGGCAAGAACAATGTCTTAGAACTTTAGTTTATTCATTCCATATCGTATGAAGAAACACCCATTTCTAGATATCCGTGGTGACTTATTTCACAAATTAAACAAACAAATAAATATTTATGACATATACATTTTTTTTTTTAAAAAAAAGGCTAGTTGCTACTAAGGCATAACTCCAGAGTCATATATAGTTTTTATTTGTTTGACTTGTTGACATTATAGGCATGTAAATCTATTAATTGCTTTTTGTCATATTAACATTCTGAGGCAGATTAGGTATCTTAGTGATTATATTGTATTGTATTGTATTGTATAATACTTTTACCAACTTCGCACAACTGAAGCACTTGTCTTATGAGTGGAAGTTAATTTCTACTCAAAAACTATTCAAATTTATTTAAATTTACCTTGCCGACATGGGTCTAGTAAGAAAACACCTATAACGTTAAGAGAAAGTAAAGAAATATTTTTTGACAAGCAGTATATCAACATGTCTGTTCGAACCACTCTAATAATAAGAGAATGTGAAATCAGGAAAGTAAAATGTGAAACTTTTGCTAGAAAATATGTCTTTTTAGAATTCTGTTTATGAACATCTTGTTAATATAGTGTAGTAGTGAGATTTTACCACTAAAGAAAACACTGGCTTGTTACAAACTATTAATTATGTATAAAAACCTCTGGTGAACTTCAGAGCCAACATTGTTTCTCAGTCAATACAATACATTTACAAGTTTAGTACTATAAAATATGATACATTATTCAGTGATGTATACAACCCTATACCCGGTATTTTATATTATGATTTGTCTAAGATACATACAATTCAGGTATTTACTCAATCCATGCTCTAGTTCTATAAGATACCAAGTTTAATGGCTTAAAAGCAACACCAACTAGATAAAAGAACAAGAATGTATCTATATTAACCCATTTTCATATCACTAGGTCATGAAGATTCTCGATCTAACTAAAAAGCTAGTATTGAGAATCTTGATAGCCTCTGAGTACGAGAATGGTATTAACTGACTTCAAATACGGTTATACTTAATTAGTTTTGAAAAAAAGTATAAATAATTAATGTATAAGCATTTTTTAATTGTTGTCATTCATAAAATAGCCAGCGATTGATCAATCAATTCATGCAATAATGGGAGATAATTTGGTTCATAATTGAAGGAAAACGTTTAAACTGGGTATAGTTTTTTCTATGAAAAGGTTTTTTTCATTAATTGTTTTCGGCGCGATATGACCTTTCTGTGTTGGTGCGCCGTAAAACCCAAACAAACAAACACAGTCTGCTGGCATAAAAGAGAACAATCAAAATAGTCTACACATTTCATATATGTATATCATACAAAACCTTATTAGAGGACTCTGCAATGCTCACACTTGGTGGAATATTAACATTGTATGAGTATACAAAGCAAAAACGGTAAGACAATTAGACTAATTTGTTGTTTAAGCTTACTGAAGTAACATTATGTTCAGGTCAAACATCATATAGTATTGTTCTTTTCAACATGAACATGTAAATGAATACTGACATTAAATACCATTGATTAGCAGTCACAGACCATACGGTGACCTATATACGTGTACTTAATGTTTTCTCTGTATAACACATAGGTTATAAGAATTACAAGAAATGTTTTAGAAGAAACAAATACATATAACAATATATTCTTTTAAAGTTATAGTACGTCTGCTTAAGTTGTTGAATTAGTGTTATTTTAAGGGAATAAATTATCATGAAATTTAGAATAGGTTGTATTTAATTATTAACGATGCATTAGTTGCCTCTTATAAAATGTAAGGAGCCTGCCTGGGTTGCTTAATCAGAAGCACACAAGTCTACTGATAGAGATGTTTAAAGTTTAATTTCAAAACTGAGCATACTTGCCTTAAGTAGGGTCATGAAATAATATCAATGGCCATTTTCCCTCCTACCACTAAATCATGTAAGACTGTTGTCATTCACTGACGGAAGTATGCTCCTAGTAACTGATTTCAAGTCTTTCCAGGAGCGGTGAGTAGGTTGGCTGACCGCAGTGGTATATAACCTATACAATGTGGTGCTAGTCAGCTTATACCTACAATTAATACACTGTAGTCATTAAAACATGATGCACAGCAAGATGTGCTGATGTGCTCAAAACAGTCGTAACCCAATATAAGAAAAGAGTGAGTTTTGACCATTTTTCGCTAACCCGCATTAATGTATTTATACACTGGACATATTAACCTTTTAATGTCTGTGTTGTAATATTGGTAAATATGATGATTAACGTCAACAGACATGATATAGAAACCTTAGATCTGATTGTGTTAAAACAGAACTGTCTGGCATTTAAATCTTGAGAAATCAGAATAGGTGTGGTATTTAGGCATACTCTTTTATTTTCATGCTCAACTATGATACTGATTTGTCTTTTTTTCATATAAGTAACAATGTCAGCTCCGTACGGAAGGGTTGACAAAAATATGCAGGAAAGCTGGTTATATGAGCCGGTGTCACTGTTATATTGAAATATGAGCATTACATATGTTAAGTGGTGACATACAGAAAAAATATATGGAAAAGAAGTGCACAAACAAAGACTTTAATCATGAATGTATTAAATACAGACTTGCCTTGAGCTTCAAATAGAAAAGATTGATGTTAGATTTCTCACGAAACAAAATTAATGCTCAGGCAAGCTTGGACTATTTTACACTTGAGGTGATGGCATTTAAGCCCACAAGGGACACAAGTTGAATTTATTTTATAGAATTATTCTGTGTGATAATGCATGGGTTAATATAGTAAATTGTTTTTACTGAGAGGTTACAGTCAATGAGAATAGGTTGCAGTGATATTTTTCCGCAAAATTAAACTGATATCCAGCCTGTAATTCCCACAATGAAAGGTATAGACAACAATTCACACAAATATTACCAAAATGTTCCAAATATTATGCAGATTATTTTGAGCCAAAAATTCTAAATGTTAAAGCACCCATTCAGTCTTTGTGATCTGTTAGTAGCAGTGTCAGAAACATAAAAGTGTTTTTGCAACTTCTTTCTATGATCATAATATAATTTTTAAAAACCATTGATTCAAGAAAATAAATATTTTTTAAAACATTTTTTAAGAAGTTTCCCACAAAGTTTATCACAATTTTGCAAAATTAAGTGCAAAACTTCACAAATAGACAGGCATAGTTTGTTATGCAAGAACTAAAATAATCACTTGGTTTGGTCAAAATGTAACAAAAAGTGTGAAGGATTTTAAATTTCAGAAAATTAGTCACATATATATCCTGTTGAAACAATTCTGAATTATCTTGTTGGTAATTCATAGGAACTTGACTAATGTAATCTCAACTGTTGTTATACTTCTTGTTACAGCTCTCAAATCAAATAACATTCCATTAACAAAATTGTCTTGAAGATTTTTGTTCATTAATTGTTACCACAGTGATTGGTTTGATTGTTAGATTAATTCGTAAATCTATTTTTCATGTTAACAAATTGTTACTATCTCTGTTAAATACCACAGGCTGTGGGGACTCTTTTACACTGACAGCCTGTGATTATGGTAGAAAATTGAACCGTATAATGTTTTAGATCAATATTGGAGAGAGTTATTGCCAAATTCTATGTATTTTATGTTTTATCTTTGTATTTACATCCATGCCAATTTGTAATCGAATGTCTGAAACAAATGAGGCTCTGTAGTCTCTATCTCCAAGTATGACGGTTCTTATAAGTTACATTTCGTCTTAACGATATTTATGAAAGCCAATAGTGTCATGCAGAAAAAGAAAAATATAAAGACAAGGTAATAAACTTGTATTTATGAGCTAGTTGTCTTGTTATTACCTGCCAAAAAACTGGTTATTACAAGGCAGTTATCTTAATAATATATATACAAGCCGGTAAACTTGATATCATGAGGCAGTTATCTTAAAATTACAAAGTCAGTAAACAGGGCAGTTATCTTGTTATTATAAGCCTGTATCTTGTTATTTTGTAGGAGTTGTCTTGTTATTACGAGCCAGTAAACTGGTTATTATGTTAGAGTTGTCTTGTAATTAGGAGCCAGTAAACTGGTTATAATGTTGGAATTGTTTTGTTATGACGACACAGTAATTGTTTGCTATTTTTAGCCTTTAAACTGGTTATGATGTTAGAGTTGTTTTGTTATTAGAAGCCAGTTAACTGATTATTATGTTGGAGTTGTCTTGTTATGACGAGCCATTTAACAGGTTATTATGTTGGAGTTGTTTTGTTATTAGGAACCAGTTAACTAGTTATTATGTTGGAGTTGTTTTGTTATTATGAGCCAGTTATTTTGGTTATTATGTTGGAGTTGTCCTGTTATGACAAGCAAGTTAACTGGTTGTTACAGGAGAATTTTGCAAATGAGTTATTTCAAGGTTGAAATGCGTGTATAGCCAATTCTCTATGAAAAGTCGGAATAAATACATTTATTTAACGCATTGGACCTACTTGTAACGAAATTTGCTGTAAAAGAGTATGCAACGGAATACAAAGGTTTTGTGTTTGAAAGTTTCTTACTGGTGATTATATTTTGTACTTGCAGGTTGAAATGAAGCTTGGTCGTAACATGAGAGCTGCCCCTAAAGGAGGTTTAGCTTCAAAACATGCACCATCATCCATACACTCACAGGTATTATATTTTAATTCTTAAAGTTACAAAAAAGTTAAAAGCTTAGTTGTAGTAAATGATATTTTAAACGAAGTCCTGAAAATGCTGAAATACAGAGTGCATTTGAGCGTTTAGCAATTTCTATTTCACAACAGCTTGATTTGTGTGGATTTGTTCCTTCTTAGTCTAGTGTTATAGGAGTACTATTCTACTGTGGAATATTGTGTGATTTTCTGGGATGATATTTTCATGACCCTTAGCTCTTTCTCTCTGGCATTTATAAAGTTATATATACCTTCATTGCTCTTGCTTAACATAAGGGTTTAATTATATTTGTGTTAATCCTGTTGAAGTCAAAGAGCATTTCTTATAATTTCCATTTTGATTAATCTGTCGATAAGCCATTGTCTAAGGATAAAATAAATAAGCTGGTCTAACATTTTAAAAATTCTCTCATTTGTTTTTTATTAAATGAAATTAAACAATTATGATAAATAGATTAAATGAATTATCTATATTGTTGCATGGTTAGCAATAATTTTATCTAATCAAAGCAAAAAGTTTAATCACCTCTTATTACTTAATACCTTTTTTGACAGACTATGGCCTTATGTTACTATTACTCATCAATAGGTTTATTTAAATTTCAGTTATAAATGAGTAATTGCTCTTTATTGGAATCCTAAAAATGGCGAAACATTTGTTTTTATTTTCAGTATGTGAATGATGATCGTTACTAACTTAAATAGCATTTTTCTTGTTTCAGTGAAAGACTTCATAAGAAACTTTTTCATTCCATGTAAACCATTATCATGTAATAAATGTTTCAGTTTTCTGGGTAAAAGGAGTGAATTATCTCCCTTGTTTTATATAGGGGTGGACATGCTAATCTAAGAAGTTAAAACAATCAGTATCATTCTAAACCAAAAAATGTTTTGTAAATTTCTTACCAGAAGAAATTTAATCACCCCTTCTGAGCAATTTAGCATGGAACTACATGTTAAAGAGATATGTAGATGAGTTTCAATAGAATTTGATCATATTTATGAAAATTGATAAAAACAGTCCAGTCACTAATGTTTGAATACATAATTTCTATCATTTGTGTTACCATTGATATAAGTGCCACCTAAATGTAGGCAGGACATTAATTTACTCCTTATATCCATTACATACTTGCTCTGGCTAAAAATTTCTGCTGCAATTGGCTTCTTAGTTGTTTTGCACTTACAGTCAGAGTTTTGCTTTAGAGTTATACAAAATAGAATATCACATTTTTATTTTACTTTTATATAATCAAATATATCTATTATAAAATGTTACAATGTTTTATGGTTACTCACCTATTTATAAGAATTCTATCTAAAGACGTCATTTATAATTTTATACTAATTGTGATTTTTATCTTTACATTAAAATGGTAATGACAATATTATACATGTTGTATTTTAGGTCTTCCATATTCATGTACTTCAAATAATGAACTTTTTCTCTCAATATGATGCATGCAGTCTACCAAATTAGTATATGAAAGTGGTTGCTCAAACAGATCATTTTAGCTGTTGGCACAATACCTATTTTGTAGAAATTTACTTGCCTAAAAGAATTTTTAGTTGACTGAACTAGAAATTGGTTTTCCCAGGCAACCGGGCACCCACTAATTTCAAAGACTGTACATGCACATTATTATACCCCCGCAAACAAAGTTTTCGGGGGTACACAGGAATCACCCTGGTGGTTGGTTGGTTGGTTGGTTGGTTGGTTGGTTGGTTGGTTGGTTGGTTGGTTGGTTGGTTGGTTGGTTGGTTGGTTGGTTGGTTGGTTGGTTGGTTGGTTGGTTGGTTGGTTGGTTGGTTGGTTGGTTGGTTGGTTGGTTGGTTGGTTGGTTGGTTGGTTGGTTGGTTGGTTGGTTGGTTGGTTGGTTGGTTGGTTGGTTGGTTGGTTGGTTGGTTGGTTGGTTGGTTGGTTGGTTGGTTGGTTGGTTGGTTGGTTGGTTGGTTGGTTGGTTGGTTGGTTGGTTGGTTGGTTGGTTGGTTGGTTGGTTGGTTGGTTGGTTGGTTGGTTGGTTGGTTGGTTGGTTGGTTGGTTGGTTGGTTGGTTGGTTGGTTGGTTGGTTGGTTGGTTGGTTGGTTGGTTGGTTGGTTGGTTGGTTGGTTGGTTGGTTGGTTGGTTGGTTGGTTGGTTGGTTGGTTGGTTGGTTGGTTGGTTGGTTGGTTGGTTGGTTGGTTGGTTGGTTGGTTGGTTGGTTGGTTGGTTGGTTGGTTGGTTGGTTGGTTGGTTGGTTGGTTGGTTGGTTGGTTGGTTGGTTGGTTGGTTGGTTGGTTGGTTGGTTGGTTGGTTGGTTGGTTGGTTGGTTGGTTGGTTGGTTGGTTGGTTGGTTGGTTGGTTGGTTGGTTGGTTGGTTGGTTGGTTGGTTGGTTGGTTGGTTGGTTGGTTGGTTGGTTGGTTGGTTGGTTGGTTGGTTGGTTGGTTGGTTGGTTGGTTGGTTGGTTGGTTGGTTGGTTGGTTGGTTGGTTGGTTGGTTGGTTGGTTGGTTGGTTGGTTGGTTGGTTGGTTGGTTGGTTGGTTGGTTGGTTGGTTGGTTGGTTGGTTGGTTGGTTGGTTGGTTGGTTGGTTGGTTGGTTGGTTGGTTGGTTGGTTGGTTGGTTGGTTGGTTGGTTGGTTGGTTGGTTGGTTGGTTGGTTGGTTGGTTGGTTGGTTGGTTGGTTGGTTGGTTGGTTGGTTGGTTGGTTGGTTGGTTGGTTGGTTGGTTGGTTGGTTGGTTGGTTGGTTGGTTGGTTGGTTGGTTGGTTGGTTGGTTGGTTGGTTGGTTGGTTGGTTGGTTGGTTGGTCGCGTGGTCTGTCCCAAAAAATTAATACATTTGTAGTATGTTTATTTCTTAATGTATTTGAATAGAAGCTGTTATATACCATGATTTAATGGTGTATACAAAACTCATGTAACTATGGAAACATATCTCACTTGTTTAAAATATTTTATTGTGTTATATATGATATTGCATCTTTTTTTTAAATTTGATTTAATAACTGTAAGTATGCTTATTTCTCAACAGATTTTTTCTTAACCAGTTTTGATTGAATTTTGCACACAAGTTCAAATTCTTACAGTTGATGGTGTACATGCACTTTATATCAATTCCAATTCAAAATGGCCGATTTGCGGCCATATTGAATTTTTTTTTAAATTTAATTTAATAAATGTAAGTATGCTTATTTCTCAACAGATTTTTTTCTAAACCAATTTTGATAGAATTTTGCACACAAGTTCAAATTCTTACAGTTGATGTGTACATGCACTTTATATCAATTCCAATTCAAAATGGCGGACTGGCTGCCATCTTTACTTTTTTTATTTAATATTATAACAGTATTGCATGCTTATTTCCATATGGATTTTGAGAAAAAAAATGCATACAAGGTCTCACTTTTACAGTTGATAAGTAAGACTTTTTTCACAATTTTATATTCAAAATGGTTGACTGATGGCCATCTTGAATTTTATATTTAAATTACTGTATAGTATGCTGTTTCTTACTCAAATTTTGCAAAATTGTATCTTGTTTAATAAAATTTTTGCACACAAGTTCACATTCTTACAGTTGATGCGTTTAGCAGTTTATATGAATTCCAATTCAAAATGGCCGAATTGTGGCCATCTTGAATTTTCAAAAAAAATAATTAAATAACTGTATAGTATGATTTTTTCTCAACATATTTTCCTCTAATCCAATTTTGATAGAATTTTGCACACAAGTTCACTTTCTCACAAACGATATGTACATGCACTTTATATCAATTCAAATTCAAAATGGCCGACTAGCTGCAATCTTTTTTTATAAATTTAATAACAGTATTTTATGCTTATTTCTATACAGGTTTTGAAAAGAATTTGCATACAAGGTCTTACTATTACAGATGATAAGGATGACCATTCATCACAAATTTATTTTCAAAATGGCTGACTGGTGGCCATCTTGAATTTTTATTTAAATTTCTGTAAAGTATGCCGTTTCTTACTCAATTTTAGCAAAATTTTGCACACAAGTCTTTATTGTTACAGTTGACTAGTACATGGATTTCTTTTGGACACCAATTAAAAATGGCAGACTGGTAGCTATCTTGAATTTGTTTCTTTTAATAACTGTATAGTATTCTTATATTTCATTACCAATTTTGATGAAATTTTGCACTCAATTTCTTCTTGCTGAAGTTTCTAATGTTCTGCTATTTTTTTATCAAATTCTTATTTTTGAGCTTTATATTTGATGTACTGATATTTTTCGAATTCAAAATGGCTGCCATTCTGATTTTTTAAAGCAAATGATTTCATAATTTTTCTAAAGACTGAGGAAGATACCAATTGTTTAAGTTGATGTGCTTGGCATTTTTTCTGAAGTCAAATTCAAAATGGTTGACTGGCAGCCATGTTGAATTTTCTAATATCTTGTGAAGCAAACATCTTTCTTTCTTAGCCAATTTTCATAAAATTGTACTGACTAATTCTTGTTAGTGACAATTATATGTATGTTTTCCTAAATTCCAATTCAAAATGACTAAATGGTGTTCATTTTCATGTAAAAAATCATTTGAAATATGACACTGTTTATTATTATGGTTTTATGCTTCTGATAACATTTACCCTCTTGGACTTCCACGATGTTGACTTGCTGTAATCTTGGAATGTTGCCATTGCGGGGGTATTTTCGCCACTGGTGGCAGTTCTAGTTTTATTTACTTAAACAGACCCCTTTGACGTAATACATTTATTATGAATAGTGCATTAAATAATTGTAATTCGTTTATGATTTCATGTCAATCAAATATGTCTTAACTTTAAATGCTAGTAATGTCTCAACACCATATATTGGTTTTAATGAAACCAGCATGGCGCTCATAATGACAATGTTTACTGAATCAAGTTGTACCAAGTTGTATTGACGGGGATGGACAAGTACTCGTTATATTGACTTCAGAAATAAATTGTCTGTCTGTTAGTGCAAAATTTTGTGATTTGTCTATTTAGTGGGATGAAACAAGCTCAAGCTGTACTAAATGTATACATGCTATATTAGTTGATATAAGCCACTGTAGATTGTCATAATTGTTTTATAAAAATGTAGTAAATTTTATCATCTCTGTTTTCATTTTCCAGTATTTTCCAACCATTATAAAAACAGAAGGTTGCCACTTTATATAAAAGTAATTTATATGATATTTAGATAACATGTTAATAAAGAAAATAACTAAATGAGAAATTAATGTCAGATTTAATATGTAATATTATAGAATAATATGTTTTAATGTTAAATAATGGGGCAGTGGGATATAGTGGGACAATATTTCACATTTTGTATAGTTGATGTACTCTGACAGTGAATGCGAAATAACTCTTTATTTAATCCTATATAGCAGCTTGATTGACTAACTAGCGCTTTGTCTAGATCTAATTCGTATACAAGAGTTGTCCAGTATGTATTCAGACTGAGTGAATAAACTTTAACTTACTACATATTCAATGTATTAGGCAGCATTTTAAAGAGACTTTTGGAAGTCCTCAACTTTGTTCATCAAACATAATTTCATTAGTATATATTTGGTCATAACCAAATTTGTTTTTTTATTTACATATAAGATCGGAATTTTTGAACAAGCTACTAGTATTAAATGTTAGTATATAAAATACAATGAGATTACATAAATTAAAGAAATAATCTGCTCTGAGTCTCAATATGTTCCTGACAACTCTTGCATTTCTGTCTTGAGGATACATTATATGGCTATATTAAACTGATAAATGTCACCTTCCTTACAACGATTTCAAAATGTTTATGGATATAATCAAAACTATTAAAGGAGAATTTTAATTTGAACCTCACCTTTAGTTGGTTGCCGTTAAATATCAGTTGAATATAGTCCTATACACATTACCTAATAAATGCTCTTACCAGTGAATATTTGCTTTTTTGCTGTTTTTACTATGATAACCGCTAAGTAGCTCAATAGATAATTTTTCAACAAAAGTGACTGGTTCTACATAAATGTAGCTTATTACTGTAGAAACCAAGTTACTAATAATCATGGAGAGCCGGCATAGTTCTTAGTCAAATGTACTATGTTCTACCAAAGGTTTAATATTAAAAAAATGATTTTTACCCAAGTTCCATTAGGAACCAGTTTCTCCATTATAACACATTTTATTTCTCAGATTTAAATTTGCATGCATAGCTATTTTTGTTCTTTCAAGTGACATCAACATCTTTCGGACAGACCAAAATTAATGTCATATACATATAGTATTTTTGACTTAGAACTGTGCTGATCGCCTTTGCTATTAATTCTAACCTGATATACATGTATTATAATCTTTCTCAAACCCTATATTTCTCTATATGTATTTTCATGCAGCAGCTAGATAGAGAACCTTTATTACATAACCAACCACTGCCATCAAATAACATAGTGGATTATTTTACTAATACTCATTGTGTACAAACAAATCAATCTTCTCAGGCTACTACATCTAAACAATATCCTTCTAGATCTATCACCAGTCCTCAACATCCATCTCAGGTTTGTATACGATCATTTAGGTCATGCCAAATTGGAATTGTGTTAAGGTTCGTGTAAAGTCTTGGTTTGCAAAATAAAAGTAAAAAGAAATAGCTCTAGTTCTGTCAAATTTCCGCCAACAATATTGTTTTATATATCAAAATGTTTCTTATGAAATCTACAAAGTGATGCTCTCGTCAGTTACGACAAAAATATTTAACAAAAATGTATTTGCAAAATTGATGTTGCATAAATAAAAATACTAAATTACATTTAACTTTTCTTACAACAAAATTTAACATTAAATCTTTTACAGAACCTTATAGTACATGTTCCAATGAAGGTACTGCAATATTCATAATCTCAATTAATGTTAAAACAAAACTGACAAAATGTTTTTCATTTGCCTTAGTTTTGTTTTAACATTTATTTAGGTAATAAATTTTGGAGTGCTTTCATTGGAATATGTACTATAACAATTGGCTGAATTACTTATGAAATGACTAGGTCAAGCACTAACTTAAAATATATTGTTTAATATAAAATGACTATTGTTGTTTTTTTCACACAAAATATGTATTGTATTAATGGCATGGTTATGATAAATTGCTTAGGAAAAATAACGTTGTTGCCGAACACATTTTCCCCTGAACGATATTGTTGTTATCTAATCCCAGAACATCGGAACTATTCAAGAAAATTTCACCTAATTTATTTTTGGATTGAGGACTCTAAAACCTACGCGCATGCGGACGCTTAACAAAATCCAGTATGACATGGTCTTATATAGTCACACTACATTCACTTCATTCAGGTCAACCAGGTGGATGCCATGGCTGTCATTTCCAGTCCTCAAATCAGTAGAGCTCTTTTAAAGCATTTTAGTTTTAGTCATTACCACTACATATTGAAAGTTGGACAAAATAGGGTCTAAGGATGATCAAATGCTTAAAAATCTAGCAGCCTCCTGCCTACCCAAGTTTGTGGGATGCCTGCTGCAGTTGGAAAAATTAAAACCCGGTTTTGACTGATGATGATGATTGAGTTACAACAGATAATCTGATATGACATTCTATAATCCGGTAGTAAACATTGATTACATGCATCAATCAATGTGAAATTATTTATTTCAGTTTTAGTCAATTATCTTTATGTTTTGTATTTTACTTACCCTTATGTTTTGTAATTTACGTATCCTTTTGTTTTGTATCCTGGATAATTATCCTTTTGTTTTGTATTTTACTTATCCTTATTTTGTGTAAAGCATTGTCCAAAAAGTTTTGATGGCTTTTTTTGTTATAATGTTATTTTCTTTGTATTATTTTGGTTGTCCTAGTCAATAATTATTTGCCCTAACTCCTAGACTACTTTTGATTTTTGGTTGACAGCTTATAGTTGTTTATTTAAGAGTGCTTTCTTTAGTAGACAACGTTTGAAAATCATTCTTATGATTACATTTTGCTCCAATGTTATGTTATGTTGCAGAAGCTTGAAATCAATTAAATGAGTGCACGTTTGATGATAATCACTGTAAAAACTGGGTCACTAGGTCAAACCAAATAATAACTTTGTTAACAATCTAGAAATCACAGTTTTGCTTCTATTAATCCTACATTATTTTTTAGTTTAATTAGAATACCTGGAGTTGTTCTTGCAGTGAAGTTTAGCACTTTTTATAATTTTGTAATGTTGCCGTTGCTCAGCTGAAGGGTGTAGTTCTTTAAAGCAAGTACTGGTACAAATAGCCGCGGCTGTGGCGTATTGGTTAGCATGTCTGACTTCGAATCCGGAGATCGCGGGTTTGAAACCCGGTCGCGGCAGGTCATACCCTATACATGAGCTGTCGGCCTCGTAGTAGAGTAAGTTAGTACTGGTGATAGAAAAATGTCCAGGAAACCTATAGTAGGAAGAGCTGGCCGTCGCACATATTACATATATATGTGTTGAATACGACGTTAAAAAAAAGAACTGGTACAAGAAAGTGTCCAGAAAAACTTGTTACATGAACTGACTGCCATAAATAATTAAGTGTTGATATAAAATTAAGTGAGTGTAAATTATACTAAAGAATGAGTATAAGTGAATTATTTAAATTGGCATTTAGATTTACCAAAAGAAAAGTCTACCTGTCAAAAATAGGGATGGATGTATATATTCAGAAGTATTCTTTTACTATCTATATTTAAACAAGTGAGTAATATCTACACTCCTGTTCACTGAGCCACGTGTACTGAATAATAATTTTGTTTTCAAAAGAATGAATACCTTGAAATTGTCACACAATATTCTTGACTCACTATTTTTCCCATAAACGGATAAATCCAAAATTAAAAGTACAATAACATGCCATGTTTTGAAAATTGATTAATAGTTGATGTATACAGCAATATATTTCAGGATTTGATTGAGATGTTAAATAGAAATAATAATACAAAACTATCCTATGATGTACAATCTACTGCTCCAACTGCTACTGCTGCTGAACAATTACTAGTTGATAAACCATTGGTCGATACTACTGTCAATGATATTCCTAAACTTGATAGAGAACAGACATTTTATAAAGATACATCTGAACAGTCTCCAGTTCTAGCTCCACCACCATCTTCATTCTTGTATGAATCATTAAAGGTGGAAACTAATAGTACGGCACCAAAACCTTCTGATGAAGGATCTACCCAACCATTCACTCCACAAGAATCTAATAGTTATAAAACTGTGACCAGTGTCAGCAGTATGACTGGCTTTACATCTACCGACCATTATGCTGTTGTCAATAAACAGGTTACAGTTGAGAAACAAGAAACAATAGAGGAAGTTGATGAAATAGCTGAAGATATACCAGCACTTGATGATGATGATGATGACGATGATGATAAACAAATTAAAGATGAAGACTTCAATTTTTGATCTAGTTCTATGAAACAAATTTAACCAACTAAAACACTTCTACCAGTACATATTCTGTTTTATCAATAATTAGGGCTGTCATTGATAGAACATTTTGTATCAATATATCGAAAGGCAAGTATCGGTGATATATCGATATATCAAGTCAGAGTGTAACAGAAGCCTCTAGAACTCCAGTATACATGTATGTACATGTATACTATGCCTATATTATGCCTTCATGATGTTATGCATGATGTTAAAAGATGTTTCAGCCATAAATCAAACTATAACAAACTGTATTTTCTTGTTTTTAATACTTAACAGTATACATGAGAACTCAGAAATATAAAAAAGTCGTATAGTTTATAGCTTTATAAAATGCTAGATTGTATCGATATTTCGAATTGCGAATCGATATCAGATCGTCTGTCAAGAACCGCTGATACATCGATATTGTGATTTCCGATGACTGTCCTATCAATTATATTACATGAATAAAAACTGAATCATCTACACCGGGTTTCTATTAATAACACTGACAATGATAATAGTCATAACGAGACAAATAAATAGTATTTCATATGTAATCGATTTTAAGACAAAGTGCATCTTGGTATACCTATTATCAATGGAATTTTTTGGTATCCAGTAGTACTTAGTCATTTCAATCTAACCTTGTTCCTGATGTGTGCCATAATCATATCATCATATTTGATATCATTTCCTACAAAAAGTTTATGTTAAGAGTAAAATTCTAAATCTGATGATAGAGCTTATTGTGGCAAAATAATTATTCAGGTAAAGATTTATTATTTAAAAATCATCATCTAATACACTTGAATTACACAAACAATTCTAACTTGGAGCATAGCATTTTTTACTGTAAATAAACTAAGAACGATATACATGTATATATACAGACAGTGGAGACATGCAGTAGAGATATTTTGTTTTCTATGATATAGTGATTTAAATTAACTAGTCATCATAAATCATAATAAATCTTGTGAGCTAAATGGTTATTAGAAAATGTATGTATACCATGGTCATTGGAATGTGAGACTTAAAAGTTTTATACATTTTAAAATTCATTTAATATAATCTGTCAGTTGTAGTGTTTTACACATTTAAGGCAAAACTTTTCCTAATGTAATAATATTATACTGTTGGAACTTAAGTTGATGTTTTTTTCAGCTGAAAAACTTTGTTTGTATCGGATGTAACCATGTGGAACAAATTTGAAAAAAAAATATGTGTGTACACATTATCTTTGTGCAATCTCTTTTAGCAATAACATAAGAAATTAACTTTGTTCTGTGTGGATTCTGAACAAACAAACCTTTTTCAGCTGGAACGACCTATAAATTTAAGTTTCATAAGATGAACTAATAGAGCTAGTAGCTTTGACTGCTTCAATGGAGTGTTATGAAGATTTAGTGATATTTAATGTGTTATTTACCATATGCATAATTAAGTCAGTCATGTCCTGCACACTGCAAGATAAGATACAAAACATAATTATATAATCAAAGATTTGAATTAATTAGTATTAGATTAAGTAATTTTAGCTCGACTTTACGAAGTAAATGGAGAGCTCTCCTACTCGCCCTAGCGTCGGCGTCCGCGTCCACATTTCTGATTAAAGTTTATGTGCAGTAAAATATTTTTACTATAACTTTTTTTTCTTTAGGTATCAACTTCAAACTTTAAATATATGTTCCTTATTATTAACCACATCTCATGTGACAAGGTTTATAACTCCAAATACATTTTGTTTTCAAAATTGTCTCCGAGAACATAAAATTTTCTTTAAGAAAATACCTGTTTTCACATTAAATTTGTTAAGGTATCATTTTCTAATTTTAAGATATGTATGTTCCTTATCATAAACTTAGTCGAGCATGCTGTCTCTACTGATAGCTCTTGTTTTATTATCTACTTGTATAATAATATAAGCATTAGTGAGAACTTGTTCATGTACTATTTCTATAGTGATATGCATTGTATATAGTTGTTTTTTTTACAATTTGTCAATCATATTTAAATTTATATTGTGCTACTCACGACTATTATTTTAGCCTTGCATTTTTCTTAACATATTAACGTTGTTTGAGGTCATATGGTGTTATATTGAAAGTTTTGAAAACTAAAATGTTTTATTCTTTGATTATAACATTGTAATGCTTGCAATATTTTTACAGAAATATCATTTTTACTGTGCCCAATGTTAAGTCATATAATTGATTCTTTTACATAAAACCAAATATCCATGTCCAGACAGTGCTATCAGTGCTTTGATTTCAGACACTCTTGTTATAACAATTTATCAAAGTAAGTTCTCACATTATCTGACATATATTAAATCCATTTAAACCTTTCAGTCTAAACCACATCAACCTTAAGGCAAGTGATGTAGGATGCTCATGCTCTTGGTTTTTTAAAATAAATAGGTTTGGGTAAGTGCTTTGGGTCACGATATGCCAGGAAAGTATCACGATGTTTTGCAATACGCTGGCATCGTATCGCGATACGTACCACTATATATTGTGTGCTTTTAGATTCGTTGTGTCTTCGCTGTATTTAACAGAAACATTGCATGTTTTACATGCAGCTACTGATAGAATTGAGCCCAAGTCGGTTAAATTCCTGTAACTTAAGGTTAGATGTAATGAACAATGGTCAGGATAGCTTTCAATATAACATTAGCATTAGTTATGTCTTAAGACATAGACATCTTTTCATAAAGATAGTTCTGTTTCTTTTCCCTTGCATTTTGGTGACAGGTTTGTTTTGTATTCATTGTTTAATATTGTTTTGATTTGTTTGTTTCATAGATTCATTCATGTGTTTATATTTTTATAATTGTTTAAGGATGAAAATGTTAATTTATGCAAGCTTAACCAATTATGGTAGACGTATGTTGAAATGTTTGCTTGGTTGTTTTGTGGTAGATTACTATGTGTAGATTTTATAACATATATATCACATAGTATAATCTGACACAATTCAATGTGTCCTTAATGTTTGCATGAATTTCTTAAATCATAATTGGGCTGTGTTATTTTGAATAAAATCATTTTTGACAGACTGCTTACAATTGTTCCTCTTATTCTTGGATTTGTTATTGATTAGAGTACTATACTTGAAAGTAAATATGGGTAAAATTTAAAAAAGTGACAGTTGACAGAATTTTATTTATCAATGATTGTTTCTTGTAGAAAAAAACTATGAGTAAAATGGATAGTTACAGCAATTACAAATACATTTTAGATTGTTTTGTTATGTATGCATCACAAATTAGAAGCTGAAGTTGATGGCAAAAGGGAACTCACTTCCTGTGAGAACATTCATACAGAGTTAACTACCCTTTTTCATATTTGCATACTGTCAGATTAACAAGTTAAACTAATAATTACCAAATTTTATCAACAACTGCTTTGATTTTAAAACTTTTGAATGCAAGAGATGAGAAACATTGTTGATATTCATTTAGGTGTTAGCTCATTAACATCCCATATGCTGCAACAATTACTTACTAGGATGTAGTAGTAGAGTAATATTATGTTTATGTATTATAGACTAGAGGTGTTTTATAGCTTCACTGTGATATTTTATTGATGCATAATTTATTATGTAGATTCTATCAAACCTCCATGGTCAAGTGGTAAAGATCACTGCATTTCACTTTACATGTATATGCAATCTGGTTTGATGTAATATTATCCATACGTATACATGTATGTGTAATTTCCAGTGCCCCATGGTCCATATTCATATCCCATCTAAAACCTACCCTATTGTTTCCTTGTTCTAAAAGCTTTATCCTTCTAGCTCATTACTGAAAGGATGATGAAGCAAACTCCATGCGTTGTGGATAATCAAAGCTGTTAGAAGTTGTTTCACAATCGAGCTAAAATACATTAGAATATATAAATTTGTGTGTGTATATCTCACCTATAAAAAGTCATAAGTTCCAGCTAGTCCACATTCCGAACAACCACGGCGATCATCTACGAAGATATACCTCGGAATTCAGACGTAGTAGGAAAACAACCAGTGGTGCTTTTCACAAAAATTCTTACGAAAACAATATTCGTAAGTCAAAATCAAGAAACATTAATAAAACGCTCATTTTTTGGCTTATCAATTCTAAATATTATACAAAGCAGGGGCGGATACAGAACAGGGCTGCCTGGGGGCTGGTAGACTCAACTTGGGGTGGTTACGGGGGGGTATCCCCTCCCATTGGTGGGGGTACGGCAGGGGCGGATACAGAACAGGGCTGCCTGGGGGGCTGGTAGACCCAACTTGGGGTGGGTACGGGAGGGGTATCCCCTCCCGTTGGTGGGGGTACGGGGGTTTCCCCCGGAAATTTTGAAAAATAAAGGTCTAAAATCGAGCATTCTGGTGCATTTTTATTGCACAGATTAAAATTTTAACTGGTCAATCACGCATTTTTAGGGCCTTAAAATTGGTTATTTTTCTGGATTTAGTGAATTCGGCAGTGCCCCTCATTGCCAAGAAAGATCGGGATCATTGTCTGAAAGCCGGTCACCCAAGGAATAACTTGGCCAAGCTGCATATCTGTTAGTCAATAGGTAATGTAATAAGAGCATCTTGAAATAGCCCTGGTGCATTATGGTGAAAAGATGACCACTTTCACCCATGTCGCAACCAGTAAAGAGTTAACAAACAACCAGAATATATACTTACCCGGTATATAAAAGTAAGAAAGTGAGTAGTAAGTAAATTTTTTTAAATGTCAAAGAAATGATAAGTGAACATACGCTGTAAAGAGCTTTTTAACCGACCATACAAATAAAAAATATCAACAAATTGATAGGGAATAATGGCTGATACTAATATTTAGACTAATAACAGGATTTTATTTAAATCCAATTCTGTATCTTAACTATGTATCAAAAATGTTATAATATATTTACTTCAACATTCGATAAAATAGAACAATGATTAAACTTGTACCAAAAAATAATTGATACAAACTTAAGTTTGTTTTAAAGTGGGATGAAAATAAGTAATACGTAAAATTTATTAAGATGGAAAATGAATCTATTTTAAGATAAACCAGAAAAACTTAATTCTAAAGCAGTCCAAACACATCTCTCAGATCAGTCAATCAACAACACCGTTCTAATAGTCCTATTAGTCAAGCAAGTGACATAGATCTATATCTCTGGTCAAGCGTGAACAACTTGTTAATCGATAATTACACTCTCAACAAAGCCCCCAGGCAAGAGATTAACAACCGGATGTTAGCAATTAACTGCTTTGATAACGGACACACTACGGACCTTAAATGCATTAGAGTATATCAGCTCAGCTGGAAAACGTATCTCTGGGCTGAGATGGGGGGGGGGGCTGCAGCCCTTTAGCCCGGGCCTAAATCCGCGGCTGCTGAAAGTGTGTAGAATTGTGTATACGTTTTGATTATCATATCATAAGTATGCTTATTATTTGTCTGGCTTTGAAGTGCTAATTATATGAAACTGACTTACGAAGATTTTTTTCGTAAGAATTTTTGTGAAAAGCACCACAGGTTATTAGGCCCGGCTACTGTCATTTTTATGTCAACATTTAATAATGACATTGTTACACGCTTTATCACATCATTTCATCAGTATGATGTCGCACACGTCGTATTTCTGTGTAATTCAGACTATATTACCACAGAAACGAAATTCCTAGATCTACTTTTTCACCTTATGATATCCGAGGTTTATCAGCGTAGAAGATCGCCGAGGTAGTCCCGATGGCTAGGCCACTGATCCAATTGAGGTTCTTTATGTTAAAGAATGTTTACGAAGGATTTGTGTAGCAGTTCTTTGTTTATACTGTAATATACTTGTGCGTACAAAAAAACAAAGCACTGTTTATAATAACAATACAATGAACAACCCATGACTAGGGATGTCCAGAGTGACTTTAAAATAAACAAATATGTTATGTTTTACTTGAGTCTTAGTTGTTGGTGTAATGGAAAGTGTTCAACCATCACAAGCATGATTTACCAAGTGATGGTGGTTTATCAACCATGCTAATTTTGTTAAAATGAATTACACAAATTTTATTTTCATTACTGCCTACCCCTGAAATGAATTGTCTCATTTTTAATGTTTACCAAAACACGTTTTGTTTTTTTGTACGCACTATACCTTTCTCTACCAAATTCAATTCATGACTTTGTTTGTGAAGGTATTTTGAATAACAAGTTATCTCCCTTGTCATTGTTAATTTTATTTTAATAATTTGTGTTATTAAATTATGAAGTGTCTGTATGACATCATCGTTATAAATAGATTCATTATACACATTATATTTGTTTTGTTATATATTTATACCATATTCACTAGGGGTGTAACAATACGGTAAAAACCATATTGCAATATATTGCAATACATGAAACCCGTATATTGTTCTTTGTGCATGATGCATAGCATGAATTAATGCACGTGCATCGTCTTAATTTGATAAACATTGTACATACATAGATATTTGTATTTTCAAATGATCTACACGTATTATGCTAATGTTTGAACAAGTTAGAAAAAAGGTTTTGAATGGACTTTCAAAGATAATTATTCTCTCACTTTACGAAAAATATTTCAAGTTTCCGAACACATTTAAACGTTTATTTAAACAGTTAAATTTCATACTCTGATAAAAACAATCAGTATGAAACATAACTAGAAAAGCCGGTTCAGAGAAAAACGAACCGGTTAAAAACCGTCAGAAGTCGTATTGCAATATTAACCGATATATTGGTTAACCGTTACACCCCTAATATTCACTGTTCTGTTCCGGTTGGTGGTGGTATTTAAATTCTAATACATGTACCATCAAATCAAACTTGTATATAGTTCGTCTTTTCTCAACTGTCAAAACATGAATAATTTCACAGTGAATGCGTTTGTTAAAATTATTGTCGTAATACATCTATGAGTTTCCAAAGTGTGTATTATGATCGAGTAAAGCTGCTTATGCTGAATGATATGTTTTTAGTCAAGATATTTTAATAACAATTAGGCCGCCAGTACAAAAACAATGCATTCAGTCACCGTGAAATTATTCAAGCTTTAACAGTTGAGAAAAAAAACCGGACTTATAACAGTATATCCTCTAAACAACGGTTAACACCAGACATTTATAGCAATACAATTGAACATGATATAAATATAAAAATTTAATACAATTAAATATATATATAAAGACAAGAAATATAAAAAAGTTATCAGAGAAGCAGCCCAGCCAGCAAAACTATATGGTCCCATATGGGGTTTGCAACCGGGCTCCATATGGTCCCTTATGGGCTAATAATATGGGACCTATATGGGTCCTATCTGAGATCTATATGGGTACCATTTGGGCTATATATTGGTCTCATCTAGTACTTTTATGGGTCCCATCAGGCATCTGGGCTGTATATGGGTCCCATCTGGGAGATACATGGGCTTCATGTGGGCACAAGTCTAGTGCTTCTGTTTCTCAGGCACTACAGTTAAGAGAGCCAATAGGACTCAACTGAAATAATTGTAAAACAATGAAAGACAAACTAGGGATTAACATTTAAACTAAAGTCTATTTTGATAAAACTAACAATTATAACAAAGACTGGAAAAGGCAGAATTTTTTCAGAATTGTGAACAAACAGTACTTATAGCAGAACACCAAAATACCAAACAGTGTATTACTCATGACTACTGAAAACAGTCTGAGGAATTCTGTGTATGTTGTACTGCAGTGGACAAATTATTACATTATTAAATATTGAGCTTTTGTTATACATGTATGTTTTTCATTCTTTATGTCATCCAAACGATGAGTAAGTATATCAATCCTCTTTGAATAATTCACACTTAGTATCCGTTTATGAATTTTCTCACTTATATTTCACTTAGTACATCTAGCTCAATGTCTAACATAGACATAGACTTGTTTTATTGTATTAAAACACCTTATAGTACAATATATACTCTTTGATACAGTCCTGGCAAACAATGCAATTTTCGCTTATTTCAATCCCAACTTGGCATTTCAAACAGTAATATTTTCAGAGATGGTAAGCAAGTTTTCTTATCAGCATTTTGTGCCATTCTTCTGTACTCTTCTGGCAAAAGGGTTATTTTTGTACAGCTTTCCTGAAGTGAAATTCACTAATTCCATTAAAAACACAAATTTAAAGGCTGTGGGGACCATTTTGAAGGGGATAAGACACGTATAAATGCAGGATTGACCAGTTTAGTATCATATTGATTGATGATAACAAACATAAGTTACTTTGATAATTAACCACGCTAGATTTACTGGTATGCGATCAGTAGCTGTGATTTTAGGTTATTCTCAAATTTATAGCCAAACAGTTCAACTTAATAAATATAATCATTAAATGACACATCTCCACTGACAAATGGGTTCCTACATCGGGAATTACATTGACTTAAGTTGTATAGGGAAACTTATTCAACTTTAACTTGACTCTTTGGTGAGATATCAGTATCTTGAATGGTTTAACTTGGTGTTGAATAGAAGAATTGACAACAGCCTTGCACTTCAGGCTTATAGGTTTCAGTTTTGTATGCATTGACAGCAACCAAATAGAACTGGAAACTATAGGTTTAAGCCATTTTAATGAGGAAAGCTTGATGGTACCGTCACTTTCATAAAATGAGTGAAGTCTTCAGCTGACCTCCATAAGAAGTCTGTATATATACTTAACGAAACTTCTACGTACACCGATTTCAATGTTGTCAGAAATTTTAATTTTTCAACATTTATGTCCGATCGTTAATGAAAATGTGTACTGGACTACTGTCGTCTGCTTGCATGGTTTTCATGCTTTTTAATTGATTTTTTTAATTGGTTTTGTTGTGCATGTGCAGAAAAGCGGAAATGCGCACGTGCTCGTCGTGCAAAAATTACACGTAGTCAGTTTTAGTGAAAATCATTAGTGCGTTGATATGCACAGCGAAAAATCAAGAAATGGCTCGAATGTCGCTTCAAGAACGAGAAATTGTAACAGGTCTTTTGCCAGACGGTGCGTCATCTGCAGAATATGTCTTCTAATTGCTAATTTTCTGTTAATTCAAAACAATTAAACAATATTCCCATATCAACGCATGCGCGACAAAAATGGTTTTGCATTGATAGAGTAGCATGAAAAACATGAAAGCAAAGGTCAGTACATTCTCGTTCCCAGAGCCTAGTAGGATAGACTCTGGGAACGAGAATGAGGTCAGTATGGTCCAAAACACATTTCCATCATCGATCAGACTTTAATGTTGCAAAATAAGACTTCCTACAATACTGACATTTGAGTACTTAAAAGTTTCGTTAAGTATATACATGTATGTGTTAATGTAAGATAAATGAAAACAGAAAAAGGAAATTATGTTGAAACACTACATGTACTGTTTCTTTTTTTATTTATTATATATGAAACATGGTAATTACAAATAGAAAACGTTGATGATGACAGGAATTTTCTAAGCATCATCTTTGCCTATGTTTAGTGAGCCAAGGTTAGATCATTGGATGCGTCTCAGAAGGGATGATTATGTTATCTTATGTTAAAAATGGTATCAACGAATCAGTCACGTTTTTTGCCAGTTGTCAGTAGAGATGTTACATCGTCTTATGTAATAGAATGGTTCTACCGGAAAAGTTTAAAGATCGTAGTTGATGACTTCGGATGATTTCTGAATAATAGACGTAATCTATTTTACATACAGATGGAGTAGAATAAATGTGCATGAATGATTACTTTTAAGCGGCAGTTATTGAATTGTTTTAAGAATGACCATTTGACTTGTGTTGATTGCGTGGAAAAAATCATAAGTGTGTTCGTCTGTCCGGTGTTCCTGTTGTATAATTTATAGTTCAATTGTGTGAAGTGTTTTGAATCGAAACAGTGCTGTTCTCGTATAAAACTAACATCACTGAACTGTTCTTTGTGCACAAATGTTGTTGGAGCCGGGAATCTAATTTCACTTTTCAAACCCGAACAAATTCAGTGCCTTCAGCGCTTTGATTTAATTGATCGATTATATATTTTTTTCATTTATGACGAGTCTTTGTTGGCACGATTCGTCTTAGAGCAATTTCGGACCCACTTTCAGTTATGAAATTTTTTTGGGACAATCTTTGTTTACATTTTCATTCATCCCGAGCAATTTCGAACTAACCTTTTTCTTTGGGTTTCGAAAAAATTCGGGTACGAACCTGTTTACATTTTGATTCGCCTCGAGCAATTTTAAACCCACCTTTTCAAGTGACGAAAATATTTTCAGACGAATCTTCGTTTGCATGTTGATTTGTCCCCGAGCAATTTCGAACCCACCTGTTATCAATTTCGTAAATATTCGGGTGCGAATCTGTTTACATTTGGTTTCGTCCTCGAGTAATTTCGAACCAAAACTAACGAAAATATTTTAAGACTAATCTTAATTTAATTCGTCCCTGCGCAATTTAGAACCCACGTATTCGGTTATGAAAATATCCGAGGGCGAATTTTTGTTTACAGTTTGATTCGTCCCCGAGAAATTTCGAACCAACTATTTTAGTAACAAAATATTTCAGGACGAATCTTTACATGTTGATTCGCTCCCGAGCAATTTCGAACCCGCCTATTTTCGGTTACAAAAATGTTCGGCGGCGAATCTTTGTATTTTGATTCGTACCCGAGCATTTACAAACCTCCTTTTTTCGATTTCGAAAATATTCGGGGACGAATCTGTTTACATTTGAATTTGTCCTCGAGCAATTTTGAACCAAACAATTTCTCGGTTACGAAAATATTTGAGGACGAATTTTTGGTTACATTTTGATTCGTCCCTAAGCAATTTCGAACCAACTTTTTCGGTTTTGAAAATATTCGGGGGAAATCATTGTAACCATTTTGATTCGCTTAAGAGCAATTTCGAACCCACCTTTTCTCGCTTACAAAAATATTCGGGGCGAATCTTTATTAACATTTGGATTCGCCCCAGAGCAATTTTAAACCAAACTTCAGTTACAAAACTGTTCGAGGACAATAACATTTTTATTAGTCTCCGCAATCTTTTTGCGGTACTGTAAACATTTTGATTCGCCCCCGAGCAATTTCGAACCAAACTTTCCGGTTACGAAATTATTAGAGGACGAATCTTTGTTTACATTTTTATTCGTCCTTTCGAACCAAACTTTCTCGGTTACGAATTTTTTTGAGGACGAACGTTAACATTTTGTATTTGAAACCAAACAATTACTTGGTTACAATAATATTCAAGGACGAAACTGTTTACATTTTGATTCGTCCCCCATCAATTTCGAACCCAACATCTCGGTTACGAAATATATGAAAGGAATCTTATATGACATTTAGATTCGTTCCAATGAATTTCGAACCCACCTATTTGTTACGAAAATCATGCGAATCTTTATTTACATTTTGATTCGTCCCTAGATATTCTGAAACCAAATTTGTACTCGTTACAAATATATTTTGGTACGAATTTTTGTTTACATTCTGTTGCGTACATTTCCGTCACCTAAAAAAGTTGGGTACGAAATAGCCTGTGGTAAATCAAAATGTATACAAGGATTCGCCAAAATATTTTCGTTTGGGAACAATCAAAATAAAATCGAACAAATCGTCCGACAAAAATTTATGTACGAAATGTTTTGGGGACGAATTGAATTGGTAATAATTGATTCGTGCCAAAATAGTTTCGTTTCGTTTGGAACTATATTTCAACATGGATGTAAGTATTCAGGCATATGCCTGAAGTTAAGGTTTTTCACAACAAATTGGACAATGTTTTGCTATTAAATTATGACGAAAAATGGTTTCAATTTACAGTTTTCAGGTTTTTTAAAATTTTCATCTTGCACCCATGTTTCTAGGATATGAATCAGAAATATACAAAATTATTGTCCCAAAGTATTTTCGTAACTGGAAAAGATGTCTTTAATAGTTTCGTATTGGTCAAAAGTCCGGTACAAAATTATTGTGTAATCACACGATTTGTCGCTATTTTCGTAACCGGTAAAAAGGTTGGAACAGAATTTGTTCGGGACGATTCAAAACGAATTGTCAAGCAAAAATTTGGAAGCGAAATTTCTTAATGTAATCAAAATGTAAATAAACAATTCGTTCCCAAGTGTTTTCGTTATGTTAGAAACTATATATTGTATACGAAATAAATATACAAAATATTCGTCCCCAAACGTTTCGTTCCCTGAATAATTGAGTACGAAATTTAAATCTATGATATTTTGAATATCAATAGTCTTCGTCTTCAATTTATAAACAATATTATTTGGGTCCCAAACATTTCGTACCCGAAACGAAATTTCTCGGGGAAAAATATTTTTTTAAACCAAAGCAAAAGGATTTGCCCCTTAAGTTTTCGTACCCTTTCTAAGTACCAATCTGAAGTATTCGTCCCCATTTTTTTTGTACCCGAAAAAAATGGGTAGGGTATATGTTGGGTAAGGATCAACACTAACAAATGAAGTTAGGTTGTTCTTTACATTTAAAGTAAGTGAGTATCTGCGTGATTCACAGTTTGTCGTTCTAAAAAACCAAAGGTTATGCGAACGGTGAAACCCCGAAGACGATTTGCGCTAAACCCGGATACAACAAGGTGATGGTTAAAAATACTAAGTACCAATATGTTATATATAATTTTATTTTTCGTAAATACATAAATATTATATTCATATTCACACGATTACTAACTGAAAAATGCACTCTATAACAATATTTGAATGATAAATAACATACATAAAAATCAATGATAAATTAAATCCGCCTTTCAAGGCCATTTGATAATAATGTTAGTATTTTCTATAAAGGATAAAGTTAATCGGATTCCTGTAGAGGTAACTAAAAACAACAATATTTTCATTTCTCAAAATACACACACGTATAAATATATTAAAGTACATATACATAAAAACTCGAACTAGAAATCGCGGATATATATATATATATGTTTCCTTTATATACACTTAATTGAAAAAGACTAGAAAAAATTAGAGATTTGCGCACGTGGAATATGTGTGTTAAGGGTGTATCCATAAATTCCGGATAATTTTGTAAAATGCATCAAATGTACTGACATAACTGTGGAGATATAAAACAATGAACAAAATAGGCATTTAGAATAAAATGGAAACATTTATCCTATATTATACATGTATATTATTTGTTATAAAGATTTTTGACGGTCACGGGTGTATATGGGTCCTTCTACCCCGAGAGTACATATGCCCCGAGACGTTAGCCGAGGGGTTATATGTAACTTCGAGGGGTAGAAGGACCCATATACACCGTCAGAAATCTTTATTACGATTTTATAATACTTCATATCCCTTTAAAATCCATCGACAACTCAAAAATGTACAAAAAACGAACAGCAGTATTTTAGATCAATTTCCCCGCTGCGCACCCCAATATTTTTTTGTACGTTTGATCATGACGTCATATATGCGGTCATGTTATGATGCGTTGTAGGATTTACTGTTTGACATTTAGTCCGCTACCTTAAGGGAGTTCGTCAGGAAAGAGGTTTCTAATGGAATTTTTTTAAACTTCCATTAATTTGTTTATTTGTACATTTGAAGTAAATTTATCGAAAAAAAAGATAGGTCACCGAACTTTTTAAAAAGTTACAGCCATTTAAAGATGACCCCCCTAAAACGTCTAAATTTCCCGCCAAAATACCTCAAAAATACCATATATCTAGTACTAGGATCTATTTAAAAGAATCAAAGCACTGGAGTGCTGGAGGAACGATGTCCTGAACTTATTTTTTGATTGTTTATTACTATCGAATGATGTAATTAAGCTACGCATATAACATGCATTGTCAAAAACATCGTAGGCCCTTTTTACTCCAACAAGTAATCATTGCAGTTGTCACGGGTTGAGTTGTCTACGGGTTGAGTTGTCCCGTCTCCATTGCAAGATTTGTATGTCCTGAGAGTAACCTCCCTTTTCCTGAAGAGTTTCAAGAACGACAACACAAGCCAGCGTTGTATTACATTTAAATGAGATGTTAATGAGTTTCACGCTTGAACTACGCCTCTTTGTCTATGTTGAAAATTGTTGAAGCGTGAAAAGAGTAATCTTATACTTTCTTGTTACCATTGGAACGATGTTAAATAACATCGTTCCAAAAACTGCACACGGACGATGGCGATGTATATGGACTATATTAAGGAAACACTCGCTGACGGGATAAACTGTACGGCACGATGGAAATCGTTTTCCGAAAATAGAGCGAAGTCGAAGAGACACTACATGGATTCATTTTTGAGAAAGATCGTTTGACAGCCAGTTTCATTATTTATACTTAATACATAGCTTGGCTTGCTTAATGAATGAAACGCAAGTCAACCTTTGTATTAACTTTATAATGACTGGATAATTCGTAGTATTGAACACAGTCACAAAATGGAAAAAGAAGCACACACTGACACAGTCGGGATTGGCTTGGAAGTTGATGTTGTAAAGCGTCACATTTTGGGTCCTTGATTTACAGTACTGTAAGTAATAGATTTGTTATTCATGTTGAAATCCCGGTGTATAACGTTATTTTATCAAGAAAATGGCATCATTATGTCTTATTTGCTAAGTATTGTCAAGAATACAAAGAAAAACATGTTCGAATCGATGAACAAAATGGCGGACATTAGACAAGAATTTATATTGAATTATTTTGAGAGGATACCTGAGGGGACACGGCGTATATGAACTCACACACGGTGTATACGGATTTTTTTCGTGGACTCGATCAGCCAATCAAAAGCCGGCATTTTTTTGAAGTATTATAAATTTTAATATGTTAATTATTGTTAGTTGTGTCTTTGAGGTAACCTATTTAAATTATGATTCAAAATTAGACCGGAAATCAGCCTTCACTTGCTCATTTTCATTAAAATTCGAACCAAACTGTCGTACTGAGAATTTTCCAACTTCATACATAATCATATCGTTTGTCAAAATTAAATCGAGATTTTCACGCCACTATACTCCAAAGTAAAGGTTGTTCTATTGTCTGTCTGATTATGTAAACTAGTGTAGCAGTGTATGATTAGTTTCTTAATTTAAATGAGTAAAAGATAGATTTTGAAATATTTTCTTTTAATTTAATAGTTGTTGAAATTTGTTGATATTAGCCCAATGACAAAATATGGTTAGAAATATTATTTTCTGAGTTCTCTATGTATTAGTTAGATTATGTTTTCATTTTACTATAAGGTTTAGTGCGAGGGCGGAGCCCCGAGCACTGAACCTTATAGTAAAATGAAAAATTAACATAATCTAACTGGCTTAGCACAGCATTTTCCCCAAGTTCAACACGCTTCTATACTATACAATATTGTAGATGTCTACTATCAACAATCCTCGACAGCTGATTGGATGAGGGGAAAATGCTATGTGCTAAATAAATTTAGGACATACTGATAAAAATGGTATTCACATTCAGGAAGATTCATATTACAATTGAGACAAATACGCTAGTTTCTCGGAATGTTAATATTGTATCGACCTTCTTCAATTTTTAAATTGTGATATGAAATACAGAATTTGACTACTTTATAGCTTCAAACTCTGTAACAGAAAAGTTGGGCTTTAAAGTCTTTTTTAAATGTTTAAAGAAATTTAAGCTTGACGATTGTCTACACTTAATATATACCATACATACAGATCCAGAACAAATCTAAAATTCTGTTTCACCCATCGTGTGTATACCTGGTGACTAAATGTGAGACTTGTTTATATAATCACACTAGAAGTATTGTGTTTATCTGTAATGTTCTTTTTTAGTTCACGCGAAAGTCCACGAGTGGTACGTATAGTGTGTACCTAAAAACAAACTTTGTTCATGTAAACAGTACAGTGAACTTATGTGCGACAGGGGTGCTCAGGATGACAATAAAAAATATATTTTTTATAAGTGTCTTGTTGGTGTAATGGCAAAGTGTTCTACCAAATGTTACAAGAATGATTGACTAAGAGGGCGGTCATTTATCTGCCACACTTATTTTGTAAAAAAGAACTATTAAACTTTTAATTTCAATACTGCCTTACCTTTGTAATGAATTCGTGTATTTTAAAGTTAACACAAACATGCAATGTTTTGCGGGTTTTTTTGTTCGAACTAGCTAGGCCCATATAATTATGTGATTTATTTTCACACTAGTGCCTTTTCCGCAAATCCAGAGTGCAGCATCCGCAGAATAAACCTGTTGAAATCGTCACGATATTGCAATTTATACGCTCACCGTTCGTATACTTCCTTTTCCGTTGCTCAATTCTCTGAGTGGTGCAACTTTTTTGGTCGTGTCCAAAATCGGACTCATCCAACACTAACGAAGGAGAATTTGGCGAAGTTTTAACATAAGAATCAAGCAACATGCCTCCAAAATTCGATCCAACCGCTGTTCAAATTGGTAAGCTGCAATATTATTTAAAATAATGAAAATTCTGTGAGGACATCGAAGAAGTCACGTGAAAAATTCTGATGGTAATTTTCATAGTTTGTTTCTTTTCTAATGGTTAGGGACCGTTAATGAGACAGATTTTACATGTATTTCGCTTGAAATAATGACTGTTATTGGTCATAGTTGCACTTAGTTTTGCATTCAACTGACTTGATAAACTAGAACTTGATAACCTGCAGCGCGTTCAGTTACCCTAAACGTTTCGTGACTAACGGAAGTGTCGGAACAACTCAACCCGAGACAACTCGATTCTCTACTAACGGATTGAGTTGTCCCAACTTTCAGTTGAGATATGCACAGGCTGAGTTGTCTTCGGGTTGAGTTCTCCCGTACCCGCAACCACAGGTGCCCATCGCATTACAAAACTCCAAATAATTGTTAATTTTTACTTAAACATGCTCTAATTATCATAAAAACATCAAATATAAAAGTTCCAACCAAAAGCCAAAATTTTGTTTTGTTAAAAAATATAAGGTATCCAACTCGATGAAATCGTTCAGAATTTTACTCGGAAGAGATGTGACAGGTCAGCTTTCCCAGACTAAACACCTCTTTTCCAATAGCTTAGCGCTAAAATCGAATACTGACGTGTTAGATAACTTAAAAATGGACTTCCATTATCAATATCAAGTTTCTCGCTCCCTTGCTAAGATTGTACCGATCATTTTACTTGAATCGGTTTTGTTAATCTCCCGAGTCGACCATTTTATTGAATGAGGATGCGCGCGCATCACATTTGACCTTAATTTGGTTACGAGTCATTTTATTGGACAGAATAAAAATACCGTCCAATGAAATGACTCGTAACAAACGTGATGCGCGCGCATCACCATTCACAAAATGGTTGAGCCGGCAGATAAACAATAGCGATTCGAGTAAACTGATCGAAATACAGTCTTGCGGATCATAGCCAGAAGTTTGATATTAACGCTAGTAATACATTTTTTGTTTGTCTAACACGTCCTTATTAGTATTTAGCGCTTAATCGTTCGGGAGTGAGTGTTTAGTCTTGAAAAGCAGACCTGTCACATCTCTTCCGAGTAAAATTCTGAAGGATTTCATCGAGTTGGATACCTTATATTTTTTAATAAACAAATTTTTGGATTTCCGACGCGACGGACACCTGTGCCCGCAACGTTCGCTATCAGTCAGTCGTTACTGAAGGGAACAGGTCGTTTCTCCACTAAGTCATTTCTCCCCTGGTCATTTCTCCCCTTTTTAGTAGTCATTTCTCCACTTAGTAGTCATTTCTCCACTTTTATATATAATAGGGTTATAATAGGTTTATTGTGTAAGGTAATAATTACTCTTATTATTGGATTGTTATATTGAAACATAATATCAATTAAAAGTACAAACTGATATTATTTAAGCATGTTTTTATACAAATATTTTGTTGGTTTATGAAGTGTCATTGAATCATGAATGTGATATGTTTAATCAAATCAATTCTAAGTGAAAATGGTTGTTATTATTAGCACTTGTTAAGTACAATTTTTTTCATCATTTTTTTTCCATAAACAGTGGTAATTAATGCAATTTTCTCATTTATATAATAATTTTCCTAGAAATAACTCGAATAATTTCATATGTAGTGATTTATACGATTATTTCCATGCATTGATACTATAACCTTTTATCAAAACTATGTGGTTAAAAAGACAATGAACGAATTGATTTATTTTATTTTATTTACAAGAAAAATTATCATTCCTTTTTATATTTTTAATATTTCATTTTTTAGTCAGTTACTAAATTAAACTGTAAGAAATATACTGAATAACATACAAAATTACATTTTAATTTGCACTTCAATATTAATTAATTTCATCAAAATGGTACAATTTATTTATCATAATATATTAAATTAACATTCTAAATTAAACTATTTTAGTTCAAAATGAATATTATTTACAAAATTAACATGTACATAATTCAATAACATACCTACATCTTAAATAAACCTATTATATATAAAAGTGGAGAAATGACTACTAAAACGGGGAGAAATGACCAGTGGAGAAATGACTTAGTGGAGAAACGACCGTAAGCCGTTACTGAACACGCAGCAGAATCATCATCCTAGCCTCAGTCTGTTTTACGAAAGTTTCATCATATTCTGATGATTTCGTCTGATTAGTATTAACTAAAGATACATGGGTACACTAAGAAAGTCAATGGTGAATGTTAACTAATAATAAAGTAATAAATTGATTAACATTGACCCAGTGCAAGTAAGTAATTGGCCATGATCACAAAGTTTGATTAAAAGTTCTCTGTGAAAAAAGTTGCATACCAAAAGCAACACTGGAGAAGAGATTAAATGTGACATGAAACAAAAAAATGTCATTCAATAAAACTGCTTGAAATTTTATCTGACTAAGGCAAGCAATTTCAAATTGTTCATTATAATATGGTAGATAAATGTGTCTGCTAATGCTCCGAATATGTTAACAAAGATTATTTTTGAAAGTAATGAATTAAGCTCATTTTTGCCATGCACTAGTGCTTGTTTGGCTGCATCCTATGCGGAAGCAAATAAGGCCCTGTCGTAACAATGTCCAAATTAAATAACTTACCTGAATGTGTACACTGCACGTAACTTGAAGAGCAGTGTACACATTCAGATATGTTGGGTCTTACATAAAGAACTTGGCCAGTCTGTACTCTGTTATTGTCCGGTAAATTTCCAGAATAGACTTAATTCGGAACTCAAATTTGTGGGTTTTTCCGTCCGTGCGATGTAGGTACAAACAAAGTTTGTTACACATTATTAATGAAAATCACGAAATATGGATTAAATCCTATTGTTCTTTGTACACATGTTTTCATTGTAACAGTGAAAGTTTGTTTGTACCTACATGGAAAAACCCAAATATTTGAATTCCGGATATAGTCTATTGTAAGGGAAGGTACCTAATGTCATTACACGTCTTGACTCAACTGCCCTTTGGCAACCTATATTTGGGTTTGGCAACTTGCCTGGTTGAACAACAAGCTGTATATTTTACTTTGTTTTATTTTACAGTCTATGTAAAGGCAGTAGGTGGTGAAGTACCAGCAACATCTTCATTGGCCCCTAAAATTGGTCCATTGGGTTTGGTAAGTTATTTTTACATTTGAAAGAAAATGCATTCATGTGGAAAATTGTCTGTGAAATCATTTAGTTATTTTTAGTAGTAAATTGGTCTGTCGGTCCATACCTTCTTGACAGTGAATAGTATTGGATTAAATTGTACATTAATTTCAGTTTTGGCATACATTATAAGTCGCTGAAGTTACCCTAGAGCAGTTTTGCAGCTCATTAGTTTTAGCATATTTCTTCTTCAATACAGATCTCACAGACCCAAAGTTTAATGTTATATATATTTGAATGACATAATTATTGTTCTTTCACAATGGCACAGAACCTACATTGAAGCTAGCACAGTTGGTAGCACGCAAGTCAACTGATAGAGGAGTCGGGGGTTCGATTCCCGGGCGAGGCATACTTTCGTGGAGCTTGGTCATGAAATTATTTCTACGGCCATTCCAGGAGTGAGTATGTTGGCTGATCGCCGTTATATGACCTATACTATGTGTTGCTACAGTGTTAAACCCTACAAATTAACATTGATATATCCCTACCATTACTAACTAAAGAATATAAAACTTACTTGTTAGTCAGTTGTGACATATTGACAAATCAATCAAGTTATAACAGCTATATTAGAAAAGTTACTATTTATTCACAAGGCAAGTCAAACTTAGGTTTTAAATTAGGTGATGTTTATGCTTGCAGTCCCCAAAGAAGATTGGTGATGACATTCAGAAAAACACAAGTGATTGGAAAGGTCTTAAGATTACTGTCCGTCTAACTGTACAGAACAGGCAAGCTAAAGTAGATGTTGTACCTAGTGCTGCGTCTCTTATCATCAAAGCTCTCAAAGAACCACCAAGGGACAGAAAGAAGGTTAAACATGGTATGTTGGCTAGTTAATAATTTGTAGAGCTGTCATTGATCAGGCTCAAAGCGTATCGAAGATATTGATGTATCGAGAAATAAATATCGACGATACAACAATATACATGACATTGTATATTGATTCCTTCACTGCAGTACTAAGCAGACGATTTATGTGGTCATAACCTCATGATATATGTATGTTTGTCATGAATGTTATACCTTCTGTAGACTAGAACTATTTCCTCAAAGGTGACATCAAAGTTTTAGACCTACCAGTTCATATTATGACAGAGCACCTGTTTCCACTTACAATAGAAGGTTCATTTTGTAAATTTGACACTTAATAGTGACTTAATAATTTACCTATCCAGGCTTTATTATAGATATTTTAAGATGCATATAGATTGTTGATCAGATAATGAATATCGATGGTGCAGCGATATTGTTGAAATGGATGACAGCTCTAATAATTAGCTTAGAAAATAGTCCTAAACTTCGCTGTCAAATAAAAAATGCGCCTAGATTAACTTGATATCTTTGCCAATAGTAATGAGTCAAGATTTTTAGCCAGATTTTTCCATTTTTGCGAAACCCGGGCGGGCGTCTGGTGTTGTTAATAATTGCGTTAAAGATTTTTCTTTACCATATATTTTTGTCATTTATTGTCGGATCTTAATGCTACTTCATACAATAATAACATACCATGTGATGAACAGAATTAGAACGTAACCACATCTCTACCTGGCTTATTTATGGATTATTTCCCTTTGTAATTTTTAGCGTTAAAGTTTTTAATATGTTGCATATCTCGTCATTTATGGTCAGATCTTGATAAAAATTCGGCTTTAATGTGGTTTTTACATTACATTTATTATTATCTTTAAATTGTCATTTGTTGCAATCTGTTTAATTCTATTGATTTAGTAAGGTAAATAAATGTTTGATGTTTGATTGATTGGTTATTTTCTTATTTCAGTAAAACATTCTGGTAATTTATCAATTGATGATATTTTGAAGATAGCTCGTACTATGAGAGAAAGAAGTATGGCTAAGGAATTGAGTGGAACTGTCAAAGAAATACTTGGTAAAATATTTATATCAGATATTTGTTTCTGCCGATTTCTATAGCCTTGACCTTTGCTGGTCAGGTCATGGGTGAAAATGAAGACCGTCATTGGAAATCATCACGATTTCGATGTATCGCAGAATCTTGACAGATGATTCAATATCAATTTAAAGTCATAAAAGTGACGAGAAATAAGAACCATCATGATATCAAATAAAGCAAAAAAGTTGCATAATAGTGATCTTTGGTCATTAAAATTACTAACTATGAATAAAAAATGCAGCGATAACCATCCATCACACAGATGACGACGGATGAAATAACCCAATTTTCCTTTCAGAGGCCATTTCACGGAAATGGCCGATAAGACCCGTACGTCATCGGAAAATTACGACAGTTGCTAATTTGCATATTAAACGGTGTTCCGGTAAAAAAATCATGATAAATATCAAACCTTGAAATATGCGGCACATACTTTGGTTTACCTCATTAAAGACACAACCTATCGCAAATTTGGACATCTGTGTTGCACGCTTTTTTCGGGCTAGATATAAGGTAGTATTTCAATATGTTACGATTAATGAACATACTTTCTGAGGCCCTGCAATGACTACATGAACCTAGTTCAAATGCAGTGTTGATAATGATCGTTTCATCACACACTTGAAAAATATTCATAATTGACAATGATACATGTGTATTTGCTGTTTTGGGTTTGAGTTAAAATCTTTGATGCAACTGAAGTGATTTTAATCTGTCAATACAAACGGCGAGCAATCGGGTACAGCCGCCCGATTAGCTAAGTTGGTAGCTCGCAAGTCTACTGATTGAGGGGTCGTACGTTTCATTTTAGAGCGGGGCATACTCTCGTGGAGCTTGGTTATGAAATTATTTCTATGGCCATTCTCCCTACTACCAATTATTTTAATAATGTAGCGCAGTTGTCAGTCCCTGACGAAAGTATGCGCTTAGTAGTTGGTTAAAAGCTAAATCTAAAGATTTAGCCTTTCCTGGAGTAGTGAGTCGGTTAGCTGACCGCCGTGATATAACTTATATAATGTGTGCAACGGCGTTAAACCCCAAAAAACAAGCAATCGAGTGCTGATACCACAGTGGATAAACTATTATGTTTTCCCGACTTGTTTTATCGCCATTTGTGACCCATATATGGACGGTTTAGAGGGTTTGGTAGCCAAGTTTTGCACTGTGCAAGTATGCACTCAGGTATCAGCTCACGCTGATGAAATCTGTGGTTGCCTCATGCCAGTCTCGCAAATGCCCTCCTGTCTATGTATCTTGGATCCCTCCAAACTCCCCGATTGCATAACATAGCCAAGAAACACACTTAAAGGCATTATCTTTATCTTGAATTCAAGATATGTCTATCTTTATTCCCTTTAGGCCACCAGTCCTAAGTGATCATTTGTTATACATGGTGAACAGAATCATTCAGGACAATCAATAAACCCCTGAAAATGCTATGTTCTAGGTGGTGGAGGAAGTTTTACAACTTCAATAACAACATCCCAATTTCTGTCACGAATGAAAGACCTTAGTACTTCATGTTGATCATTTGAGACAAACATAACTATCCTTCTTCTAGCCATTTTACTTGACTGTATTTTGTTTTATAGTTGGATAAAATGAGTTTATACAAGAGCAATGATTATTTCATAAAAATGTATAGTTTGCATAAACATGTATAATTTATATTTACCAAACAACCAAATTCAAAATTTACCTATGAACGGGCCTCAATTTATTTCACCTGCCAGCAAACACGAGAAAGTCATGAAACATGTAATACTTGAAATTTTCACGACTATTATGATATAACCACTATACTACAATTATCCTTGATGTCCAGGATGTATAAGTTGTGTCTTTAAATATGCGAGTCACGTGACTTACGGAAACGACTGGTAATTTTCGGCGCAGATTTTAAATCTTTTAGGACATGGCATGTCTTAAAATATTTATGAAATTTCATAATTGAATTAAATCAAGAGGCGGATACTTTTTAATTTTTTTTAACATGTCAAAAACTATTTAGATATAAATACAATATGTCAATAATGTTTTTTTTGCAAAATTAATTTTCTTTAATTTCGTCACTTATATATCTTTAAAATTTGGAATATCAATACAATTTTATAAAGCTGTCAACTATAGGACTTCTTATATATTTCTTGTTTTCTGTTAAGTATTGAAAATAAGAATTTTTGCACAATTAGCTCTTAATCTAGGAAAATGTCACAAAAAAAAATTTAGTTTAAAAAATGAATCTTTCTAAAAAAAAGATTTTCATAAGCATGCTTGTAGACCTGTTTGTTTGTTTGTTTCAAGTTAAATCCTTAAAGGCTTGAGACCTAGTTCTGACTTTAACATATCACATAATTATTTTAACTATATACATGTATGTATGTTATATTACTATAGGTACAGCTCAATCTGTTGGTTGTCGTGTTGATGGTAAAGCCCCACATGATGTTATTGATGGTATCAACAATGGAGAGTATGACATCCCTGCTGTAAGCATTTTTTTTGTGTTTTCTTTTTTATACTCCCCCCCCCCCCCCCCCCCCTATCTAGGTCAGGGTTTGTCACTAAATGTTTTACCAGGGGACCCAAAGGAACCCCTAGTCGGCTACTCAAAAATTTGTTCTAAACATTAGGGATTCCTAACATAAACGACCAAAAAATGGATACAATTCATGGCATTTTTCAGAAATCATGACAGAATCCCTAGCTGAAAATCACTGGGATTCCTCCCCAGTTTTTAGGATCCTCGGAATCCTAGGACACTGTTAGTTTCAAACCCTGTAGGTTTGACATAACAAAATTAGAAGTCTTAGTATTAAAGTTCTGTCCATCCATTCTATTAATTAGTTTTTCAATGTAAAATATGAAGATTTTGTCTAGACCAACAAAATCAATTTTCTAAACTTAAACAGTTAGTGTTGATGTAGGATGGATGGGATCTTTTTCACTCATAAAACAAAAGTTCATATTAGATTTATTGTAGTATTAAAATTCATTCACAAACATGTTCCAGTTCTTATTTGAGTGTTTATTGTAGCCATATTGAAAGTTGTTTTAGCTATATTCCATGTTTCTAGCACTGATATGATGAGAACTTTTTGACTTTCGTTCTTCTGAATGGTTATGTTGAAAATATGTTTATCTCTGATTAGTGACATTATTTGATATTATAATTTGTATATTAGCTTATTGCCTGCCGGGCTAGCTCAGTCGGCAGCTCACAAGTCTACTTATAAGGGGTCGTTGGTTTGATTCTTGGGCGGGGCATACTTCATGGAGATTGGTCATGAAGTAATTTTCGATGGCTATTCTCCCTCCTATTACTGATTCTTAATCATGTAGGGCAGAAGTCGGTCACTGACAGTAGTATGTACCTAGTAGTTGGTTTACAGCTTAATTCAGAGTTATAGCCTTCCAGGAACAGTGAGTAGGTGGACTGACCTCTGTGATATAACCTATAGATTGTGTTGCTACAGTGTTAAACTCAACAAAAAAACTTTCTTAAACAATTATTGATTTCATATAAGATTAATACAGAGCTGTTTGTTAACTTTCACTTCTGAGATTCCTATTAAAATCACGCAAGATCATTGAGTTGCCTGGTGTATTCAATTAGCACTAATATGATGAGAAAAATCTTGACTTTCGTTCTACTGAAGGTTAATGTTGATTTATAAATATTGTTCTATCTCTGAGTAGTGCTGACCAATTGAATAATGTACACCTTACTTCATTATTATTTCTTAGCAGTGAATCTGCTATTTTTGTCATTTTAAGGGAAACAAGCGTTAACCTGCCTAAACTTTATTATAATTAGCTGCTTCCATGTGCATTTCAGAAAGGTTAATTATACCCCCGCTTCGAAGAAGAGGGGGGTATACTGTTTTACCCTTGTCCGTGCGTGCCTCCGTCCGTCCGTCCGTCCGTTACAAAATTTCCGTCGCAGTTTTCTCAGCAACTATAACATGCAGCAGCCTAATACTTTGCATATTGCTTCATCCCATAGTCCCATGTGGTGTAAAGCGATTTCATGCTCCATGCTCATCTACTTCCTGTTTGTCGCAGATTTTTAGATTTTTGCGGGGGTATCACTAGTGAGCATTAGCTCACAGATTTACTTGTTGAATTTGTTCAAATTATTAATGGACACAGTGGATTTATTGAGATGTCAATACAATTTAGATTATTTTACGGCTTCAAGCACACCTAACCTAGCTTTCCTTGACCCTTGTCTATAACCAGTATTCACCTACCCTTCCATGAGGCTGTAAACTTTTCCATATTCCTTATAGTTCGTTTTTCCTCAACTGTCAAAACATGAATAATTTCACGGTGACTTCATTTCTTGTCTAACAATTGTGATATTGAGATAGTGTGTATGAAATTATTCAAACTTAGACAATTGAGAAAAAAATGGACTATAATAGTGGAGGAAAATAGACATTTTAATGCTATCAACTGTAGTAATAAAGCACTAATATGATGAGAAAAATTTTGACTTTCGTTCTACTGAAGGTTAATGTTGATTTATAAATATTGTTCTATCTCTGAGTAGTGCTTTAGTTATCTATAGTTATCCATCGTTGGCAACCACAGTACTTACTTCCATTACACTCCATGTGTGCTGTGGGCAATTTGACTGGCAAAAATCTTGTTTTCATGAATATGCATGAGGCAGGGAGACCAATCTTTTTCCAATGAAATCATATTACAATTAAATACCTTTCAATAACAATGACGTCATACATGGATTTTGCTCCACCGCTTTAGAAAAACTACTCATCAAGACTGTCATTTTAAATGGTAAACCAAACCTTAGATATAAAACATAATTTCATAAGCTAGTTTTATGCAGTGGTTTCCTTGCAGAACCAATGACAATGCCTCATTTATTATTCACGATGACGAGATTTTCCTAACCAAATGACTATAATGCAGCAAAGCAGAGTATTGTATTGAGTGATAAACATTAATGTAGTTATCAGAAACCTTAAAATTTGTATTTCCTGGGATGGAAAATTACCAAGTCACTGCAGTATTGTTTGCTTACGTTAGCTTACCCTTTCAGTTTCATTTTACTTGCTTAAAAATGTCAAAATATAATCCTGTCATTACTTAAAATGAATGATTTTTAAAACTGTTCCTCTTTATATTTTCAGGAGTAAAAGCTCAAGTCATTGGGATTTTATGTGAAGAGAAAAACAATAAAAAAATTGAAAAAAATCTTTGATCTTTGTCTTTATATGTTGACTGTTAATAGGCAGTTGATGAACTCAAATTTGTTTTTCCATTTGAGTACTGGCAGTACAAACTAAGTTTTTTACACATTATTGCTGAAAAGCATTAAAACATTAAATATTTTGTACACATGTTCATTTAGGTGTGAACGTTAGTTTGGACTGCTGGGGAAAAACCAAATATATGAATTCTGGATGTAGTCTTGGATTGTATTGACACCTTATTTCAAAATGGTTTATTGTTCTCATCAAGTACACCAGTTAATATTATGATTCCATCAATTTTTATACGCCCGTTTTGAAAAAACGGTCGTATTATGTTATGATGTTGTCCGTCTGTCCGTCCGTGGACAATTGCTTGTCCGGATGATAACTCCAGAAAGGATATACCTAGGTTCCTAAAATTTTATGTGTGGATAGCCCTTGGGTAAAGGAGGTTCCCTATTGATTTTGAGACCCCAGGGTTAAAGGTCAAGGTCACTGGGACTTAAAATAGGTAAAACTTGTCCGGACAATAACTGAACCACCAATGTACCTAAGTTCACCAAATTTAATGTAAGAGTAGCCCATGTGTCAAAGATGTTCCCTATTGGTTTTGGGGCCCCTGCATGAAAGGTCAAGGTCACAGTGGCATCATATGGGGAAAAAACTTGTCCTGACAATAACTTAACAACCAATCTACCTAGGTTCACCAAATTTTATGTGAGAGAAGCCCATTGGTCAAGGATGTTCCCAATCGGTTTTGGGGCCCCTGGGTCAAAGGTCAAGGTCACTGGGACATCAAATTGAAAAACCTTGTTCGGACCATAACTCGACAATGCCTGTACCTAGGTTCACCAAATTTTATGTAAGAGTAGCCCATGTGTCAAATATGTGCCCTATAGGTTTATGGGGCCCCAGGTTCAAAGGTCAAGGTCACAGGGGCATTATATGGAAAAACTTTGTCCAGACAATAACTGAAACATCAATGTACCTAGGTTCACCAAATTTTATGTAAGAGTACCCCATGTGTCAAGAATATGCCCTATTGATTTTGGGGCCCTTGGGTCAAAGTTCAAGGTCACAGTGGCATCATATTGAAAAACATTGTCCGGGTAATAACTCAACAATGACTGTACCTAAGTTCACCAAATTTCATGTGACAGTAGCCCATGTGTCAAGGATGTACCTTATCAGTTTTGGGAAAACAGGGTTAAGTTTAAATCTTAAACCAGAAGATATCAAATTACCAAGCTGTGACTTCAAATGTTCTATCAATATGTTTATAAAGTCAAAACGGCAAACAATGAAACACTTGTCCAGACAATAACTGAACCACCAATGTACCTAGGTTCTCCAAATTTTATGTGAGGGTAGCCCTTGGGTAAAGGTTATGCCCTATTGGTTTTGGGGCTCCTGGGTCAAAGGTCAAGGTCACAGGGGCATCATATTGAAAATCCTTGTTTGGACAATAACTCATCAACTACTGTACCTAGGTTCACAAAATTTTATGTGAAGGTAGCCCTTTTGTCAAGGATGTTCCCAATAGGTTTTGGGGCCCCAGACCCAAAGGTCAAGGTCACAGAGGCATCATATGGAAAAACCTTGTCCAGACAATAACTGAACAACCAATGTACCTAGGTTCACTAAATTTGGCGTGAAAGTAGCCCATGTGTCAAGGTTATGCCCTATTGGTTTTGGGGCACCTTGGTCAAAGGTCAAGGTCACAGGGGCATCATATTGAAAAACATTGTCCGGATAATTACTCAACAATGATTGTACCAAAGTTCACCAAATTTCATGTGAGAGTAGCCCATGTGTCAAGGATGTACCTTATCAGTTTTGGGAAAACAGGGTTAAGTTTAAATCTTAAACCAGAAGATATCAAATTACCAAGCTGTGACTTTAAATGTTCTATCAATATGTTTATAAAGTCAAAACGGCAAACAATGAAACACTTGTCCAGACAATAACTGAACCACCAATGTACCTAGGTTCTCCAAATTTTATGTGAGGGTAGCCCATGGGTAAAGGTTATGCCCTATTGGTTTTGGGGCTCCTGGGTCAAAGGTCAAGGTCACAGGGGCATCATATTGAAAATCCTTGTTTGGACAATAACTCATCAACTACTGTACCTAGGTTCACAAAATTTTATGTGAAGGTAGCCCTTTTGTCAAGGGTGTTCCCAATAGGTTTTGGGGCCCCAGACCCAAAGGTCAAGGTCACAGAGACATCATATGGAAAAACCTTGTCCAGACAATAACTGAACAACCAATGTACCTAGGTTCACTAAATTTTATGTGGAAGTAGCCCATGTGTCAAGGTTATGCCCTATTGGTTTTGGGGCACCTTGGTCAAAGGTCAAGGTCACAGGGGCATCATATTGAAAAACATTGTCTGGGTAATTACTCAACAATGACTGTACCTAAGTTCACCAAATTTCATGTGACAGTAGCCCATGTGTCAAGGATGTGCCTTATCAGTTTTGGGGAAACAGGGTCTAGTATAAACCTTCAACCAGAAGATATCAAATTACCAAGCAGTGACTTCATATGTTCAATCAATATGTTAACAAAGTCAAAATGGCAAACCATGGAAATAATGCTATATTTAATAAGTAAAATGAATTTAGTTCACCAAATTTTATGTGAGGGTAGCCCATGTGTTAAGGATGTTCCCAATTGGTTTTGGGTCAAAACTGGGTCAAAGATCTAGGTCACAGGGGCATCATATGGACAATCCTTGTCCGGACAAGAACTAAACAAGGACTGTACCTAGGTTAACCAAATTTTATGTGGATCAGCCCATTTGTCTAGATGTAATGTGTTGATAGCTCTTTGGTATTTGATGTTCTTTTTTGATTTGGAAACCCCAGGGACAAAAGTCAAGGTCACAGGGACCTAATTCATATTGAAACATTTTCCGGACAGTAACTCAATAATAATTGTACCTACATTGTAGGTTTTCCAAATCTTATTTAAGGGTAGCCTTAATGTCTAGCATATGCCCCTTTGGTTTTAGGTCCCTGTGTTAAAGGTTAAAGTCAAAAGAAAAATCATGAGGAAAAACATTGTCCAACAACCAACTTTACCTAAGATCACCAAATTTTATGTATCAATACTCTTTGGGTCAAGGGCGAGAACTTTTGGTTCTGAGGCCCCAGGGTCAAGGTCACTGGAAGTTTGTATGGGAAAACTTTGTGTCGGTGATAGATCAACCATGGCTGTACCTAGGTTCTCAAAATCTTTGCTTTGGATAGCCCTCCTGTTAAGAATGGGACCTATTCTGAGATCCCGGGGTCATTGGTCAAGGTCACAGGGACTTTATATGAGATAGAACACAGCATGGACTGCACACGGGCGTATAATGCCCCGCCCAGCGGAGCTCTTGTTATGGAATTGTCTCCCTTTATATTATTTGTGTAGGAAAACTTGAGTGAACAGCTCCTATGTATCTCGAGGAGTTTGGACCAAACATTCACATAAGTTAGTTATAACATTTTATTGACATCATTAATGGCAAAATACATATCAAGATGACAGAAGTGTGCTCTCTAGTTTATTGTCCCTTAGAAATTGTGTACCCTAGTACAACATACTGCTGGTGTTTAGTTATTTGGGAACACGATTGAATAACCTATTGGTGTAGTCAACTTGACTTTAACTTGGCAATGTGTTGGCAGTAAGCTTCCATGCTATGGTAGGCCTTCACATGTAGATATCATAATATAAACTGCATGGTGTAATTTAAGGGATTAGGAGTTGGCTCCTTTTTGATAGAGCTAAATCTGGATCTAGCTAACTGCAGAAAACCGCATTACATCTAAATATTCATAAAACTGCTGACGTGACCAATCTTAAGAAGTCGTTACCTTAGGTGCATTCAACAATGCGAGCGCCTGCTTCGCAAATTGTTTGGCTATTAAATGCCTGCAAGCGCCCACTGTAAAATCCCAAGATGGCAAATCATATAGCACATTATTGAAAATTGTGGGTGGGGGGAATTGTTTCTGCTTGCAATCGTTCAATAGCCTAACAATTCTTGAAGCAGGCGTTCGCTTGAGCGCTCGTATTGTTGAACACGCCTCTGCTACCATATCGTTTGTCAGTGATAGTGAAACACTTCTCCACATTTCTGCATTACAATAGTGGCTGGTCCTGATTCACGTGCATGATTCGCATCTTTTCTAAAATAACTATAACTACACAAAAGCAGATCCAGGATTTCTTGAAGATGGTTTGACTAGATGAATTTCAGTGGTGCTTATCACAAAAATTCTTAGGAAAAAAATCTTCGTACGTCAGTTTCATATAATTAACACTTCGAAGTCAGACAGATAATAAGCATAAAAATGATATGATATTCAAAAGGTATACACAAATCTACATGATTTGTATAATATTTGGAATTGATAAGCCAAAAAATGAGCGTATTAATAATGTTTCTTAATTTTGACTTACGAAGATTTTTTTCGTAAGATTTTTGTGAAAAGCACCACAGGTTTGGGATGTACATACTGATTTATCTAAGACTTGTGTTTTGCTTGTGAAAAACGTATGTAGTACTATAAAGATACAGTTGATAACTAGGAGTAATGTAATGCACCGTACATGTATACTTAAACGCTAAAGTTTTGCAACAAAATTGGTCAACATTTAACATCAGACAAACTCAAGTTGTTTTTTATTTATGTATAATTCATTCATTTGACCATACAATTTCATAAAAAAAGTTACATTTTCATGGTCGAATTATGCCGTAATTCGATTTAAAAGTAGCACACCCAAAACAGTAAAGTCACACAAAGTAAACCTAGTAATGGCACGCACCCCAGTACTGTAATTTCCACATCTGACGCGATTAACAGCTGTGCATCATCGCCGCATTGAACCCACGATCCTCCTGATAAATTCATGCGGCATAGAATCTTATTCTCGTCGCAAAGCTGCTTGCAGTTCTCCAACTTTCTGTACATTTATTCCACGCACGTTTCGCTTTAGGTAGACCCAAAAATGTTCAATCGGATTGAGATCCGATGAGTATACTGGTCATAGAAGGGTACAAATATTGTTATCCAGTAGGAAATGCTGAATAAAACGAGCCATATGATGTCGAGCGTTATCTTGTAACACCATGCCGGGGATTGCAGCAAAGTATGGTAAAATAACATGGCGCAGAATCTCATCCAAATAACATTGTGCGGTGAGTCCTAGGCGTGCACGTCTGTTACGCCGCACTGCCCCTCGTCCACGACCGTTAATAAAGATTAGCTCAGTTTTCTCCAGGAATCTCTGCTGCAGTTCGTGTTGCTGTCTTGCGCTTTCGTAGGTGCATTTAACGTATAGTCCGGCCCTGACGTAACTGTGTTACACGTGGTCGTTCGGCACGTGAAGGGCACAGCTACTTTACTGTCTCAGACTCGCGAAATTAGTCTGCAAACGACTTGTAGTCGACCTTTGCACACCAACTTCTCTAGCGACAACAGCTTAATTAAGGCCAGCTTCCAACATCGGCACTGCACGTGCACGTTGCTCATTTGAAAGCTTTATTGCATAACCATAAAACCTAAACCAATATGGTTTTGTTTTTCATACAACGACACTCTAATCTTTCAAATTTGTTGGAAGAATTGAAGAAAAATAACATTTTGATTTTGTGCACGTGCAAAATGAGAAAATGGAGGAGAGTGCAATTCAGATACACTCCGAGAGCATATCGATGAAAATTACACACGATGTTTTGGAGAGAGTCCTGCACATCTGTACTTAGTCGGGACATAATTTTATGAACATTGCCTCGTGCCTAGAATTGATCATTAAAGTGTTGCAAAACTTTTGCGTTTAAGTATAAAATAATGTTGATCCTGAACATTATCTTTATGTCTTATTAGCGCATTAGAACCAGAGTCTATAACTTAATATCGCTTTCCTTTACATGTACAGTCCCCCATATACATGTACATGTATACTATCATAAATGAAATTTCTTGTTAAGTTTGATAAAAATTGTTACTTTCTAACACTTCGATGGTTTCAATTCGAAGTCTTCCTGGTCAGTGATTAGACATGTTTAAAAGAATCTGTAAGCCTACAGAAACTATCTTAACCCGAACTTTTTCTATGATGGGAAAACAGGTCATGAACAAGACTTAAAATTACTAGCGATAAATCGTCCTAAGTAAATTTCATTTAAATCATGATTTGTATATACAGTTGTATAGGCCTACTGTGTGACTGAAAGTAAAAAGTACTTGACCAAATCAACTGGCCAAGTCGGAACTCCTAATTTCTGTATATAACCACAATACGAATGGAGGTTTTGGTTAGGTTTAACGTCGTAGCAACGCACAGAATAGGTCATATCGTGGCGGTTAGTCACCTACTCATCGTTCCTGGAAAGGGTTAATCTTAGCAAAACTTATTTGTAACTGACAACTGCCCTACATTATTTAGAATCAGGAACAGGAGGGAGAACGGCCGTAAATTCATCACCAAGTTTTTGGTGCTAGTTGAGGAAGTGTACAGACTTAACCCTGTAGCGTAAAAATAGTCACGATTACCTGCCCCTTACCACTATCGTTAATGGGTCAGGCATAGAGCAATAATGGCAGCACCCACCAAGGCACCTTTAGGTTACAAATTGTTCTTTACTTTTCTCTTTATTTTGCATAAATGATTTAATTACGATGGTCGTTTTGGTAGGAGTTCATTGAAATTCGATTTTTCTTTGTGCGCTTAAATTTAGCGATTGACCAAAATCATATTCTCAAAGTAGAAACGATCGGGAAGTTGACTATTTCTCGTTAGAATGTCGGATACTTTATTTAGTATAAATGTAACCTTACGACTAGAAATAAGGTGTCCACTGTGATTACTGTACTTATTTCGTTTGCTTTAAGTCTACATAATGAGGAATGTTCATTTGAAAACATAATTATTTGATATCTTATACAATACATCGGGCGCCGCCATTATTCTGCTTTGCCTGACGTACCTTTACCTGTCAAAGTTCGACTGCGAACCAGACAAGCGTAAATATAGCCCCTCAAATTTTATCAGTTCATTGCAACTCTGAATTAAATATTCTTCCAGTAAAGTGATGAAGTAAACTTATTTTATAAGTACACAGACGACAGGTGTCATCGTTACATGAACATGATTGTCATTCTCGTGTTTTGATACTTTGACATGTGACCACAATATGTTGCAATATACTAATGACTGAACGACACAGATACGAACCATCTGTTCACAGGTGGTCATAATGAGGGTTAGAGGAAGTCCTTAGAAAAACTAACATACCTATTTATTTTTAATTTAAATATTTGTTATTTAATGCAGATATGATACTGCACTCGTCTACTGTTCATGCAAATATTCGTTAACAAAGATTTTATCATGCCAAGGTTTATACATAGGATTTTCCCACTTTTTGTTGATATTTGAACGGTCTAATAAATTATAGGGTTTTTTTTTGATGAAGTGGAAATATTCCAGTTTTGCCCGCACATTTTCGATATACGTACTGTGAAATGGTTTTCAATTGTAAGTGGTACATACCTTACTCATGGACGGATCCAGCGGGGGGGGGTGAGGGGGTCCGGACCCCCCTAGAATTTGGAAAACTTGATGTCCGTTAGTGTATTTCTGGCTCGTAAGTCATTTTTAATTAATATGAAGCAATTTTACTCGGTGCTTAACATAGATTTAATGGTTATGTAGTTTTTATTATCAATATGTTGCATTTTTTCTGCAAAATGTGTATAATGTGGTAGTGGTTCGAGGTTCGGACCCCCCCCCCCTTAGAAAAGTTCGGACCGCCCTAGAAAAGTTCGGACCCCCTAGAAAAAAATCCTGGACCCGCCCCTGTTACTAATTAAACCCGATTTTGAGTAAAGAAGAACATTATTGAATATGTAAGTCAGTGGGGTTAATGTATGCCACTCTGACAAGATTAGTAAAATATAACAATAGCATAATTCACAAACGTATAAGCACGTTTACATTTTAAATGTCTGTTAATTGATGCATGTATTTATCAACATACTCATATATATACAGTCATCTATTTAATAAGCCCTAAATGTGGATACAACATGTTACATTTGGCCACAGGTCAGATAGTGATAAATCTGTTTTGTAGGATGTATTATTCATTATAAAATTACATTTGTTCAACCATGTTTATTTAGTGTTCTGACGAGAATAGTGTCATTTTCCAACAAATATTACAACCATGGTGAAATTGTATTTGACGATATATCTAATTCAAGGTAATGACGATTTTCTATTAATTATATTAATATAATACTAAACAGTAATTTTTCCTCGAAAGTTGTCTAGCTACTACAGACTAATTTCTGATATTTTTCATAATCGTTTTTTCGCATTCAAGACTTTGAAATTTAAAATAGGTAGCTGTACAATTAGGAACTTTAGACAGTTATCTTTCCCTGATAAAATCTGAAGCAATCCAATTGGTCAGTAGGTCCTTACTGTTGGAATCCTCGGATTTTATCATTGAATTCCTATGTAAGGGTAACAAAATATTTCATCTAATATCTTTCTTGTTAATGAAGATATTAACTGAAGTGATGGAATTTAGATAGTTCTTCAACTTAAAAATAATTAGATGGAATTTCAAACAAATAAAATGATATACAAAAAAAGTTATTTAAGATTAAATTTGGCAAATTAACATTGAAAAGTAAGGATAAAATCCGAGTAATCCAACTAATTCGCGAAAATTAAAACTATCATATAATAACGCTGCTCTTTAAAATTCCGTCATTGTACAAAATACAACAAGTATTAGCATTTCCAAAAATGCTTGAAATCGACGTTTAGCCGTGTATTACAACATCTCCTTCCAAGTAGTATACGTCAACGCTATTAGCCGTGCCAAGTCTATTTAGAGAATACCGGGATTTCCGTGACCCGCTAACGATATGTAAAACATTTAGACCTTTTTGATTCATTGTACGGAACCTTCCGGGCTGATAAAAATACATCGAATGAACAGGTGTTGTCCAGGTCTTGTTCGGATTATGCACGTAAAACAGCATTATGGTAGACTCTAGAATTGTTTCTGTCTATTTGGCATATAGGAACTTCATTCAATTTTTTAGCAAACCAAAATATTCCGGCGAACAATAAGAATCAGTGGGGCGTTCCCAATGGTTAACGTTAAGCGAACAGCGATATTTATGAGGGGCGTGACTTAAACCTGTCTCAGTGGATACTGGTTACGCCTCTCAGCTGATTGGATACAGATAATCTTCTCCCGTAAAAATAGATTCGCCCATTAGTAGGGAAGATAAGTTAGCATTTTTTTCAACAAATGGGAGTTTTAAAGAGAAAACAAATATGTTACAGTTAGTTTTGCATTTTCTGGGTCTTAAATGCAGCTTTCTTGAAACTGGTACTCATTCCTATTCTGATTATTGTATTTTCTGGTAATACCCGACAAAAGATGGCGTCCAGACGAGTCAATTCACGCACCCCTAAATTGACAATTTGCTGTCCATTTTTCTATCATGTGACCTCAAATGCATCGTTTTGATTGGCTTAAGGCAACCGGTGTCGACTACAAAATACTCAAATCTTGATAATTGTATATATCGACGTACAGGTACGTCGATAATGAATTGTATTGCTACTGCATCAAATTTCAAGATTGGATAGTCGTTATTTTTACTATTCATTTTATTCGCTATACGCGCAATAGAGACGTAATATTTTATCTGTACATTTCATTTGTTTTAGTTGCAGCTTAAGTTTTCTATCAACCACCATAACTTATGATTATTATTGTAGTGTTTATGCATCTGATTGAATTAGCACTTTGTACCCGAACTGGAGACACTAACTAAAATGCAAGTGCATTATTTCGTTTGTATAGACTAATAGGAATGCTCTATGTTTAGGTTGATCATTTTAAAAATGCATACTTAACGAAACTTCTAAGTACTCCGATTTCAGTATTGTAAGAAGTTTTATTTCTCAACTTTAAAGTCTGATCGATGATGGAAATGTGTTTTGGACCATACTGACCTTTGCTTTCATGATTTTCATGCTACTTTTTCAATGCAAAATCATTTTTGTCGCGCATGCGTTGATATGGGAAGATTTTCTAATTGTTTTGATTGAACAGAAAGCAATTATAAGTCTTATTCTGCAGGTGACGCACCGTCTGGCAAAAGACCTATGGCAATTTCTCGTTCTTGAAGCAACATTCGAGACATTTCTTGATTTTTCGTTGTGCATATCAGCACACTAATGATTTTCACTAAAACTGACAACGTGTAATTTTTTCACGATAAGCACGTGCGTATTTCCGCTTTTCTGCACATGCACGACAAAACTAATTTTGCATCAATTAAGAAGCATGAAAACCATGGAAGCAGACGACAGTATAGTCCTGTACACATTTTCATTAACGATCGGACATAAATGTTGAAAAATGAAAAATTCTGACAACATTGACATCGGTGTAATTAGAAGTTTCGTTAAGTATTTAAGAATACAGGAAAATGATGTTTATTTTCTAACTTACTAAATGCTTATATGTTTCTTTATCAATCTAACTTGCCTCGATAATGTTTATTATTTTCACACGTCATACATTAAATCCATATACTATTACATTATTTTGAGGTTGCAACATTCCACTGTCGATGTGTTTTGGAAATATTATGTTTATTCTTTATTTTTGCAGTTATGTATGAAGCATCTTCTGGTCAAGCTACGAGTATTTGTCCAGTGGTTATTTGTGATCCTCGTACTGCAATGTGTCCACATAGAGTATATTATTCATTTAGAAATGTCGTATGTCCAGCATGCAACATATGTATTAAGCCAGGTAAGAATTGATAACGTACACGTAGTTCAAATATTCTATACTTGTATACATGTATACTCAATTCAAAATAAAGTCGATATTTCTATTGTTCTTGGTATTCTATCGACATAAACGATGAAAATGAGATTACATGTATTTAAAGTTTCAGCACATTTTGTTATTATTTGTATTTATATTGAAATCGAAGATCTGAGAAAGTAACGGAAATTATATTTTAAAAGCTACAAGTAGAATTTCGAAAATGTTTACACCATTAGTTTAACAACCCTTAGCACTCTACAAACCATGTTGTATTGTTCGTTTTTTTTCTCAACTATCAAAGCTTGAATAATTTTACGGTGACTGAATGCATTGTTTTTGTACTGGCAGCCTAATTGTTATTAAACATATGTTGACTAAAACATATCATATGGCATAAGCAGCGTTTCTCGATCATAATACACACTTTCGGAAACTCATGGATGTATTACGACTTAAATTTTAACAAACGCATTCACCGTGTATTTATTCATGCTTTGACAGTTGAGAAAAAACGAACAATATATAGCGATTAAATATAAAAATATGACAATTTCAGTTTTATGTAACATCACGCGGTTAAAAAAAAGAAGAATAAAAAGTCAAAATTTTTTACGTATTTGTTACTTTACATATCTTAAACACGTTTTAACACAATACATGTTCATTCTATGGACTGATATTTTACATGTTACACACTTTCAGGATCACCGGTAGATACAGAAGGATGTCCTCAACTACCATGTAAAGATAAAATGCCACGTGGAGCTTGTTTTCAACCATGGGTTCGAGATGGATGGATCAATTATGAAGGACTAAAATGTCCAACTTGTGAATCGATACTATGTAATTTCAATCAATAAAACATGATAATGATAACTTATAATAAATAAACCTACAACAAGTGTTTGTCTGTTATTATTTTACTGACTATTGAACGTCTATGAACATAGAGATTCAATTTAGTCTAATTGATCCGGTAAAAGTAGTCCTATATGTAAAACCCTAATTCGGAAAACCTCGACCTTTCATGAATAGCGAATGGCCGAAGAGTTCCGAATGGTAAAACCCTCTGCAACTTATTTTTCATTTAGACACTGATTCTGTTACGTTACAGAATAATGTTCAAATGTGAAACGAGTTACGGCGGGTCTTATATATAGGACTAAGGTAAAAGGTGACGTAACTTCTTAGCTTACACAGTTTTGATTTAAAATTTGTAAGCAACTTATGTTTTGGGAAGAGTTTTAAGACAAAGGTTAAAAATGAATATACCTGCCTTGTGGTTGGTTCGAAAATTACTTAGTGAGGTTTTGCTTATTTCTGCCTACCTAATCGGGGTTCGAATATCACTAGCTACCTGGTGGACCATGGTCCATTTAGCTACAAAGTATGACAAATAAACCATTATGCTTAATATGATGCATTAAATATTAAGAATCCTCGGGAGTACGTTTTGCTATATCTTTCATATCTTTCATAAACGATTCAGAGAAAAATGGAGCAAATAGCTCCATTGGGACGTTGTTTGTATCAGGTTAAAAAATAACACTTTCTGATACAGATATTTGTTAGATTTTAAGAAAGGAAAGTAGTAATTTGTGTGAATGACCTGGCAATGTGAAATATTTACTTATGTAACCATGGGTATTTACTTAAACGCAATGTGTCCGTTATACTTGAATAACTTACAAGACATTGCCTGTTGCATTACAATGTTACATTCATTTTACTTTATGGTCATTCACATGGCTACTGGCTATTTTTGTTAATAACTTAAGTGGTAATACCAGTTTTATAAAAAAAATGTTGTGCCGAAACGTCTACGACTTTTAACAATAATTTGCCATGTAGTTTACCTTTTATAATTACTTTTACACTTTTGTAATTTTTTTTTTTTTATCATTTACTATAATATGAATAACTGAAGACAATCATATTAGCCTGAGGTCACAGGCTAAAGGGTTAACCAATTATTGAACCAATAGAAAAATCTTGAAGTAACCATAATATTATTGCGTATATATTAACATTCAAAATTGACTTTATGACAAAACTCGGCCTTTATGAGATTCGGAACCAATCAAAATGTCCGAATCCCATAATAAAGACCGTACGTGTTTTCCCATTATAGCTGAGTATTTAGTTATAATGCCGTAGTGAACGCCATATCAGCCCTGAATCTGAAGTCCAATATAGTACAGTTAATTAATAAAATTGTATAAAGTATCAATATATGTAGTTACCAAGCACGATGTATCATGTAATTCATGTTTCCTTTTTGGTTGGGGTTAACGCCATAGCAACACATTGTTAGGGTATAATACGGCGGTCAATCAACTTGCCTAATCATTTATCCTAGAATATCAAAATCTCTGGATTTAACTGTTAACCAGTTACTAAGCATATAATTCTGCCTTTGGCCTACATCAGTTACTGTCCTTCATGATTTATAATCTGGTAATCGAACACTCGACCCCTCGGTCAGTCGCGTGCCACTGACTGAGTCAGGCGGGTGGACAAATTAGTCACGTCAATTGGATGAAAACAATAGAGAAAACAGGTTTAAAAATATACTTATTTTAAAGAGTAAATACATTCAATTTTTTACTATATAATGTTTTTCTGAAATTCACGAAATTCCGTTTCAAATTTCGGACATACATGTATGACACAAACTACCACCTAAACGTTATAATATCACAGAAAAAATCATCTGAATGCTTATCAATATTATTGTAAAGCAGTACAGTTGACTCATACTTGTCAGGGCTGAATTCAAGATATTACTTACATGTACTGGTCAATAGTCTCGACTTTACTATAGATTACATTAAAATATTCCCTAGAGATCAATGTATGTAAAATATTCTCCGTAGATCAATGTTTGAGCGGTCATAATGATGTTTACTATATATCCTGAATTGTACAATAATACAAAGTTGAATAACCTACAAGTGAAGTGTACATAATAAAAGTATTTACAAAAACAAGATGACTACATACGTATCATATATATATAAGAGAAGAAACAGTTCTTAAACATTAAACCGATATACTACGACTGAACGGATACATATTTACTTAACTATAACATTATATTATTGTAAAAAAGGATACATTTTATATTCGCTGATATAACTATGCACTTGTAAGTATTCTTTCTTTTATAAAAGTTTTGTTAAACTTTTATTTAATTTCCGTTGGTTGATGATATTGTCTTTATAACTGTAAAATGTATTATAAGGTTTGAATCAGGTATGTACATATATCGGCAGTAAATATTGCGCTCACGTTTGTAGAGATCACTGGCACCATATGGAATAATTTCTACGGCCATTCTCGACGACATTTATCAGTCAATGACGGAACATGCCACTGGCACCAGAGTCCTTAAACATGCTTAATACGCACACATATCCTTTAATGAACATATTTATCCACGAACTCAATTAAACTCGGACCCGTATACATTATCGTATACAAGTTATAACTATACTTTCATTATATAAGGTAGTGCTCATGTATACACTGGGGACTACAGATAGGGACGTACGCATTATTTTATTATCATGAATTATGAACTCAGGTGCCAGTGGTAGAGATCATTGAAATGAAGCTAATGGCATTTTTGTAAAAGTTGGATACCTGTTTAAAACACCGTTTTTATATATGCTTTAAGTGTATAACCAATTATATTCATGTATATTCTGTGCATTGGCATACATGTACTTTAGTAATCCAAAGGCACGATGTTAGAACTATACTATAAAATAGTAGAGTTAGTCATACACGAACAAATTTGAAGATCATGATGCTTCTGGTAATAATTAAATCCAGGGATTTAGCCTTTCCTGGTACTTTGGGTATTTTGACTGACCACCGTGATATGACATATACAACGTGTTACGGCGCACCAACCAATACAATGAAATATAATTTAACATAAAAACATAATTAATACATTATGAAAATATACTCAAATTTAAATAAACTTGAAATTACCGGCTCCATGAAAATACAACTAGAAAATAAGTAACCATGTGTGCATATCTTAATTAAATTTCTATTTCTATATTTCAGATTCGGATACCACGATTCCTTTCATCACCATGACACAGTCTCATATTTACACGTCCATCAACATATACGAGTCGTAGTGATGGGAGCAGCTTCAGTTGGGAAAACTTCAATCATTCAACAAGCACTTTACCATCATTTTCCTGACAGGTATAAAGAGACTATTGAAGACACATTCCTGTACAAGGGAGATAACTGCGACTTGGAAATAATTGATACTTCCGGATCACACAATTTCCCAGATATGATGAAGATTGCAATAATGGCTGCCGATGTGTTTATTTTAGTATTTTCTGTTGCTGATTGGAGTACGTTTGATAGAATAACAGCTTTAAGACAACAAATACTACAATTAAGAAGTGATGATATTCATATTATTGTGGTTGGAAACAAAACGGATGTAGTAGAACGTGAAATTCAACCGGAAGTTGCCGAATCTATTGCGTCCATTGATTGGCATTGTAAATATCACGATGTTTGTGCCAAAAATGTGGAAAATTGTTGTGACGTTTTTAATGACGTCATCGGATGTTTCCCGAACTTATATGGTGAGAAATTAAAGAAACAAGTTGAAAGAGAAGAAATTCTTCTGCCTGCAAGACGAGTTCAAAAACACAGTCACAGTCATAAACTACGATCTTCTATTCAGTCATTTGTGAAAAAAGTTCAGAACAATGTGTCTCAAATACTTGAATGAGTATGTCAGTATGTTGTCACATTTTAATGTTAACTTCTTTATTTGCTTGTTATCATTTCATTATCATTTACCTAGTAATTCTACGAGTCAAGGTCTTTCTTCAAAAAAGAATAGTCGCGTTTTGTCTGTCTAAAGTTTAAGCATGTTAATGGTTTGCTTTGTATCCAGAGGTTATCAAAATTTATTTCTGGTTTCCAAAACTGTACAACCCGCTTTCTGATTTTATCAGGTGCGGCGTTAAATTGTCCGATAACAGTATACACACAGGTTCCAGGGCCGGATCCAGAAGGGTCGTAAGTGGGGGGGCACAGGGGTGGGTTCGGGAGGGGTACCCCCTCCTGACGGGATAAAAATTTTGGAGTTTTTCACATGTCAAAGGTGCAAATCTGAGCACTTTAAAATGCTCTTTTAAACAAATTGAATGAAGCTAAAACTAGGTTAATTATCGTTTTTTTGTGTAGAAAAGTGATGCAATGCGTAACAATTCAGATTCATGTGATTGATTAGCTTTTAATAAATATTCATAAATAAAGAAAATGCATTCATGTAAGTTAGTTCACAGGGCCTGATACAGAGGGGTCGTTAGAGGGGAGTACTGTTGGGGTGGGTACGGGAGGGGTATCCCCCTCCCGAAGATGTGGAATTTTTCTTAATTTTTGCATGTCAAAGGTGTAAATCTGAGCACTTTTGAACACACTTTAAAGGGATAAAATGAAGCTAAAATTTGGTAAATTATCATTACATTTTAAGCACTTTTGGGCACTACCAAGGAAATATTGAGCGCTACAATTGGGGTATCCTTCCAGGAACGAGAATGGATAAAATCCTGATTTACAAAAAAATCAGCAATTTCATCATGTAAATGCCGAGAATTTATAAAAAATAGACTCGGTAACTTGTATAAAATCACCGAATGCAATGAGAAAATTCTCCGATTTAACATCCAAAAAAGCCGTTTTATGATACGTATTTTTTTAATAAGAGGCTTAGTTTATTGTGTTGAAATTCAGCGTTGTTGTGAGTTTTTCGAACGTTTCAGTGGATTTACAAGAATGGTTGTTGGGACGATCCAAAAACTGGAAATCCGCCGAAGAATCACATTTTGCGATTCCTTTGGAAAAAAGTATTACGTATACAAGTATTTTAAACACGTAAAATGATATAAAATAAAAGCAACGATTTAAAAATTAACGAAACACAAGCCTATTAATTTATGATTGGATGAAAAAAATGTTTAACCACTGATTAATTTTTGTCTTGTTTTCGTAAGAAAACTTGTTGTAGGGTATGTCACTCTTGAAAAGTTACTTGAAAGTTTAATTCATTACCTACATTTTCTAAGAAAACAACAACAGCATTTAAATTGCTCGCTTTTTTCCGATTTTAACTAACTTTTAATTAACTCATTTTAAAGACAAACATTCATTCGACTACACTCGGCTTTTCTCAGTCTATTACTTGATATGAAAAACGCCGATGTCCTCCATAAATACTTAATTTATGTTTAGGCTCGGTCACTTTTTAAAAGTTATTCGGAATTTTAATACCATAAAAAATCATCAGACGATCGTGCATGTTTTCGAAATTAACTTAGTTCGAGTGTCATAGTAGAGACGTATAAAATGCACTTGACTAGCTGTCCTCGTCTTTTCTCTGTCTAACTTGCTATGAAAACGCCGATGATTTCCACTAGTAAATAAGATTAGAGAGTGCACAATAACCAAATTTAGGCCTCGTAAGCCAGTTACCATGGTAATTTCACTGGTGACGGTCTTAAATATACTGTTGAGGTATGTGTAATATAGACAATAAACATAGCAATTGGTATCTATGTGTCTGTATAGAGGGACTATACACTTGCACGATCAATGATTTGAACGCTTGATAAGGCCCGATCTGGGTACCCTGAGATGCTTAAATGTATCAATTTAGATCATTATCTTTTTTAATAGCTCGGATGAATGATTTCATATTAAAATTAATCTAAAAGTCAAGTTGATATTGCTTTGATGGTTCCGATTTTGTGCCCTTTTCTTTGTATGAGAGTCAATATCTGTGGGGCCAGGTGGGGGGGGGGGCACGTGCCCGCTGTGCCCCCCCCCCGGTAAATCCGGGTCTGGGTTCGCTGAAGACCTTAAGCTAATCAAAATTTAGATCTCAATTTGAGAATCTTGATAACCCCCGAGTACCAAAATGGGTTTGCTCCAAATGTAATGAATGTAACATAATCAGGTACTTTAGTCAGTTATTTCCCCTTGTATACACTTCAAATAGGTAGGTCCAATTAGTTGGATTACTCGGATTTTACCCTTACTATTTCATGTCAATTTGCCAAAATTTATCTTAAATAACTTTTTTGTAAATCATTTGATTTGTTTGAAATTCAACCTATGTATTTTTAAGGTAAAGAACTATCTAAATTTAATCACTTCTTTTAATATCTTAATAAACAAGAAAGATATTACATGAAATATTTTGTTATCCTTACATAGGACTTCAATGATAAAGTCCGAGGTTCCAACTGTAAGGACCTACTTACCAATTGGATTGCTTCAGATTTTATCAGGGAAAGATAACTGACTAAAGTCCCTAATTATAAGACAAGCATGGACTTTCTTCCATCCAAAGGCTTTCACCAAATAACGTCTCGTGTCAGGGATCTGAGATGACTTGATGATTATGTTATAAGTAGTACGTTGTTTGATTTCTTATACTTGCCATTTAATTCTTTATTTGTGTTCCACAGAGAACATGATATATATGATGTACATTGTATTAAATTCTGTGATAGTATTAATCAACTGTGATACATGTATTTTTCTCTTTATTAAATTATTCTTAAATTATGTTTAAAATTTAAATCAAGCTTTCCTTCACTGCCAATGTTATGTAACTAATGTTTATGCAATTGTATTTGTCTATTTGATGTTCTATAATTATGTTTGTACCATTTATGAATGTTCTTGTATTATAGTGTCTCTAAGTATAGTCTGCCACCATTGCCATGACATCAAAATTGTTATTTTTAGTCAGCATGTTGAATAAATGCAATAAATATTCATGTGTATGTAAGCTTTTTGTTTAACACTGGTTTCTGTTTATATGTTTGGTTGAGACAATATTAGTGTATAATGCTGAAGTGGTAACTCTTTACAAGTTGCAACATGGAAGAAAAGTGGCCTAAGGGTTATTTCAAGATGCTCTAATTGCAAGTTATTTCCTACGTGACTGTCTTTCAATAAAAGCCAGTTGAGACCCGATCCCATTTACCATAGCAACGGTGGGGTCAAACAAAAAGGGGCATAAAATGCAATTTAATGATAATGCTCTTTTCAACCCATAATCTGCATTTCAATGAGTAATATTATCACAAATTGCGGTCTAACTTGCCAGTACTTTTCAGAAACTGAAAACATGTTTTCTTATCATGAAACGTGTACATGTATAAGGAAGCAGACATTGAAACATACTGTTTCTTTTAAGTGAAAAGTAAAACACAATACATTATGATAAAATATTTATATGTTCAAATTATGTACATATATTTATCATATTGCACAGAATATACAATAAATGGTGTATTATTAAATGATTCAACTAGTCAATGATAATATAATATTTATATGTAAGTATCCTAGTGAAACCAGTATACATGTATACATATATAAATATAGCATCCCTTAGCAAGTTTATAGTCCTTATAGATTTATATACACTGGGGTCCATAAGTTTCTTTACACATGTAAAAATGTAAAAATGTATTTTTTTTCGATTATACTTAGATATACTTGAGATTTTTATTAGTTTCAAACTAATATACATTTTAACACAAGTCTTCAATTATGATCTTCCATAGTATCTCCTTTTCTGTCAAAATTTAGTTTTTAATGAAAAATGACTATTAGTGCATACTAATTAAATTCTCTAAATGTCAAGTTTTCGAAGAAAATATGAAAATATCAAATGTGTAAAGAAACTTGTGGACCCCAGAGTATTAAGTAAAAAATAAGAAAATGCTCCAAATACCAAAGCCTTAAACTCTAAACAATAAAATTTATCAACAATTAAAATTAATGATATTGATTAATTATGAGCATAAAATCAAAACAAATAAACAAAAAAAATCAGAAGTAACAACAAGAGCAGTCAACAGACAGTGTGCTAGACTATTTAGGGTGCTCGTGTAAACAGAATCAAAAGCTGATTCTTTCTATTAAACCTCCAATGGTAATCCAGTAGACATGTGTGAAGTTTTAAGTGAAACCCTTCAGTAGATGCAAGGATAAAATGTTGTACCAAGACTTAATGAAGACATTTGTAAGTATAAAAGGGCCATAATTCAATCAATATTCATGCTAAAGCTATGCAACATGGAATTTTGACATCCAATTGTAACCATGTTATGCATGTGTGAAGTTTAAAGTGAATTCCTCCAGTAGTTGTAAAGACATAAAACATACAAATATTTTCCCTAAAACTTAAAGGTACTAGTTCACAGATTTGGTTAAGGTTTTTCAAAATATTCAAAATACCATTCAGTGTCTGTAATTGTGTCAAAAAATTAAGTCTTAATATTTTAGGATAATCTGAGCTATAGATTGCAAGAAATATGCAATAAAAGTCACAAAAATACTCTAAAATTGTCTATACCGTGACATACGGGGTAGATTTTTACTACTTGAAACACCATCATATGTACTTGTATGTCAATTTGCAATAAAATTGTCATGATCAAATCACTAATTTTCTGCTTAAAAAAGTTTCCAAACAATTTTGATAGTTTCAGAAAAAGTTAATGCTTAAGTTGAAACCTGTGAATGAGTACCTTTAACAGAGAGAAGTGTTATACGAATGCACAGCTGAGTAGGATAGGCCCACGAATCTCCGAATAGTTGAGCTCAATATCTGAGTGTCTGAATCATTCGGAACGACCTCGGCGATCATCTAAGAAGATACACCTCGGATATCAATCGTAGTAGAAATACAACAAAGTTATGAGGTCAGGGGATTAACCTCATAGGTTAAGTAGTGCCGATGTAAACAATCATCATGGCAGATCATTTTGCAGAAAGTATCGAGTACACAAAAATGTTTGAGGATCAACTTTGATTTGAGTGAATATCAGTTACAGGCATTGAAGAGCTTTAACTGCCCATAATCGTCCGTCATTTTTGGTGTGTGCCAGCGTTCCAAACGTCGGGAACGAGGCTAGATTCTATGATGGAACTACTTTCGCTCCTCGTGATATCCGAGGTGTATTTGCGTGGAAAATCGCCGAGGTAGTTCCGAATGTGTCTGAATATGTTTCCATTGTCTGTATAACAGATATATATACATAATTAACAAACATTATACATGTAGTTGTATGAACTTCATTGTTAATTGTGTTCATACTATGAAGATACAATTACATGTAATGTTATATGTACTATGATTTAAGTTTGAATAAAATTCAAGCCAATATGCATTGTATGGCTCTATTCTCTTAAAAGATCAATGGTTCAAATTCAGAAACAAAATCAATGGGTTTTTCAAGCCGAATAAACTTTGTTTATACCAAATGTATCCTTGCAGAAGTTATTTTATGTATCATGGCTGAAGAGCATGCAACACTGGTTAAGCCCTATTGTCCTATGTACAGACATTTTTATTTCTACTTTATTCCACATGGATACATCTGATACAAACAAAAACAACATAAGATCAGCTGGAAAAACAACAACATCAAATTGAGTACTGCATCAAATCTATTGTAGATCTAAAATGAGTCAAATTCTAACAGGCCAATTTTTATCTATACTAGGCACTAAGTGTTACTTTAAAGTAAAAAAAAGTTTCTAGCAAACATGCCATAACAATAAAAATTCAAGGATTATGCATAGTTAATCTTTTTGGCTATTAAGTCTGTATTGACAATGGTCTTACAAATAAGAATTTTGTCCTCACATACTACAATACAATATATTATGCAGTAAATTAAAATACATGATACCATTGGTTGTCTTGAAATAAAGTTTAGTATACTGCGGGTTCAATAAAAGGTTTAGATTATGGTCCCATATTTCAATATAAGGGTTTTGAAAACAAGTTTAGTAAACGGTCCCCATATTTTCAAAAAGCAGGTCTGGATAAAGAATAACAAATGGTCAGCATTTTTCAAAACTAAATAAATGTCAAGATTCTTACATATTGTCATAAGAAACACAACATATTCTAAAATAAGAGCTGTTGTGAATTTCATACATCAACCCTAAATGTCCAGGGAATTTCGAGAATATTCATCAAAGGTGTAAAATCTAATTGAACGATAGCTACAGCTTGACAATTTATAAAAACATATCACAACCATAAATATTTACATATACTTCTGTACAGTGAATATGAGTACATAGCAGAAAACTAGGCACTTATTTAACTATTATATTTCCTAAGATTTAAAATGTTTTAGCAACATCTTGGGATAAGCTTTACAGAGTTGTCTCATTCTGAAATCTCTAGCATCTTCATATTAATAGTAATTACCATATAAATTCATTAGATAAAATTCAAGATATCATTTGATCATTACACATAGTTTATGTTGGATTCTGGCAGATTTCTGCTCAATATTGACATATTTATTGTAATTAGCATTTAAAAGTGAACTGATATTCAAAAGTGAATAAAATCAGGGCACTGCAAGGTGATTAACTTGTGCTTATATCTCACAATCTTAATATGCCTCAATGACAAATAAAATGAATAATTGGTGACAATAAATTTAGTGCACTGAAAAGCTCACTTTGTCATGTGAAAAATTTGAGCAGATCATATTATGAATAGTCAACCAGACAAGGAAAAACCAGACAAATCTGCCCCATTAAAGTCCCATAACTGTAACACAACCTAATACCATAATATTATCATGGCTTAAACCAACATGTCAAATTGAACCAATGTGTCTGTATATTTTTAACTTTTACTGGTTAGTTCAATTGCCTGTCTCCCAGGCTAGTGAAATTAAATTTGGGTAACAAAAAGTCCTTTACTTTACGCCCGATGGTCAAGTAAAGATTTAGTTGCATATAACAGTGTATTTCAAAGCAAGTAAATTGTACGCTTTGCATGATGTCATTCTGTTTCCTGTCATTCAATACCATCCATATAAGCTAAATAAAAACCTCAAGCAAGCTGAATAAAAACCACTAGTATCAGCTGCAATTTGATTCCTGGGTTATTGAAATATGAATTTCGTATGATTTGTACAGATCTAGGCCAGGGAAACCTATTTCAATATTAGTTTGTCAATGATTTGTCATTTAGCTTCAAAATTAACATACAATCAAATAAAGCATTACATAAACCTGGATGAATACATACAATAATAAATCATTTAATTCCGCCAAATATTGTACTGACTGTCATGTGAGACTTACTTCCCTTTCTTGAGAAAATGATTGCAAAAAAATACTAAAATTTGTAATTCAGGCGTGTAAAAATAATTCTTTGATAGCTCCTTTTGTACTACTCCAAAAGGAGAGTAAAGTCAAACAGTTGATTTCAATGACTGATATAATCATACTACACTGTATTATAGAATAGTATTTAATGCTATGACTTAGGTTTACTATCATCAGCCATATTGTCTCCAGCCACATTATTCTCACTGTGTCCACTATCTAATAACAATGTGACCTGATTTCTTGCTGTCTGTAGAAATAAATCTAAACTTGTTAAATGTCTTCTTTGTATAGTTCTATCAGACTGGAAATAAATCAAAATTCAAGTTGAAATACTGTGTATGTCTTTATATTGGATGGGGCAAATATCAGAGTTTTTTGAGATGTTTTTATATTGTTGGGGGTCAAAATTTGGCAGTATGAAAGTAAACCAGAAAAAAATAGATTTTATGAACTCTAGATTATTTTTCAAATATAAGGAGGATATTTGTTTATTTCGGGTAAGATCAAGTTTTACTTTACAAATGAGCTAAGGATGCAATATTTTCATGAGTAGCATAGCCAAGTATGATATCCTTAGCTTCTGGGTGAAATAAATAGATCTTACACCAAAATTAACAAATTTTCTGTTTATTGTATGCTTCAAAATGGCATAATTTATTTTTATTTAAAGTTAGATATGCCTTCAGATTGGCCCATCCAAACAGTGAAAATAACAAATTTATTTTCATTGTTTCAAAACAAGGGAATATAGATAAATACCGGGTTTCCACTTGAAAGCATAAAAAAAGTATCTTAATACATCAGATGGCCTTAAATGTGAATCTTATGTAGTCATCAGATAAATTACTTAAACTTGACAAAGGATACATAGACATTTTTGTTGGGTTAAAAGCCATAGCAACACACTTTTAGGTCATATCACACAGTCAATTTAATCATCTGTTTCTCAACAGGCCAGATCTCTAGATTTACCTGTTAATTAATTAGTAGTCTCATAAATCCATCAGTGACTGACAAGAGCCTTTCATGATTTAGAATCAGTGGTAGGAGGAAGAATGGCCATAGAAATTATTTTATTACATGTACCAAACTCCAAGAAAGTATGCACCATCAAGGAATTGAACACGTCCCCTCAAATAATAAGCTTGCAAGCTACCTACTGAGCTACTGAACCAGCAAGGGCACAAAAGGTAAAGATAAAAACAAAATGACATGATTGATAATGTAATGATTTTTTACATTTTCTAATAATTTCATTAAAACTGTACCCTTTATGTGTTGATCCTAGTGTTTTGATTTTATTTTTAGCCTAAAAACCCGGGTAGCTCACCAGAATTTCAAATCTAGTGTCCCGAGGGAGGTACGGGTTTGTATCACACTAGGGAGGTTATAGCCTTCCATGAAAATTTGACAATCATATCAATTTTTCTTCAAGGAATTGAACACGTCCCCTCAAATAGTAAGCTTGATGGTGCATACTTTCTTGGAGTTTGGTACATGTAATAAAATAATTTTTCTTCATTAATAAGGTCTATGGAGAAGTTTCTGGCCATGTGGAAGCGTAGGTAAGAACTGGTTATAGACAAGGTTCCAGAAAAACTAGGTTAGGTGAGCTAGACTCCATGAAATAACCAAATTGTGTATAAAAAAGCTTTAGAGTTTAATGAGTAAAATACTATCATATAGTGATGTTTTATGATAACTTACCTCCCTTTGTTCCTGTAGATATTTGTTCATATCATCTCTAACAGTCTGTACACTTTGTTGAACAGATTCTTTAGCTTTTAACCTTTCTTCTTTCACAGCACTACACAACTCATCCTGTACAAATAAAGAAATAAAACAGCATTACTCAACTCATCCTGTACAAATAAAGAAATAAAACAGCATTACTCAACTCATCCTGTACAAATAAAGAAATAAAACAGCATTACTCAACTCATCCTGTACAAATAAAGAAATAAAACAGCATTACTCAACTCATCCTGTACAAATAAAGAAATAAAACAGCATTACTCAACTCATCCTGTACAAATAAAGAAATATAATACATATGTTCTTTCTGCAGTGCTGGTACAGTAAAATGTCCACACATCCAAACTTAATGTATTATTTGCCAGCAGCAAGTGACTCTAATTCTTTTTCTTATTTTGAGGGACAATTCACTTCTGCATAACTCCAGTAACAAAGGATGCCATTCCAATGAGGGGTTAAAGTTTAAAGAAAAGCAGGCTGTCAACTAACAACTAGTAAAACTCTTATACATGATTTTAACTTTCAAAATAAAGGAATACATGTATTTGGTGAAAATATATAAAAATATTTGGAACATTTCAAGTAATATTTAGACATGTTAAAGTTATCATTTGAAAGATGAAATTATCCATTATTTGCCTTATACAAGCAAAACTGCCAATAACTACAGCAACTGTAAAGACGGCATCATCTCTTCTGAAGGAAGACCTTAAACGGAGATACTTAATAAAACAATTAAAGCAAACTGTGCTGTCATATGAAATAAGGTTAGGATTTACCTACTAACAATAACAATTTCTACTAGTAACATTATTGATGTGGTTGTAAAGTAACATATTGAAAATTACCATCAACGAGAGCTGTCATTAGTTGGGCTCAAAGCATATCGACGGTATCGATACATTGAAAAATAAGTATTGACAATACATCAATATATATTTATACATTCACTGCAGCACTATACAGACCATATATGTTGTCCAAAGCTCATAATAGATGTATATTATATCATGACTCTGTCAATGTTTTAGACCTATCCATTCATATTATGACAGTGCACGAACAAACAAACCCTTCAAAGTAGAGCTATTTTTATTTACCTATACAGGCTTTTTATTATCTATATTTCAAAATGCATATTGATTATTGATCAGAAAAGGAATATTGTTGATATCGTTGGAATTGATGACAGCTCTACCATCAACTATATATAACTATGAGAATACTCGTACTAGATTATACAATACCTGATATTTATTTTTCTGTTCTTTTAATGCTGTCATCATTTCCATTTTGTGTTCAGCTATGGCTTTGTCTAGCTTCTCTCTTAATAACTCCTGTAACAAATATAACAATATCAGTCGACTAACATCATAAACTTAGATAAGCAGTAGTGCTTTGTACAATTACTGTTAACAGATACCCTATAGACCACTGTCATATAGGATCATTTAGGGGTGCTCTGAGGATCACATCAAGGTGACCTTTGTGTCGACCTATCAATGAGTAGCTTTCATCTTGACGAAACACAATTAACTGCATCTTGATTTCATAATTTCCATTTTGAGACCAAAGTTTGCAAGCTAATTTGACTGAATGTCATTTACACACTGTGATTGGATGGCTCTTTTCAAATTGTGTGATGTAGATGATGTAAACAAGTTACTAAACATTATGAATGGGTCACAAATATGATAATGGGAAAAGGTCAACTGAATGTGACCCTGAAAACAAAACAGCCAGATCTTCAATAATTCAGAAGGTGATCAGGTTTAAATCAGATTGTGCTTAGTATTGATTTCTTGATACTTATGTACAATGTACATCAAATAATCCGTTATCATACTTACTTGATCCTAAGTACTCAAATAATTACAAAAAATACTCTCAATAAATGTAAGTCAAATTCAAAACTCTATATGAACTGCAGTTTACCAAACATTTATTTAAAAAGCTCATTCTTACATACACCACATAATGATCATTAGGGTATAATAATGCCTTTATGGTCATACAATATTTTACAGATTACCTGTTCATTCTCTATGGCTTGTTTAGTTTTTTCTTGTTCTGTTTTTATAATTGTTTGTATTTCATTAGATAATGTTTCCCTCTCTTTCTGTAATATATAAAATGTAAAACCTGTAAATTTGTGAGAAATATAAATATATCTACACCAACAACTTGACCTTTCACAGATGTGATGAATACCTCCATACAATGCTTATATACAGAATGTTGGAGAAATGAACAATCATACATCTTGAGGTAATTTGTACACTAAAACTCCTCAAGAGGGATGTGTCTCCTTCCTGGTCCCCCAGTTCTGAGCAATAAGGATAAAGTTTCTTGCTCAAGGAAACAACAGGGTAGGTTTCAGGTAGGTTTTGGGTAGGATTCGACCATCTTGTGACAGGCTTTCCAATGATTACCAGTCCAAAGTTGTAACCGCTCAGCCTCTTTAGTTTCAAGTCAAAAGATTAAATAGAATTGGACTTATGTTCCGGACAAGAAAATGCAACAAAGGACAGTAAATAAAAAATTATCAAAATTATGAAGCAGAGAGTTAGGGTTCTTATGCATTGCACTTCTCAACAGCAAGATCTTTCCACTTGTAAAGTTTCAAGTCAGTAGCTTTAATAATTTTGAATTAAGCCCTAACCCCTAAATGTTGTATATTCAGGTGACACAAGAATGAAGTAATAATGTCAAGCCAAAATAATTTAACACAAAGACTTAAATGAGCCGGTCCAGCTAGCTCAGTCAGTAGCAAACAAGTCTACTGATTGAGGGGTAGGGCATACTTTTGTGAAGCTTGGTCATGAATTAGTTTTCTACAGCAATTCTCCCTCCTACCACTGCTTCTAAATCATGTAGGGCAGTAGTCAGTCACTAAAGGAAGTATGAGTCTAGTAGTTGGTTATCAGTTAGCCTTTCCAGGAACAGTGAATAGGTCGATTGACCGCCGTGATATAACCTATACAATGTGATACTACAGCTTTAAACCTAACAAAAAAAGACTTAAATGATGTTATTTTGCTAAACAGAAGACTTTTCAATCAGGCATAAAATACTATAATTCTCACAAACCTCAATCTCTTTTTGAGCAAACTCTTTATACTTTTGTCTTTCTTCATTCAATACAACATCAAATTCCTCCTACAAATAAAAATCATCAGCATAAATTACATGATGGTATCTTTTTCAACACAACCCAAAGCTACTGTTAATCTGTTATTTAGTACTTTCCAGGAGGGACGTGGTATTATTCGATAAAAATGTAAGATGAAAATATAAATTGTTATATTTTTATTGTCAAAATGATGACATCTTGGAGAATAAATTATGTCACTTTCAGGCGCGTATCTGCCATTACGCACTTTACGCACGTGCGTAACCTCGATTCCAGAGATCAAAAATCTAAAAGTGCCAAAAACACTGAGAAATTGGTTGCCTAACCCGAGTTAGGCATTATTTGACACAACTGAGATAACTTTACTCCTTGAAAATGTTAGATAAAATCAGTCATACTGAGCAATACACAGAATAATCTCTATGTCTCTTTGTGCACATTGAAACTTCTGAAACGAGCAGTTATTGTCTTAATTTACCGGGGAGGGGGCATGCCCTGGGACCCCTAGCATTTGTGCGTAATCTCCGAAACGGCCTAGATACGCGTCTGGTCACTTTATATTTGTGTAACCTCTAACGAAACATAAAACAAAGCATAAGAAAAACCCAGAATATTCATTAATTTTGGAATAGATTTTTTTAATTACTGTACATTGTGTACTTTTTGAGCTCATGATTATCTGAGCTCTTAACATGAAATAAAAATCAAGCTCCTAACAAAGTCAACATATACCTTCGATTTTACAAGATTCAGATGCAGGATGTGCCCCCTCTGTCACATGAGTTTGAAGGAGGTACAGAACCCATCAGCAGCAGAAAAAAATGGGATCATTGAGGGCAGAAAACTGGTGCAATATAGTGACAAGATTTAATGTTTTCAGTCTCATGAAAGTACTTGCACTTAAGACTTTATTTAGGGATTTAGGAAAAATGTTAGGGAATAACTTGCAAGTTTAATGTTGAAAAAGCAAAAATTGCCCTATTGCATTAAGGTAAAAAAATGACTAATTTAACCCATGTCCTAACCAGTAAAGGGTTTACAAAAAACAAGATATAATAGTACATTAGTGTACATCAATAATATAGTTACATTTAACTTACCTTTTGTTTAACAGTTATTTCTTCTAAAGATTGACTAAATTTAGCTTCTACAGATTCTCTGTATTCAACCATTGATGCTTTGAATTCTTCTTGCTGAAAAATATCATGAAAAATATCAAGATAGATAAGAAACAAATTATAAAATAAAATACGAATTTCTGATCACATATCACACATCAATAATATTAGATCAGTAAGACTGTTTGAGTTCAAATTGATGGAAGTATACACCTAGAATATGGTCAACAGCTATATTCAGATAATTAACCTTTCCAGGAACAGTGAATATGTAGACTGACAGCTGTAATATGACCTATATAATATGTTGCTACGGCATTTAAACAAACAAAAGAAGAAGCTTTGTAAATACAACTTTTAGTCCAGATTTCAAGTAACATACAGTACAAATTAATGATCTAACAACATTTAAACATTTACCTGTGTTTTCAATTGTTCAGAGAATGTTTCAGCTTGTAGTTTTAATCTTTCACAAACTTTTCTTTCATTCACTTCCTGTTGTTGTTGTAGTGATGTCATCAATAATGTCTTATATTCTTCTACAACTATAGTCAATGTTTCATGGCCAGCTTGCCGTAATTCTTCCAACTGTTTTCTATGAGTTTCCTGTAGATATATGTAACACTGCTAGTTTCGGGAACCTTATTCTCAAACTTTGTTCCCGAGAACAAAGTTCTCTCACTCGATTAAGTATGTTGAACATATAAATTACATGTATAATAAATCAAACACAGCTAGTCTAAACTAGCACCATTGCATATAAATAATTAGACCATCAAATAAACAGTGTTAGTAGCGCTAGTACCCTGTCATCAAGGCTAGCCCGAATTAAGATAAAAGATACCCTAACTTGATATAAACTATATTTTTTGGGGGGAACAATATAATGCCAACACAAATTAGGGTCATTTACAGCAGCCAGTACACCTAACCTAGCCTTCCTAGGTCCTAGTCTATAGGCAGTACTCTCCTACCCATCAACAAGGCTGAAAACTCCTTCATATACCGTATGTATAGAGGAACTTTACTTGCTAAATTTTCATGGAAGGGTATGACAGCTCAGGATGGGTTTTTAACCTGTTCCCTCTTCAAGAAACTAGATACAAAATCCTGAGGCTCTATGGACCCAAGTGGTAACAACTATAAATATATTATTTCCAGTAGATGATAGGGTTTCTACACAAGAAGTTGCATTCATAATAAAAATTGACAAGTTGGGTATTTTTTAGCAAAAGATGTGGAGATTAATAGACTTAGTCAATGTTAACCAGCATGTTATTGTTATATATCTTATGTCCACAGTTTTATACAACTAAAATAATAGAGAAGTACTTACTTGTAATTCATCATATCTTTTCTGTATAGATTGTGATAGTTGTTGAGCTCTCTCTAAATCTTCATTTAATTTATTGTTCTCTGATATTTGTTCTTCTAATTCCTGAAAGTATAGAATTTTTTTTATGTTTTACAGTGAAACATCACGTTATTCCATGAAAATATATGATGAAAATATAAATTATATATTATCATTGTAGTGAAAATATAAACTTCTATTTTCATCGTCAGATACATCATCTTAGCGGATAAATGACGTCACCTTGGAGAAGAAATGTCGTCAATAAACTTAATATTTGTTAAAATGATTGCACTTGCATTTTTACATGGTCCCCAGAAAGATTCAGAGCATACATGTAGTGTAAATGTCAAAGTGGATTTTGATGCCCTTGAGTCCAATTGAAACACCTCAAGTTGCAGTAAAGACCAAATCAACACCTCAGGTCTTGGAGCCGCAGCAACAGTTTTAAACACGCACAAAAAAGCAGAGGCTTGACATTCTCCAGTCATAAGCTATGATGCACTTGTCCACAACAACGTAAGTATGGGAAAGTCACAACAGGAACCATGTGAATACCCTAAGCATGTACAGTAATATTCTGTTAATTAGGTCAATGATCAAGATTTAAACATAGTTGCATTATTATCCCCCGCCGATGGAATCGGGAGGGGGATATAGTTTTGGCGTTGTCCGAGGAGACGCGCATATCGTTGCCTTGTTCCGGTCAGACACTTTAACTCAGAGTTATGGCCCTTGATGAGTTATGCAGTATGCATATAGAGGAAAAATTGTTTCCGTGCTACTTCTCTGCAACTAATGGCTGGAATTCAACAAAACTTTATGGGAATCATCAATATCTAGAGGAGACGCGCATATCGTTGCCTTGTTCCGGTCAGACTTTTCAGCACAGAGTTATTGCCCTTGATTAATTGTGCAGTGTTCATATAGAGAAATATTGCTATTTCTGTTTTGAATTTTACTGTTTATGCCATGATAAATTTATTTATTAATAAAGCCTTATGTCTCCAGTTGTTGTGTTAGTAAAAACAAGTACTCGGCGGGGGATATAAATTCAACGAATTTGCTTGTTTCAATATACTTTTGTTTTATTTATTATTTATTTTATTTATTGGAGTTAACGCTGTGTCAACACAATTTAAGGTCATTTTATGGCGTCCAGCACACCTAACCTAGCTTTCTGGACCATTGTCTAAAACCAGTACTCACCTACCCTTTCACAAGGCCAGAAACTTTTCCATATTATCTAATCAATGGAGGAAAATTGACATTATTGTCAAATTTTCATGGAAGGGTATAACCTCCCTGGTCGGGATTCGAAACCGCACCCCCTCGGGCATGAGTATCTAAATCCCGGCGTGCTACCAACTGCGCTATCGACCCTAGTTCAATATACTTTTGACTAGGGCTTTTAGATTGCAGTAAATATATATATTACTGATAATGATAGAGATTATATTATTTCTCAACATCTTTTCTATCCTTTTTGTGAGATGATTCTTATATCACCATAGCTGGGAATAAGCTATATTAGAAATAAATAGAATAAAAATTATGACTACTCACTCTTTGAATTCTTTCTTTTTCTTCATTAGCACGCTGTAACAATATTTCATGATCATTTGGTACAACTCTCTCATTAGCTGCTTCATTTCCTTCAACAACAACTTCATTTGAAACATTCCTCGCCTCAGCTTGATTCTGATTGGTCGGTGCAGTCACATGATCAAAATTTAGTTCCAACACATTATTGTCTGAGTCTGCATTTTGAGCAGCAGCAAGAACTATTGGACTTGGTTCAGCTTGGACATTAGAATTTGCTCCTGCGGTATTATTAGAAATTCCAGCAGCAAGGTCAAGGCCACTTATATCAGGAAGTGCTTCAATACCACGTGGTTGTACACTTGATACTGATTGGTTGGTAGTAGATCTAAAACTACCATCTAATATATCATTGGCTAAATTAATATTGTCAACATCAATCTGAAATATAAACAAACAAGAAATGTAATGTGGAAGGCACATTAAAGCCAGATTAAAAAACTTTAACGCAAACAACTCAAAGGGAAATAATCCATAATAAAGCCAGATAGAGTTTCAGTTACTTTCTAATTCTGTTCATCACATAGTATGTTATCATTGTATGAAGTTTCATAAAGATCTGACAATAGATGATGGAAATATATGCTAAATTGAAAACTTTAACGCAATTGTTAATGACACCAGACCCCTGCCCGCCTGTGTTTCGCCAAAATATTAGCGGAATTTTTTCATTGAAATATCTGGCTAAAAATTGAATATGTGGTTTAAAGTCTGCTTCCATATAAATGTTAGGCTGACTTTACAATTTTGTATGAGAACCCCTGATCATTAAAATGGTAGGCTGACTTTACAATTTTGTATGAGAACCCCTGATCATTAAAATCAACCTCAGGCAGATGATCACTCACAGTACCCATTTACACCAGGGTGGAGTGGAACAATTGTAGGTTATTTTCTTGCTCAAGGACATAAGCAGAGTCCACAGGAGATTTGAAACCCAAGACCTTTTGATCCCTTAGGGTGTGTATCACCCATGGACCACTGCTCCTATATACTAATACATAATTAACATTACTGAAAGTCCCTAAATTGTGACTAATGGAAGTATGCACTAAGTATCCCGTTAACAGTTAAATCCAGACACTCCTTTCCATAAATGATGAGTAGGTTGACTGTCCGCCATGATATGACCTATACAATGTGTTGCTATGGCGTAAAACCAAACAAAAAACAAAAGAATACTTACATCATCAGAATCAGGAAAGTTAGCAAAGTCAAGTTCACCAGCACTATTATCAGTAAGAGATCTACGATGTGTAGGTGAGTCATCTAGTTGTACAGAAGCCTGAGCGCTACCTGCTACATCTAATGTTAACGGATTATCTAAATGTTGTGGAAATCTATTCTGACCACATAACAAATCTGGTCGAACATTACTTACACCTTGTACAGCTGAAATAATAACATAGTGATATCTCAGCAATCTCCCTAAACAGATATCATGTAGAGCGTTGTCATACAGGATCTCTACTTTCTCCGTGGAAGGTCACGTCGAGATGAACTTTGTTTCGACCAATCAATGCGTAGCTTTCATCCAGACAAAAACACTATTAATCATATTTTGATTTTGTAATTTCTATTTTTAGACCAAGTTTTGCATGCTAATTTAACAGTGGTATCATTCACAGTCTGCGATTGGGCGGCTCATTTCAAATTGCGTGACGTAGACGATGTAAACAAGTTACGTATCATAACAATGCCGTCATGAACATTATGATGAAAAAAGGTCGCCTGAACGTGACTTTCATTTGAAAAAGGCCAGATCTAAATTAGCTAGTATGTGAGTGGAAAATTTTAGATCGGATATTAATCAGATTGATATCTCAGTAAATTGTTTTCCTCAAAGGGACAAAATTAGGCCTTTTCACCATGGAAAAGAATGACAAAAAAACCCACATGACCAAACTTTTACGGTTAATATCGGATTATTTGAGCCGAAACAGCCTTAATGTAATACAAGAGCTGTCAGAGGAGACAGCATGCTCAACTTAGTAAATGTTTGTCACAGGAGATGTGGTTGATGATAAGGAACATACATATTTTAAAATTTGAAAATATAACCTTAACAAATTCAAAGAAAAAAAAAAGAAAAAAATAGAAAACTATAAGTTCAAGGGGGATAACTCTGAAAAAATGTATAAGGAGTTATGAATCTTGTCACATGAGATGTGGTTGATAATAAGGAACATATATCTAAAGTTTGAAGTCAATACCTGAAGAAATAAAACAGTTGCAGTAAAAACAAACATTTTTTAAAGAAAACTCTAATTTCAAGGGGAGATAATTCTGAAAAAATATATTTGGAGTTATGAACCTTGTCACATGAGATGTGGTTGATAATAAGGAACATATATTTAAAGTCAATACCTAAAGAAATAAAACAGTTGCAGTATAAACAAATATTTATTAAAGAAAACTATAAGTTCAAGGGGGATAACTTTGAAAATAATGTTTACGGAGTTATGAACCTTGTCACATGAGATATAGTTGATAATAAGGAACATATATTTAAAGTTTGAAATCAATACCTAAAGAAATAAAACAGTTGCAGTAAAAACAAACATTTTTTAAAGAAAACTCTAAGTTCAAGGGGAGATAATTCTGAAATAAATGCATTCGGAGTTATGGACCATGTCACATGAGATGTGGTTGATAGAAAGGAACATATATTTAAAGTTTGAAGTTAATATCTTAAGAAATAACAAAGATACAGAAGAAAGTATTTTACTGCACAAAAACTTTAATCTGTGCACAAAAACTTCAATCAGTTCAAGGGGAGATAATTCTTAAAAAAATGTGTTTGGAGTTATGGACCTTGTCACATGAGATGTGGTTGATAGTAAGGAACATATATTTAAAGTTTGAAGTTAATATCTTAAGAAATAACAAAGATATAGAAGAAAGTATTTTACTGCACAAAAACTTTAATCAGAAATGTGGACGCGGACGCCGACGCCGGGGCGAGTAGGAGAGCTCTACATTACTTCGTAAAGTCGAGCTAAAAAACCATTCACTGACTGTTTTCTGTGTGTGACAGTGTCAGAAATGTAAACTAGCTTGGCTAGTACTATAGGTTAAGTGTTTTAAAGACATTGATTTAAGAATATAAAAATGTATTTCTTATCTCTTTCTTCTTAATTTTGGAAAAATTAAATGCAAAATTTCACATTTAATGATATACACAGTATTTTAAATTTTTTTTACAATTTACAACCGATCAATATTCATGTACAAAGTAAACTTATCACTAGGTCTAAAATCAGGAGGTAACTATTTCTGGAAGAGTATGACATTAATAATAATCATTTATTCCTCTGTCATCTAAGTCATAAAGTATTTGTTTACTCTCTTTACTTCAATCAACCTTACTTAGCATGTTTAACCAGCATGGAGAGAGAACATGTATCCAGACTGGGTCACTCATAAATAGTACAAGTCTTGATTTTCAGAAATATTCCAAATATTAGAAACTACATTGTAATTCAATCTCCGTAAACAGATATCCTGTAGAGGGTTGTCATACAGGATCTCTACTATCTCAATGGAGGGTCACGTCTAGATGACCTTTATGTAAACTAATCAATGCGTAGCTTTCATCTAGATGAAACACTATTAATAACATTTTTAATTTCGTAATTTCTATTTTTAGACCAAGGTTTGCAAGCTAATTCAACAGCGGTATTATTCACAGTCTGTGATTGGACGGCTCATTTTAAATTGCGTGACGTAGACAATGTAAACAAGTTACGTATCATAACAATTTCATCATGAATATTATGATGAGAAAAGGTCACCTGAACGTGACCTTCGTTTGAAAAAGGCCAGATCTAAATTAGTGAGTAGGTGAGCGGAAAATTTTAGTCTAAGATCAGGTTTTAATCAGATTGCATTGTAATTATAAATCACTTGTGGTTCAAAATCAATATTTGTGTACATACAATACTGTATCATGTTATACTCTTTTCTATGTTTCAGTTTTTTGGTATTATATTGGATTCTCTCCCCTGATGTTATTCAATCAGAACACACTCTAGGTACAAGGTTACTGGTAAGTTAACTTATAGACAACTCTTTTACTTGTATTTTCACAATGAACCTGTGTTCTACATGTATATCTCACCTGGTGCTGCCATAGCAACCCATACATTAGGGACTGCTTGTACTGGTGGGACTGGTCCCTGATCCATGGCTTCTGCACCCTAAAATATATACATATATAAAGTTTATATCATGTAGGTGACTGTATTAATCATTGTATAGCTCATTTAAGATAACTTGAGTCGAACGACTCAGTTTGTTTACATATTTGGGACTTAGGTATTACATAAAACAGGGAGGTCAGCTGATTTTGTGTAATGAAAGTATTAAACATGTCTTAATGCGTGGAACGTGTGTTCTCTTACTAAATTTAAAACATCAAAAACACACTGATAATAGTCGATAATTACGTGTACTAAACTTAAATCCACCTGCGTATAAAAATGGTATTGTTGTATTTTGTCTCAAGTTATCCTAAACAAGCTATATCTAGTAACGAATATAATGAAATGTTTATTTTGTCATAATATAAGGACATAAGGTAAAATGATTCTTCATGTAAAGATGATTAGTAAAAGTTTAACAAAATTCAAACAGTTAACAGTCTACGAAATTAGTGGGAGTCCAGTTGCCTGGGATAACTATTTTCAAGTTTGGGCAAACCAAAATTTTATTTGAGCTACCAAATTTCTACTAACAAAATATAGTGCTAGCTGCTAAAATGACCTGTTTTGGCCACCACTTCCATATCCTAGTTTTGTAGACTGAATTAATAACTCTACCACACAAGTATAGAATGGACTTGAGATAAAACAAAGTCATTATAGAAATACTCACTTCAAACCCACCAAAATCTGCAAAATCATCATCATCGTCAAATCCATCACCATTCTAAAATAACAATTAATTAGGTTATATGATAATGAAAATAAAGATTTACAATGCATTAAGCTGGAAAATATATCATAAAAATGTAGATTTTGTGAAATTTGACAAAATGTAAGGGAGTGTATTAATATCTACATTTATGATTTCCTGTACTAATGTTTTGTAGAAAAAAAAGAAACTTTCAGTGACTACAAGTCTATATATGCTAGAACAACATTTTTTTAAGCTGCAGGATGCTTAAATTGTGTCATGTGAAATGATTTCATTTTATCAAAAATTATCCTGTGTTCTCCTATTCTCAGGGGTTAAGACTGAACTTAAGTATCAGGAACAAATTATAGGAATGGCTTAATTTTATATTGTGGCAATAAATACACAAAACCTTCATCTACAATGTACATGCAACAAAAACAGCGAAACTAAAGTATAAATATGTCAATTTGACGTTTTAAAATGATTACCTATTACTCTGGATCACTAAAAGGCTTTCTCATATTCTCGGGGATTTTTATTGGTTGTCAAAATGTGACATATTTATTCTACAGTTCAGTGCAGATCTCCTAATTCACTCCAAAATATACTTTTTGGCGAGTTTTTGAGCTGGTGCATTTTCTAAACTGGAATGTAGGTTAACCTTTGAGTGACAATGCCTCTATGCGAAAATGATGCATGACCTACATTAGTCGACTGGCGCATGAAATGAGTTGAAAAAACATTTATTTTGGTGAAATATGCAATTTTTATAAATTTGCTAATTTAGGACATATATTTAGGTTTTCTATGGGCCTTTGTCAAATTTTGTACTTTGAGCGAGTTTGATATTGACCAGAGTAAAAAGTTGACATATTTTCGGATATAACAAATTGTCCCGTGCGTCGGTTCGGACCATTTTTATTACGTCCCGAGAATATGAGAAACTCTGAGAATACGAGAAACAGGTATAGTGAACTTTTTAAAATATTTTGTAAATCTATCATGCTTAGGCACTATGTTGCTAACAGAAAGTCTTTTAATTAAAACAAATTAAGAGAATAAAATCTATACACCCTGACAGGGAATCAATCCTGGTTCTCCTGGGTGGTAGGCCAGACATTCTACAGCATCACCAAAGGGATACAGTAGTAATTAATTAATTATTATGAACGCTATAGGTCTACAATCATCATATCCATCGGGACAATTGCAGTTTACCGGTACGTAAAATAATCCGCGAATTTGTAGTGTTTATTAGTAACTAAGCCTGGCATATCATTAAAGCTAACAATCAATGAAAATGCAGGATTTCATGCTATATCAGGGGCTACCGCCCCCGAACCCCCGTTTTTTATGTTTTAAACGAGAAAAAAGAAACGGAAGTGCATCTGCTCTGACTGGTTAGGCATGCGCAAAAGTGGTAAACAAACTCGTACCGGTAAACTGCAATCTAGCCTATCCATCTTGTGGATTATCTTGTCTTTGACCCAAAACCATATTTTTGGAGAGTATAGGTTTTTAAAGGAGTAGTGTTTTTAGTACAATTTACAGTAAATTGTTGTGGAAGAACTAAATTTTCACTGATCATGTAAGACATTGTAAAAAAAAAATGATTGTTAGATAATGATAGAAGACATAGGTATAACATTTTACAGAATATCTATAATTCTCCTTTTCAGTCCAGTTATTTACTTTGTCTAATCATTGGGAATATGACAATTATCTCCCTAGCAGACATATTTAAGAAGTTAAGAAGAAGTAATTGAGAAAAATTGTAAAGATTGTGTAAAAATTGACAACAAACCATGGGCGCCGCCATCTTTTATTATGTTAACTAAACGGTCAATGTTTACAATATACGGACCTACCTGTCAGCAGCGATTATTTCCCTTTATTTAACTGGTGCCATCACACGGATATTTGGTCGTCAGAGTGCCGAATACCTATCCTCATTCTTAAATCTTCCGTTACTTTTGAATATTTTCTTTGAATTAAGTTTTCTTTTTGTAAATTATTTCATTTGAAGTACATGCGGATAAAACACTAAATTGTATACGATGGCAGTTAAATCCCCACGGTTTTTTCACCCATTTTTGAATGAATAATTCAAACTCCTCATTCGGAAAAACTTGACTGAATCTCAGAAGGATTTTTTGGGGTCCACTAAGAATGTTGGGTTTTTGCCACATACGCGAGTTGCACAGGCGAAACACGTAACGGTTATCTAAAAAACATTTTGTACGAGTCCAGTTTAGTGACTCGTTTTTGGCATAAGTCAGATCCTGATAAATGTGTTCCTCTAACAGATGTACACGTGATTTGTTTCATTTATAAAACATGATTAAGGAACCATCATGTTTCACACAACATCATCTATCTAAACTTATTGATGTTGTTCTCACAAATTGTGCCAACACTATCTGTAACATATATAACTTTAACTGTGGACTCAGTGATGTCCACAATATGATTGCCTTTCAGTTCAAAACTGAATTATGAAGAACCACCAAAAGTAGACGGTCCACCTATAGAAGTTTTAAAGATTTTGACACTGTTGGTTTTAATAATGAATTACGTAATAAGTGTAATGATTCACATGTACATATAAGTGATGTAAATGTTATGTATGACCATTTCAATAAAACCTTAAATGTAATGTAGTTGATAATTTTGCTCCTATAAATAAGAAAAGGCGTATTAACAAATCTGTCCCTTGCAAGAATGCTACTTTAAAAAGTGCTGTATACAAAATAGAATACTGAAGAATAAGTTTAACAAAAATTAAACTTTATACAATTGGGAAAACTTCAGAAAGCAACAAAAATATGTAACGTCTCTCAAAACAAAATCAATGAATAAATACTTCTTGGACAGATGTAAAAATAAAAAGATTCTGGTTCTAGTTCTTTCTAATTTACAAAGGAGGTATCGTTAGCAAAGACAAAATATATATTATGTGAAAATGATTCATTAGTAAATGGTTCATCTGAGGTGTGTAAAATGTTTAATGTATATGTTGCTAAATACATTGGAAATCAATCAACCTTATTGATGAAAATCACCAAAAACAAATGTCATTGACTTTATTATTTTCCTGTTGAGTTTTAATTTTATAAGCAAGGGTATAAATAAAATATCCTGCAAAATGGCCACTGGAGCCGATGGAATCTCATCTAGATTAATCAAACTAGCCAATTTAAACCATCTATTGTTGCCCTTTTGACAAGCTGAACCATCTTTTGTTGTCTCTTTGGCTGATATCATTAGCATTAGTTTCTTACAGTCAGAGTTCCCACAGTTTAAAGGTAGCGCAAGTCGTTCCTATGCTCAAGAAAAACGTACCATGAATAAAGGTAATTATCGCCCAGTGAGCATATTACCTACTCTTTCAAAACTGTTTGAGAGTGGAATACACTCACAGCTCTCAGATTTCTTCTCCTGTCATTTTGATACTTTCTTATCTGCCTTTCGACCTAAATTATGGATGTCAAAGCACATTACTTAAAATTATAGTGGACTGGAAAAGATCCTTCTAAAGATAAAAATAAATATGTAGCTGCCATATTTATAGGCCTATCTAAGGCTTTTGAATCATTGTCTACTTAACAATTTTCTACTTTTAAAATTAAAATATTATGGTGTTTCCGAGAGTGCTTTGGCTTTAATTGAGAGCTACTGAACCAACAAAAAACAAAGTGTTAGATTAAGCTTATTTAGCAGCAGTTTCAAAGAAATTTATAAGGGTGTTCCACAAGAATCCATACTCGGACCAGTACTTTTAAATATATTCATTTTAAATATTCATTTTTTTATTATTTACAATTGTAAGTTATATAATTATGCAGACGATAAGACTCTGTCAGCTGCCTATCATAATATTAAAATTGAGACAGTTAAGGCAAATCAGACAGGCAGTCATTCTCTTATACAGTGGTTCTCTGATCATCCAATGCAAGCCAACCCAAGTAAGTTTTCAGTCCATTGCAGTTGGTCCCAAAACCCCAAAATTAGCCTAAATTTTAACATTGAAAGTTACAGCATTCCTTGTGAAGAAGAGATTAAACATAAATATCTATCACTCTTTTTATAATGTCAATTTTTAGTTATAGTCCGACACTATTAATCTGAACCTGAAATTAAAAAATGCCCGACTTACTGACATGATGTAATACTTTTTAAACCTACAATATTAACCAACAAGTTGATTTTATCTCTCCTGATAGTGCCGATTTCGGGCCTTTTTCTTGACAAAAATGTACGTGTGTCGGTATATCCTTATCTCAGAGGCTCAGTGGGCCCTCCAATAAGAATGAATGATTTAAGTTTATGTAAGGGTCCGTCCGCTCCATAAGGATGCATTATGTGCAGACCCCGGGGTGTGACCATTCACCCCTTAAAGATTGTTTTTGGAGATCTAAAGTATAGGTCAAATTTTGAGAAAATCCCAATATAATTCATATTGGGTTTAGTGATTACTTTGCCAAAGATGCTATAATTTAGTGAGCCAAAGATGCTAATTCAGCACCTAAAGTTTGGAGATTTTCCTGGTAAATATCATTGGGAATTACTCAAGGCTTATTGATTTGGATGAAATGATTCATGTGCCTGAGTATGTTGGATTGTTTCTTGTTTTGTGTATTGTATAGCGGATTTGCTCGTGTTTGCTAGTTCAGGTCCTTATATATGCTAGTTCAGGTTCTTATGTATGTGTGTGATTTGGGTCGTGAACTAGTTTCAGCTATTTTTAGTTTTTGTCCTATTGACTGTATACTAGGGTAGTGCTTTGTTGCTTGTTTTGTGATTGTGGCCCGTTAACCCAATTAACCCAATTGGGCTTTTATTGTTTTGCAATCATGCCTGTCAAAGCAGCACCACCAGAGAGAAACAGAGAAAGACAGCCCCAAGACCTTGGACACCAGGTTCTTACAGACCGTCCAAAGAGAAGAAGCCCCCCCTATTGGTTGTTATTTTAATTGTCAGCCGTTTGTATATTAGTTAATTTTGAAAGGATAACATCCAACGTAAATTTACGTTTCCAATAAGTCCGGGTTTGCTAAGTTACCAGTATTCTCTCGACATCTCAAATAAGAATCTGTTTCGTGAGGTTAGTAATTTGTTACCAGTTAGTTAATCTCTAAAACTAGAGTCGGAAATGTTTTGTTGTCATTTCTTCATGTTATTTATCTCGTTGTACTTTATATGGATCTAGTAACAGACGAATGTCTTATGCCAATAAAACGCAAATTTTATGTCCCTAAGATAATTCTTAATAAATCCCCAAATCTTTAAGCCTTATTTTAGAGTTTACGGATATTTAACTAAAACTCATATTATTACTGCAAAGCACGCAATACAAAATTAATCTGTATGTTGTTTATACGCAATACTACTACATGAAATATTTATTGTCATTGTTGCGATAGATAATAAGAAATATCCATCTGTACATGCATTAAAGTCAGTATTATTTCATTTGATTTTAACTCGAACCCTCCAAGGGGATTTTCAATTACATGTACAATTACAAATTTCAGTTCCATGTAGATCGCAATTATGCAGACGATAATGACATTTTTGCCATTTTTTCTCAACCGTCATAGTATGAATTATTTCACGGTGATTGAATACACTCTATCACAATATCACGAGTGTAAGACAAAAGGGCACCAAGTCACCGTGAAATTATTCATGTTTTGGCAGTTAAGGAAAAGCAAACTATAATTGAGACATATTTGGTATTCACCGGGTGGTTGGGACACCTCAAAACCTTTTTTTTCAAACAAGTGTCGTGATCTAACTCATCTTCTTTGTATCTAAAATGTTAAGATACCACATAGGCTGATTTAGCGGGGGGGGGGGGGGGTTTCAGGGGGGTCCGGACCTCCCATAGAATTTCCAAAATGTACCTGTCCATTAGTGTTTTTCTTTACTTTAAGTCATTTTTAAGTAGCATGAAGCAATTTTTCTCGGTACTTAACTTAGATTTAATGGTTTTGTAGTTTTTATTGGAAGGAATTCTTTTTCAAAGAATTCCTTACTATGTCAGCGCTCTTGGAAATTTGAAAAAGAACGAACAACACCTTCAACTCAGTAGAAATCAATGAGTCAATGCGATCAAGAAATAGTGCAGCAGAAAAATATGTGTACTATCAAAAGTAGATAAGTTGAAAAAATAATTTCAACAAATACTTAAAATTATGATATTAAATGGGTTTTTTTTACACATGAATCAAACAACTTTCTAACTGTGCACGGAAAGAAGTTTTTTGTATTATTGCGCAGTAGTATCTACCACACGCTTGTATATACATGTATATACAATTTTAACGAACGTTTATCTCAGCAGGGGTTTACTGTGAGAGCGTAGAGCGCTGGACATTTATCGAAGTTAAGCAACGAAAGTATGGTTAGTCTTTGGATGGGTGTCCGTAGAGGTTTAGTGACAGCGCGAAGCGAGTTTCATAAATGTTTTTTTTAAATAGACTGCAACAAATTAATCGTTATGTTCGTCTGATTTCTTGCACCTTAAAACCAAAAAAAAAACAAAAAAACATGCGTCCGCACCTTGAAATGAACGCATAATAAATTTCGGAAAATCAGAAGTTTTCACACTAGACCAAATAGAAATTGAACTAAAAATTACAAATTTGAGTTCTACATAGCAAAATAAATCAGAACATTTCACTGTTACGGTAAAGCAGTTATGTATTCTTGCTAACATACGGCATTAGAAATTACAATGAAACAATCCATTGTTCAGAAATATGATAACTGCACTCTGTCTTAGACCGTAAACTGAACATATACTCACTCTACACACCTTATCTTGATGTGTGACGTCATATGTGTCTTTGTAGTGTGAAATATGAAGATTGATCCATTGAGAGCAGATAGGACAGGGAGAAAAAATTACATTGAATTTCCTACAATTTTGATGTCCCAAAATAACATATTAGGCTTGATTTAATTCTAGTGGTATTATTAGACATTAGCATAATTTACCAAAATCTAATTACATTGTATACACAAAAAGTGAACCGGTGTAATCTGTGCTTCGTAGTTATCTAGTATTTACAAAAGTACATGTAATACCAAAGACAAATGAAGTTATATTTCCGTATGAACTGATGAAGGTGTAAACCTCTTCTACCGTACTTCTAACTAGTTTTAAATTCAATTGAATTTTCATCTAGAGTAATTGTTAACTTGCTTTATATTACCTAGAACTAATTATTACGTGATTACACTATAGTCTATAGATATATGGTTATATGTTATATAAGAAAGTCCATACCTTTTCTGCTCTTTTTAACTTATGGTATATAATTGTCTTAGAAACCGCACAAATTTATTCTTCGCTTTCGCTCCCTTCTCAAAATTCAAAATATGGAAAAAGAATTTAATTGCTCTTTAGCTCCATTCTTTAGAACAAAATACATAGAACATGTGATCAATTTGTTGTGGCCTTAACCCAATGGCAACACATTGTTTAGGTTACATCGTGACCAGCAATCCACCTATTCCTGAAAATACTCAATCTCTGGATTACTACTAGATGCAATTCAGTGACTGAACACTGCCGTATTAAAATGATTTAGAATCAGTGGTAGGAGGGAGAATGTCCGTAGAAATTATTTCATGGCATAGCTCCACGAAAGTATGCCCTGCCCATGAATCAAAACATACAACTTCTCGATCAGTTGCATAATATGCATGTAAAATGAAATATGAAACACATTCGATTATAGATGATAAAGTGATATGATGATGGATATCGAAATAGTAACTTTGGACTCCTAAAATCGTTCAAAAATTCCTTCCAACAGTACTTTCAGTACTTTGATTTTTAATATGGTTGTGGTTCGAAAATTTGGACCCCCCCCCTAAAAAAAGTTTAGACCCCCCATAGAAAAAAATCCTGGATCTGCACCTGTACTATATATGTGGGGAAAAAAGTTGAAAAATCCTGATTTTCATTGTTAAAAACATGAAAATGCTTAAAATATTACCAGTACTAATGTTGTTAGTCAAACAGAGCTTTTCCATCATTTTGGGGATTTATTTTATGCGCATTAACTATTTCAAAATGCTCAATGTGTTATTATCTGAAGCATTGTTGCTAAATCAAGACGGAGACATGAATAAATAATTAGCCTTATTAATAACAATCGTAGATTTAACAAGAAATATCTTTAAAAAAGATATTCGGCGCTCTGCTGGGTTCATTTTCAACGGTTGGAAGTATAAATGTTGGTCATTCACGGCGTTCATGTATTAACTATAGGTCAAATGTAGTTTGTCCCGCAATTGCAATTCAGCATCAACTGACAATTTTTGTCCGAATATATTGCCACTTCGCTGATTTGTCAATTTGGAAAATCTGTCCGATTCTAAAATTAAAAACATCTTTAATAACAATGCCATGGATTTTCGATTAAAAATCACTTCTTCTTCTTTCCAGAATGACCAAACGATTTATGTTACTTTTCTGGCAAACATAAAATAATTTGATAGAAATACTCAATGGCGGCATACATAATTACATGTATAACAAAATGAAAACCCATTCCGAGCGTGCGCTGAGTCATATTCGCAGTTTAGTTATACCGCAAGGGGCGTACCAAGACGAATGTGTGATCAATTAGCATAGTGAGTCACTCATTATACACAGAGTAAATAGTCAGCAGCTACTGTACGTGCTACACACCTGTTTATCACAAATAGTCAATGGTGTCATGTGTTTTACCCGTTTCTTTATACCGTAAAGGATTTTCATTGGACAAACAGCTATGGGAGAGCAAATTGTATTGGTTAATATATAGGTCAAAAGTTGGCTTAGACAGCTTCGCCGAAAAATGTTTTGTATTAACAGTTATTTTATATAGTTCTATTATTCTGTTAGGCCTACTAGTATCTTGAGAAATTACCTAGAAAGTACTTACAAATAATAAATTACAAATGTGTATTACGTATACACAGTATAAATAATAAATGGCGATGATATATTGTAGGGTAATAAAACTTACGTTGAAAATATATATTATTGTCACCAAACTTCGAATATCATCAAATAAAAATCTCGCCCATGTTTGTACTTTAAAAAAATCAAAATGATGGGATATACTAATTGAAAGCAAAGTATAATTAATATCGAAGGTAATGGTTATTTTTAAGTAGTATATATTTTATGTATATTTGATGTCTTATCGAAGGTAATGGTTATTTTTAAGTAGTATATATTTTATGTATATTTGATGTCTTATCGAAGGTAATGGTTATTTTTTAGTAGTATATATTTTATGTATATTTGATGTCTTATCGAAGGTAATGGTTATTTTTAAGTAGTATATATTTTATGTATATTTGATGTCTTATCGAAGGTAATGGTTATTTTTAAGTAGTATATATTTTATGTATATTTGATGTCTTATCGAAGGTAATGGTTATTTTTAAGTAGTATATATTTTATGTATATTTGATGTCTTATCGAAGGTAATGGTTATTTTTGAATTAGTATATATTTTATGTGTATTTGATGTCTTAGGCTCGGTACCATGCTTGCCACACAAAAGCTGCTTTATACATGTATGAGGTATTTATTAAATAATTATGTGTTATCTGCCCGGTAAAAATGGCAAATTCACTGCACAATATTGCAAAACCTGTTTAATAAAAAAGAAAAGCGGGCCAAAATCTGGTATAGGGCCAACAACACTCATTGGACCGGTCCAATAACAAATTTCTGCGCTCTGATTGGTTGACAAAACAAGGCCAATATTAGTTACGATTATCGCAAAATGACGGTCATTTTGTTTTTGATGGGGTTCAAACCAACCCCCCCCCCCCCCCGAGATCGGTAGCAGTCATATACTTGACATAGTAGAGACTCTTACATAACAGTACGTTCCTGGCATAGGTCGTTTTTAGTCTGTCTTTGTTCGTCACAATTTGTAGGGAAAATATGGTACAAATGAAGACGAACGCCAGATGGTAAACAAACAGTATAGTTTTTGTGAAGAATCGGATTCAGATCAATGTTCGTAAGTCTGTAAGCAGTTATTTAATAAAATTGTCATTAAATAAGTGATTTTATAAATATAGGCCCTGTTATTTTTCCTCGGGACTGTCATATTGGCCATCGGCCTCGGGCCAATACGACTGCCCTTGGTAAAAATAACAGGGACTATAGCAAATCACTTATTTAATTACATATGATTACACCCGATTATTCCGAGTTATCTATTCCATTGTGGTTCCAATCTTAAACCTTAAAGTAGTTGTTTTTTGAGGTTTATATGTTATAATATTGTGATGTATATTTAGTATACATATCATAGGATACTTACATATATATTTTCTCACGTTCTAAAAATATTGACGTACAGTTGATCATAGAATGTATAAGTTGCTAATTCTGGGACTCGTACTATTAATGGTCGTACGACGATGTTGGTCGTAAATCCTTATATTACGTTACTGGATTATCGTAAGGTATTTGATAATAACAAACAAACGTATGCGTGTTTGTGTTCGTATGTTTAGGTTAAAAAAAAATAAACATCATTTTTTTCCATTGTTGTAATATTTATTTGTTACACCTGAGGGACACGTACCCACTGTCCCTGGAAGCATAGAAGGCGGGGTACACGTGACGGTGCTATTTGCTTCATTTTGGTTTTCTAAACAAAATGTTGGACAATTAAGATTTATACAGCTGTTTCAGATTGTGAATTTTGAATAATTCAAAATTGTTTTCATTTGTTATACTCAGTCTCACGTTCTGCTCATATTCGTAGTTCTAGGTTCAGGATTTTGGAAGTGCGGTACCGTTTAACCTCTGCAGGACAGTGCTCCTTTTCACAAACATTCTTACGAAAAAAGTCTTCGTAAGTCAATTTCATATAATTAGCAATTCAAAGTCAGAGTGATTATAAACTTAACTATGATATGATATTCAAAAGGTATACAATATTCTACACAATTATATAATATTTGAAATTGATAAACCAAAAAATGAGCGTATTATTAATGTTTCTTGCTTTTCACTTACGAAGATTTGTTTGTAAGAATTTTTGTGAAAAGCACTACAGGTCTCTAAAGAACAAATCCTCTTCACAACAATAGCTTTTGATATTCCCTATAGGCGTTACATTGTATTTTAATTGAATTTAACCTCTGCAGAGCAACAACCTCTGAACAGCAGCACTTTTAAGTCTTTCCCAGCGGGTTGTTCAAGAGAGGCTGTACTGTATACGTGAATGATAATTATCGACGTACCTGTACGTCGATATATACAATTATCAAGATTTTAGCATTTTGTAGTCGACACCGGTTGCCTTAAGCCAATCAAAACGATGCATTTGAGGTCACATGATAGAAAAATGGACGGCAAATTGTCAATTTAGGGGTGCGTGAATTGACTCGTCTGGACGCCATCTTTTGTCGGGTATTACCAGAAAATACAATAATCAGAATAGGAATGAGTACCAGTTTCAAGAAAGCTGCATTTAAGACCCAGAAAATACAAAACTAACTGTAACATGTTTGTTTTCTTTTTAAAACTCCCATTTGTTGAAAAAAATTCAAACTTATCTTCCCTTCTAATGGGCGAATCTATTTTTACGGGAGAAGATTATCTGTATCCAATCAGCTGAGAGGCGTAACCAGTATCCACTGAGACAGGTTTAAGTCACACCCCTCATAAATATCGCTGTTCGCTTAACGTTAACCATTGGGAACGCCCCACTGATTCATATCGGTAATCGTCTGCCGGAATATTTTGGTCTACTAAAAAATTGAATGAAGTTCCTATATGCCAAATAGACAGGAACAATTCTAGAGTCTACCATAATGCTGTTTTACGTGCATAGTCCGAACAAGACCTGGACAACACCTGTTCGTTCGATGTATTTTTATCAGCCCGGAAGGTTCCGTACAATGAATCAAAAAGGTCTAATAAAATGTTTTACATATAGTTAGCGGGTCACGCAAATCCCGATATTCTCTAAATAGACTTGGCACGGCTAATAGCGTTGACGTATATTACTTGGAAGGAGATGTCGTAATACACGGCTAAACGTCGATTTCAAGCATTTTTGGAAATGCTAATACTTGTATTAATCCTTTATTACTTTTACATCATTCGGAACAACCTCTACTGCGTAGAAGATCGCCGAGGTAGTTCCGAATGCTTAAAATACGTGTGACTCGTGTAACAATAAAATTACAGTACGTTTCTTCTGCTCTGCAAGATTCGTATGAAACAACTTGCCTTTCGCTATGTGCATTCATAGATACAAGAAGGTACAATCATGTTACACGGCGGCATGAAACTATGTCGAGTTTGATCCCTAAACCATCTGTGGTAGACCATCACATGTTGATGTAACTGTATTACTGTATGCTCACATCCATCGTCTCTACTTCTTTTACCTCTAATGTCCATTCGAAACAAAATGATATTTATGCGGTCAATATAACATATCGTCGCTCTAATGCCTGAGGGACGATTTTGGGCAATATTAGGTGTTAGGTTCAGTTGTGATAGTTTTTTCCCTGTGGAAATATTCTGCATAAAAAACATTGAGTTCCATTAATATGTAAGTCATGCGTTTTAGTGACTGTGTGGTTCTTTTAACTACTATGTTCTCAAAACTATGAAATGCTTATACGTCGGTTTGATTTGTTTGTTTGTGTGTTTGAGTTTTACGGCGCATCAAAACAGAAAGATTACATCGCGTCGAAAGCAATAGATGATACTATTAATGCAACTGAATTATAATGGTTTTAAGTCCTATATTTAATGATAAATGTTTATTTCCTTAAGACAGTTTAGTATCGCATTTGATGGTACTGACTGAAACGTCGGTTTGAAATAATGTCGACGATATCTAATGTATGATCTATGAACGTATCATTTAAACATGTATCATGAGGGAGCTAAGCCGACATTATGACATATTTTTCTTGACATGTTTAAAGCATTTCCATGTCCCATTTACAGTCAGACCCTGCGTACACGGTTGTTTTCTGTAAGATGTTCATTAACAAGAACGGTGACTAAGTTCTTGTGAGACGAGCAGGTATTTAATCATCTTAATAGATACTGAACAAGATGCTCACCTCTTACTTTGGTCAATATACATGTAAGTGCATTTATTTTGTTCATGTGGCTAGTTGAATTTCAAAGTTCTGAAGTTCTGTAGTCAGACGTTCTGACAACTGTGATTCAATACCTGTATTACTATAACTGATGAGAAAAAGGATGCTCAATTTAAAAATCTAGAGCAGGTGATATAACTAACGAACTATTGATATGCTATCACGTTGAACAAAAGAGATTGTATAGTGAGTATAGTGAATTCCATGTTAAATGATACATTCCATATTCAAATAACAATGATGTTTTTGTATTAGGGACTTTAGTCAGTTATCTTTCTCCGATAAAATCTGAAGCAATCCAATTGGTAAGTAGGTCCTTACAGTTGGAATCCTCGGATTTTATCATTGAATTCCTATGTAAGGGTAACAAAATATTTCATATAATATCTTTCTTGTTAATGAAGATATTAACAGAAGTGATGAAAATTAGATAGTTCTTTAGCATAAAATTACTTAGCTTGAATTTCAAACAAATTAAATGATATACAAAATAAGTTATCTAAGATTAAATTTGGCAAATTAACATTGAAAAGTAAGGATAAAATCCGAGTAATCCAACTAGTTAGACCTACCTATTTTGAAGAGTATACAAGGGGAAGTAACTGACTAAAGTCCCTTATTATTGCATGCAGAAGACATTACTCATTTTTTGCCTGACATACACAGAGTAAGGTGGTCTTTGACAGAAGTAAAGGTGTATGTGAGAGTTAAAGAACGACAACACTAGGTATGAGACTGAAGCATGTACATAGAGCTCGTACAAAAGACAAAGGGCGCGTTGCCTAACGATTTCGCTACGTTTCGCTATGAAAAAGCGCTTTCTTGTAGCACTTCTTCTTAGGAAACGGCTTGCCATTTACCAAACTTCCCGCAGCGGTTATCTCCCTTTATCAAATCTTTTGCGCTCATTGCAAATGCATGTTTTCGGGGCGATTTCAAACTAAAAATGTCTTTAAAATGTATAAAATCATTGCAAAAACATATGTTTAAATGAACAATTACAAATATTTATTGGTTTCAATTAATTTTTAGTCAAACATAAAAACAAGAATTGTCGGCAAACTGGAAGTTACATTCCTGCGGAGGCAGCCATTTTGATTTGTTAAAGCACTCTAGAGTAGCGAAGATTTTTTTCGCTAGCTTTCGCTACGTAGCGAAATGAAGCGATAACTTGTAGCAAGCCGTTTCCTAGTATTTTGCTTCGTAGCGATACCTAGCGATTCCCTTAGGCAACGCACCCAAAGCCTTAAAGTTGTTATTTAAACAATACAGTGAAATTGATGAATTAAGCCACGACCGGGGATGCCTAGGATGCCAAAAGAATATTATGTAACATAAATTTCAATACGTTTTATGAATGACTTGTTTGTGTAATGGTAAATCGTTCTACCATCACAAGCATAATTGACTAAGGGGGTGGTAGTTTATACGCCACACTTAACGCTCTTCATTTTCATTGCTGCCCTACCTCTGGAATGGGTTGGTTTATTTTCATGTTTACACACACATGTAATGTTATTTTGTTCAAACTATAATTAAAAATGTGTGTACATATTCAATAATAAATATTCTTCACCGGCTGGTCGTTTCTGGTCAAAGTGTACTTTATATGCAGTCGAATGCATTTATCTGGTTTTTATTTTTGATAAGTTTATATTGTTACGTGCAGAAAATATATTAGTTGTCACCAATCCAACCTTTAACATCGCAGTTCCAATGCTTAACTATGATACGTGTCAAATATTCCACCTTCTGACTTTTAAAGCCGGGTTCCTAAGACAGACTGCAGAAGTTGTACGATAACGTAAACAATTATACTGTATATTATACACCCTACAACCTAACATCACTCTCCTCTCCGATAGTCGAATCCCCATACATGACCCAAGGAGAGGGTGGGAAAGGCAAGTCCGTTCTGGAGTTCTGGACTTCATCCCAACACCAACATCAAATTTGTCATGTGCACTGAACCAACGGTTATCCACGTGGTCATCAATCCAGTCACTTACCTCGCAACTATGATACATGTCCATCGTTCTGCCTTCTGATTGTAAAAACCAACTGATACGGACAGACTGCAGAAGTTGCCACTCAACCATCGTCGACAACCACAGTACTTTCTTCCGTTACTCTCCTTACGTACCGTGGGCAATTTGACTGGCAAAATCTCGTTTTCATGAATATGCATGAGGCAGGACAGACTAATATTCCAATGAAATCGCATGTTTCAGCAATGACGTCATATGTGGGATTCTTACTTTAAATAGAAACCAATGCACGTGTTTATTTTCAAAAAAAATGTTGCGTAATTTCATTGGCTAGTTTTCCGCAGTGGTTTCTATGCGGAACCAATGAAACTGCCTAATGAATTATTAATGATTACGAGATTTGCCTATCCAAATAGCCTGCGGTACATGATACAGCATAGCAGAGCAATGTATCGTGGGATAACCGACGATGCCACACTACCTCTCATTGTACCGTCACCAAATGTCTGGACGTTTGCGAAGTAGAAGGTCTACAACTTATACATGTACTAAGGCCACTCAAAGTTGATCATATGTTCTACGGATTTTTCTGGAAAAAATGGGGCGAGCGAGCGAAGAAAAAAAAAGTATTCACATGCTTTATATAGCGGTTTGACCAAATTTTTTATAAGCGAGCGAGGAAATAAACATATTTTTTTTGGTAAAAACCGTCAAAATCACGGTGCGAGCGAATCCATAGAACATATGATCAATTTGTTGTGGCCTAACCAGAATCTTTATTTGTACATTTACAAGTTGTCTGTCGCTGCATTATCGTACCCAGAGGTTATCAAGAGTTTGATCGACAATTTTGATACAATGTAACCTCTGAGTACGAGAATGCTGCCGTTGAAGCAATTGAACATCAGCACCAATAAAAAATTAAAAAGATTATATTGGTATTATGAGAATGTATTTTTTGATCTTAGAATTATTTACAATAGATTTTTACCCTATGATATTATTGATATATCCGGAAATATAAATATGCTGAATAAAAAGGACAAAACACACACAACCAAGTTCAATTAAGCTTTAACAGTGTTGCAAGGAAAAAAATCAACTTTTTAATATCACATTGTCAGAGACCCATTCCATTCTCCTACTCAAAATTTCAAATAATTACGATTTTACGTTGATTTCTTCATGTACCAAATTAAGTGAGTTTAGTTCTCACTTTCTATAGACAGTAATCTCACTTTTCACAAAGAAAATAGCTGCATACGGATGAAAATTGTCAAAGTATATGATACTTATATAATTATTTGAATGAATCTATAACATATATCGCTCAGATGTAAAAGTTTTAATATAATGCTTTAATATTTATTTTCCAAATCTCATGAATCTTTTGTCTGCTGTTTCGTTTTCTTGTGGATCTCTACCGAATCTCATGAATCGTTTGCCAAATCTCATGAATCTTTTGTCTGCGGTTTCGTTTTCTTGTGGATCTCTTCCAAATCTCATGAATCGTTTGCCAAATCTCATGAATCTTTTGTCTGCGGTTTCGTTTTCTTGTGGATCTCTACCGAATCTCATGAATCGCTTTCCAAATCGCATAAAACGTTTGTCTGCTGTTTCATTTTCTTGTGGGTCTCTTCCAAATCTCATGAATCGTTTGCCAAATCTCATGAATCGTTTTTCGGCATCCATGTCGTCCTCGTCGCCTAACTCACCATTATCTGTGAATATACAATGAGTTAAAACTTTAAATAAACTTGTTTTGGTATTGATGCCAATAGAATTCATGATGTTTAAAGAAAAATATATGTAAGCGCTGCTATCTTTTTTAAAGAAACATTACGTCACGCCGAGAGTGCTCATTTTCTCCATTCTATATATAAACAGTAAAGACACTTGTGTACAAACATTCAGTATCTCGGACTGCGTTTATAACGAAATTGTCCAAGTAATCTGCATGCGATTTTGCAGTACTTTTTAATCGGAATTGCTCGGTTTTGTTTATTAAAAGCCAATACAAATTTGATATAATTACTACATTTTAACTCTGTCAGATACCCTGATAGAGCACCGTCTAAAATCATAATTGCAATACCCGTTAAAGAAAAAGAAAACTGAAGTCCGAACAACGATGTTAAGGCTACTTATCACCTCTTAAAATATTACAGCTAACCTTTAATGGACCTTTCCATGACCTTACCTATCAACATACATGTATTTAACAAAGGTTTACAGTTACATTTTTTCTCACAAACAAAGTGTTAACAAAAAGAGCTTGCTTAACACATGCTTATATTTGTGGGTAAATGTATTGTTACTCAAATAAAAAGGTCGCACTCGGAATGGTTTTGACAAGACGAAACTCTGCAAATATTAAATTTCAACAAATATGTTATCTAAAAATTATTTACCTCTTCCAAATCGCATAAATCTTTTCTCTTCTTCAGTCATGTCACTGTCATCTCCGCCACGTCCAAATCTCATGAAACGTTTATCTTCGGACATATCATCATCACCAGAAGAAGGGTCACGACCAAATCTCATGAATCGCTTTTCCATTTCTTCATCTTCGTCATCACCACCTCGTCCGAATCTCATGAAACGTTTACCAAATCTCATGAATCTTTTGTCTTCTTCGGTCAATTCACTGGGGTCTCTACCGAATCTCATGAATCGTTTTTCTGCATTTTCCATTAATTCAGGATCTCTACCAAATCTCATGAAACGTTTTTCCTCTTCTGTCATATCATCAGATGGGTTTCTACCGAATCTCATAAACCTTTTTTCCATGTCTTGGCCGGATTCATCTACAGGTGCGTCACGTTTTTCAACATTATTTACAGTTTCTGAAGCAGTATCAGCAATTGATTGGACATTTTCTTGGGCGGCTTCTGATTCATCAACTGAACGTCTTTTTCTTTTCAAATTAACATTATGTGAGAGTTCATAGTTTCTTATTCTAGATGTGAGTGAGGCTAATATATCATCTAAATTGTTTGATTCTCCACGTCCAAATCTTAAAAATCTTTTGTCTTCAACAGGGTAAAAATCGGTTCCTCTGCTTATTCTAAGAAATGAATCACGATCCCCTGCCTTACCGAAACGGAAGAAGCCATCATCGGAGAGAGCTCTTCCAAACCTGAGAAAACGTTTGTCCTTAGAAGATTCTACACCTGAAAATAGAGTAAATACAACCTGTCAGAACACATAGATATATAGTATAATAGAAGCTACACTATTAAGAACGCCACGACAACTGTATAGTGAGGCACTGAAAACGTTGTAAAAGTATTGTGCTCCACAGTAGGAGCAGTGGTCCAGTGGTAGGACGCGCGCTTAGGGATCGAGAGGTCCCGAGTTCGATCCCTTGAGCAAGAAATTAACTTACAATTGTTCCACTCCACTCAGGTGTAAATGGGTACTGTGAGGGATCGCCTGCCTGAGGGTGATTTCAGTGATCAGGAGTTATCGTACAAGATTGTAAAGTCGGCTGAACATGTATATGGAAGCAGACTTTAAACCGCACTTTAACTTTAACTTTAATTGTAGGAGTTTTAACTGAAAATCCCTCGATAAATTCTTGGCCACTTCACCATATATTTCAAACGTATTAGTGGTTAATAGGCATAAATATAAATTTGAAGATGTTTGCTAATTCTTTGTTCAAGTTTTTGCCATTTCACTATAAAGTATGAGGTTAGTTATAATAGGAACAGCAACAGACAAAAGCGCATACCTACCACTCGGCTAAAAGCAAAATGGGTAATGTTTACGTACGTTTTATGTTTTCTTATTATGAAAGGTCGGGTCAAACAAATTAAAGAAACAAAGACCTAAGGGGATTCCACCTTTAAAGGGACAATGGCATATGTTTAAAAGTTTTAATTTATAAATATGTAATATTGCATTTTTTATTCAGTCGGTCATTGCAGACAACATAAAATGTATTAACGTATGTGCAAAATTCATGATAACAAAAAGTGTATGTAAAGGCCTAAAGGGATGGACAAAACAACTCATTCTCCCTTCATTCTCTCCTTCCACTCAAATTTTCCTCTCTATTTATTATTACTGTATTATCTAAGAACGACATAATGTTATAAATCAGAAGTTTATTTACTAGTTTTCTTCACGTAGTTAGAAAGCAATACATGCATTTATTGACTAATGACTATTATATGTAAGTAAACATTTCTAAATCCTTTTATTGTGCGTGTCATGTTTCAACATAGGGGAATACATACATATTTGTAATGTTCAACTTGAAATGTATTTTGTTATCAGTATCAATTACAATCTATTATTTTATTCTACCATTACGTCATCAATTCGGTAATATTGTTTGTTCTTTTTAAGTATATTGCAAATTCAATTATGTAATCCAATCATGTCATTTTTTGTATTTGTTTTTTTTATGAAACCCAATTTTCTCAAACCATCAAGACACTTTGCTAAATAACTTACAATTAGATAAGACCCTTTCAAGAAATCATTTAACCGTTACAACTATTGTCAATTATTATTTGTAACAATATGTACATTATGAGGACTAAATGTTTAAAATAAACTTTTTTTCGACGCACACAAACGCATGCGTGTGTTTAAATCCGCGATTAGGCACAGACAAATGTTAGGTATTTCTGAAATAATCATACACTCGTATTCTTTTTGCCTCATTTAGTTGGACTTAAGTAGTTTTTACACCTGTACCTTGTAACAATTATCTTGTTTGTCTTATATCTTTAAAATAACTAGAGTTTTCACTTTAAGGAAGAATTTTCCATACTGTAATTATAGTTTTATAAAGCACATACCGTCACTGGTATTAGCTATCTTTCTTCATCTATGAAACAAAACTTGAAAAGTAAACAGTTTTGTTACAGTAAATTATACTATTTTTCTAACTATTAAGACAATTTGTGATGTAAATGAAATTATTATTCCTGAAGACAAATTTTATTTTTTAGCGTGAGTTATGTCATTAAGATGCGATTGACTTGCGTGGTAACTAAATGTAAATTGGTCGAATTACCTAGGGATGTTTGCACACAAAAAGTCGAACTGTTTTCATAAGTGAAGACATAGAGCTGTCTTGGTGTTTTTAAACACATGCGCGCAAAATAAACTCCCAGTTGCGTGTTTGAAGTAATTTATCCAAGAAAATAATGATTTTCCAACGCTGAGTGAATACAATACTAATATCTTATTATGGAAGTCTGCAGAGAAACACGCGTCAATTCTCGCTCTCAATCGGCACGAGATTTGGAAACCTCCGTGAGAGATCCGTTTATTCATCTGACGAAGTCACGGAGTTATCATTTGTGACAAGTTGTCTTGTCATGGACATTCATCTTCAATAAACTCTAACAAGATAATTTCGTCCAAGTAATAAATTACTTCAAAAACAACGCTCAGACAAATAATGTTGACCTCTCACTTAGTTCTCCAATGTTCTGATTCAGCATGATGCTTTTGCCAAGGCAGCACCTAAATAAATATTGCTTTCCTGGTTTTGGTTGATGATTGAAATACAAATGTTGAGGATTTTGAAATATGTTCAAGATAAAAAAATGAATTTACCAGATATCACTATTGAATTGTTTGATATTCCTAGTTGCGTATGTGCTTTGTGAAGCTCGCTTGAAATAAGTAAAATAGACAAACATATTATGCTGATATAGGGCCTTAATATTCTAAAGTCTTTGTTACAATGTAATTTACTATAAATGCGCCATATAACAAAGCACTGAACTTATTTTAGGGTTTAGATTTTTTTCTCTAAACTACGAAAAGTATCATAGAAGCAACAGCATTAAGAAAGCCACGGTAACTGTATAGTGAGACACTGAAAACTTTCCAGGTATTGTAGAAGTGTATATTGAAATTCCCTTTCGATAACTTCTCAATCTCCGTGAACAGATATCCTGTAGAGCATTGTCGTACAGGATCTCTACTTTCCCAATGCAGGGTCACGTCGAGCTTTATGTCGACTAATCAATGCGTAGCTTTCATCGTAGCTTTCATCTAGACGAAACACTATTAATAACATTTTGATTTTGTAATGTCTATTTTTAGACCAAGGTTTGCATGTTAATTAACAGCGTTATTATTCACAGTCTGCCATTGAACGGCTCATTTCAAATTCCGTGATGTAGACGATGAAAACAAGTTACGTATTATACCAATTTCGTCATTAATATTATGATGAGAAAAGGTCGCCTGAACGTGACCTTCGTTTGAAAAAGGCCAGATCTAGATTAGCGAGTAGGTGAGCGGAAATTTTAGATCGGGTTTTAAACAGATTGATAACTTATTTACCACTTTTCCATGCATTTCAAAAGTATTTAATTTAAATGATAAAGATTAGTAGAATATATATGTCTATGTCTATGTCTATATCTTATATTAAAATACAAAAAATAACTTCCCGATCGGGAAGGATTTTAACATTTGCTTCCTGATCGGGAAGCACTTAAGGGAATCCCATGATTCCCGGACGGGAGAACTGAGTATTTGATAGTAATAAAGATAGTATTTAAAGATAGTATTTAAAGATAAGTTTACATCTACATGTAATGTTAATATCTAAATATTAATTATTCAATACAGTTTGTAGATCAGTTAAGATCAGATCTTAAGTTAATCTATTGAATAATTGATTTGTATAAATGTAAGTACTTACATATTAGATTAATATTCATTTGTCCAGTGGCACAGTTGTATGATTCTATCCCTGGTGACAACTTTGTTATCAATACAGATTGTTATCTGGTCATTTTATGTAAAATTTATAATTTTCAAATAAATCGGAAGAATGGTCAATTCCCAATATGAGTCAATGTATTTATATTAGACAATGAATGTCATTTTTGGTTAACTGTTCGCATAATAAATGTTCAATATACGTCAGTGTGCACCTCTCAACCTCCATAACAATGACATTACTTATTGACCAATGAGTGTAGCGCCTCGTGGGAGTACGTCACAATCCAATTATATCATTAATATTCATGAGGAGTGTCGCGAATTATTAGATTATAACGGGTTACATTTTGAGTAATGCCATCTGTGACTCTCGCCATGAAACCAATGGAATATTCACACATCACAATGATTTTCACCAATAATGATCCATTTGATCAAGTTATTTTAGAGATAATGTGACGTCTTAATGTATTTAATTGTTTCAGGGATTCGAATGCAATCAGTGGTCAAGTTAAAGTCGCATTTTTATGTTTCTGCATATTCCATTTAATGCCAAGAGCAGACAGTGAGCGGAAATGTCCGAACATATCCGAATGTTAGTCCGAGACAAGCTTTTTCATTATTACAAACGATTTTATGATAAAATACTTAATAAAAGGCTGTTCTAGACGTATCAGCCAATGAAAACTTTATTAAAGACGATTATTTCTTGGTGGATGCTCTAAGACATATAGTAGACTACAGTTGGTCAAATCTAAGGATTTGGTTATCATAGGGAATTAAAATAATATCATTTTAGGGCTCTGCATTAAAATAAGATTATTTTTGACGATAATTACTTTTCCTCAATCTAAAAGATATAAACCCTATGATTAATGTTTAAAGTGTAAATTATTTAAAGAAAATGTGCAATTAATTGCATTTATTGAATAAATTCTGAATTCTATATAAAAAAAGTGAAAATATTTTCCTCTAAGCATAAATAATACAAAACGTATATCATAATGCCGACTCTCGAATCTATTTTGCATTGTATTTGTCATTTATTTGTAGCTTTTCAAACTATATATGCAATACTATCAAAATTATTAACTTTTTAAATCATATATACTTTAAAAATACACAAATAATTGAGTAAACAAAGTGTAAATATATACAGTAAAGTGATATGGAATCGAAGAATCAAGTAACGTGCATGTTCAAATACTGAATATCTAAAAAAATAATGTATATCATTTATACTGAGTCTAACGCTGTGTCAACACATTTTAGTTATTTCACGGCGTCCAGCACACCTAACCTAACTTTCCTAACTGATGGTGAATCATGTTTAGAATCAGTTAGAATGAATGCAAGTTGGCAACATGTTTTTATTGTTTTGGATGCCGGATATATATTTATGTCTACAAGCGCAGACTTTATGCTAAGTACTGACCAAATAATTACCATGTATAGAAAACTGACTTGATGCAAAGTTATAATAATTATTATCTTACGACAGCTGACTGCAATTGTATGATTATATTTCATAGAAATAGCTATGATATAGTCTAATTATGGTGCTGAATGAATATACAATATGATTGTTGTTTTTCAATGCATGTACTGGTGCATTTGATTCAAACTCCCCGCAGCGGTTATTTCCCTTTATCAAATCAATAACCACTGCCACCACAAGTAAATTCGTCCCTTTCGATTTTTTTTCATCTTTTCTTTTACATTTCAATATTTTCTATAAATTGAGTCAAGATTCTTGTAGTAAATTATGATGTTCAAAGTACATAAAGATAGTAAAGAACAGTTTTAATTGATAGTTCGTAAAAATAACGAAATAACTTTTCACACACAACTCATTGGTGTCACATGGTATTACTAACGTCACGTGATTTACGTGTTGGCAGTAGTTAAGTAGCAAAGCGTGACGTAAGCACTGTTAGGCGTTTGCATTTGATTAAAAAACCTCAAAAAGTCTAATATACCAGAAGTCGTACACTAACAAACAAGGACGAATTATTCAGTCTGACAAACTATATAAAGAAAGTTATTTATTATCGGCAGATACAAACATATCAAATCACTTACTAATTGAATTATTTGCTGTCTACTTGTTTAAGCTCTGCACTATGGGAAGCCGTTTTATTATATATCAAGTAGCCACATAAAAATATGTTTTGTAGGAGAAGTGGTAGCACGTGCGCTTATGGATAAAAAAGTCCCGGGTTTGAACCCCACTAGGAAACTGCTTATTTCCCTAAGCAAAAATTAATTACATACAGTTGGTCCACCACTTCACGGGGTGTAAATGGGTACTGTGTGGGATCACCTGTCTTGACATTATTAATGAATTTTCAAGGAATGATGCTTTCATACCCATCGTACATGTAACCAGATAGTAGATTCAAAGTTTAAGCACGTACATGTGATGGACGGCGACTGTGAGGTTCAAACCATAATAAGAGTCTAGTTTATCATTTGTGATCACCAATCACAGTTATTGACTTGATACTTATAAGTATTCCAAAGTTTAAGCCGAGCATTGAACATTCGACTTTTGGGTTGTAGTTCAAGCCATTTACTTCATGACATCTGCATGACACCTTGTTTATAGACTGTTTGCCATGATAAAATTGTGCTGACTATATCGTGTCATCTAAAACTGTCAATTTGAATTCTAGAAACGTTAACAGAGGCTATGTGTATCCAATAAAGTGTCAGTTTGTCTGAGATGTCCTGTAGGTTTACGCAATACATTATTTCTAATAAAAACTAATGTTTATGATTGGCAAATATTGACACCAGAGGAATGGAATAAGTGTCAAGTTAAAATGCATTTAGAAATTTGATACCAAATTGGAATAAATCACGACGTTTAGAATAAAACACGCTTATTGGTATAGGGAATTAGGTATGCTTTTTGTAATGGACAATACGCACAGTTCTAAAAATAAGCGATTATAGCAGAGCGATTTGCTGTTTCTTTGAATCAGCATTTTCCTGAATTTCGTATTGATAAACAAAAAACACAATTGAAGCAAGAGATACGTTATTTAAATGACTATTGAAATTATTGAGATGTCTAGCTGTTATGCCTCTCTAGTTTTCTGGTTTCATTTCATTTCTTACAAATAAACTTGCGATCTTATTCATTCGTAATTCAATTCTTCTTGTTATCACACCAAGTCAAGCTCTTATTTCATGTCATAGTTCCTTCTAAATACGTGCTTTTTTCTGTTATTAACGGATTCCATCGAATAATGACGACTGCTGGAAAACAGTAAGTTAATTACGCGTAGAAGAAAAAAGACAAAAAAGCCGAAAACATCTTGGATAGAAAATAGTATAATGTGTATTAACACGGCTGTCCTATATTGTTATCATTGACAAGTAAATTATTTGTTTTCAATGAGAATTTCAATGAACATTCACGATATGTTACCACAAAACCAAGGATGTACATGTATATATTTGAACAAAGACTTGGTTAAAACAAAATACAGTAAAGATTTGAAGGCTCAAACTCGATGGGTCAAGAAAAGAAATTCGAGTGAGCCGGGTGTTTGATTGTCAAAATTCTACATTATGGTTGCCCTATAAGTCATGCTAGATTGTTTCCGTCTGGTCAATTCTGAAAACCGACCCTTTTTGATGAAATAACACTGATTCAAAATCGTTTATGATTATTAAGTATGGCGGAAGTAGAATAAAATATGGGGATTTCGCGTTTCGAAAAACAGTGTTCCAACTATACAATGAATATTATAACTTTTAAATATATAGGTTTTTACTGTAATCTAATGTAGCCATGATTATTTGTAATCATGTGCGGCTCAAGAAAAGATGAAATAGACCCTGTTATAAGATAAATCACTTTCCTCATGCCAGTGCATACATTGTTATTTCTGTTAGACATTTCTTATAACAACTGTCAATCAATGGACTTTTTTGTTGGGTTTAACGCCGTAGTAAGACATTTTATACTGTATTGGTCATATAACTGCGGTCGGTCAGTCAACCTACTCACCATTCTTTGAAAGACCGAATCTTTGGATTTATCTGTAAACCAGTTACAAGGCACATACATTGTACTTCTGTCCGTGACTGACGACTACCCTACGTGATTTAGAATCAGTGGTACGAGGGAGAATGGCGACAAAATAACTATTTCATGACAGAGCTCCACATTAGACTCTTGCTTGTTATAGACTCGTTAATTTCACTGTTGCAAGAATTTAAATGCATTTAAGACTGATTTCCTTTGTCCGACCTTCTAAATTAGGTATCATTTAGTATTACATGTACACAGAAAAAATGATTATCGAATCATGTAAAATATGTTTAGGATAAATGATTTAAAGTAAAGCAACTATAGAACAAATACGTGTTTAAATAGAGCATACTTTTCAAAAAATATTACTGAACTTAATCATCATGAATGTCGCTTTTAACTCATTCCTTAGTTACGAGTGCCATTTTTTTTTGGAATCGTGTGTAATTACAGTACAGTGTGTTTTGGAACACCTTGAAAAGTTTTCTTTCATAAGAATCATGCGCCACATTTAAAATTGAGAATTCTAAGAAATGACATTTAAAGTTAAAAAGTGTCGTGCCATTATTGTCATCATTTCAACACGCCTATTTCTTTAATAACAGGTCACGAACAATGCTATTTTATACTGATTCCCTCAAGATAACAATGTATAGCCTAATTAAAGACAATGAATGAATGTCTTCACAATTTATATACAACATGCTGTTTTAAGTCTTCTATGTTGTAAACGTGGGAGTTAGCTTCTGTTTAATCGTACCATGTAGTGCTTTCATGAAACAAATTTGTACCGAATTGCTTGACGTTAATGTTTTAGGTGAGTTGATTCGAAAATCTAGCAGCTAACCGTACTGTTTTTGTGGGCCAGTCATTTTAAGATTTGATCGAGAATTAATAAGCTGCACCATGACAAACATAAAGAATTATGTACTCTTAGCAATGTTCTAAAAATCTAGAAAAATCTGACCACGGGAAATATGCGGAATTGATTGATATTGTCATTTTGGAATATTCGTCGATTACGCTGTGCACATGTATACAAAATTATTTCTTTTAATATGAATGCTGAAGTCTATAATTATTGAAACATCCTTATAATTAAGAAATGTGAGACTAAAACGGTATCTTTCTTTACCAGAATCAAAAATGAAATTTTAAAACAATATATCTTTTAAAACATCATTTTATATCAAAACAATTACAGATGGACAACACGTTTAACAACTTACATTCGCTTTATGGAGATATATTCATATACTGCGGACATGAGAACTTCTTTACGAATGTGAACTAATCATAATGTAACATACATAAGAGACTCAATATAACGGTCTCTTTTATTAAAGACGTTTGGAATAATATTTGTAACAGATGAATGTCCATTTTCCTTTTTTCGGTCTATGGGCAGTGTTAGTCTTGATACAGGGGCTTTGAAATCATCATATATGTATCTTCTTTTTGTGTTACATTATTATAACCTAAGTGTTTTTAAAGAAAATTGCAAGAAGGTCTATTTAAAGAAAGGGGAAAAAGCGGGAAAAAACTCGGAGCTAAAGAAAACTAAATGACAAGACCGATAGAGCATAAAACATAGGTTTGAACATTGTTAATAATAATTTATTGATTAGAGGCTGACCAGTATGAATGTGTCATCATGTACACATCACCTTGTTGGCTACAGGGAATACATTCTACAAGTATGACTAACTTATATCTCATCTGGGACTTTGGTTAACATCATATATATGTTAAAATAACATAGACAACAGGAAATTACAATATTTCCTCATGTACAGATCTTAACCTTATTACGTTATATATATCGTAGGAGGTCCTAATTTCGTCCCTGACCTAATTTCGTCACCCCACTTTAATTATTAAAAGCATTAAGCAATTCTAAAATTTAAGTAATATTTTTTATAAACTCACTAAAATAAGCTTAGGTTCCCGTTTTTAGCTCGAAATCTTAACGTAGGGCGGAGCAACGTTGTAGGTGGAGCCAAACCTGCACTGATTGTGATTTTACACTACCAGTACACATGTCAATATTTAAAATGGTGGACTTTCGATTTTTTTGTCATAAAATTGTTGAAGAAACAACACATATTGGAGGTAAAAGATCTGATTATTTAATATAAATAAATAAACGGAGATTTGCTTCACAAAAATGAAGAAAAAACTTATTTGTATTTTGCAGTGTTGATTTTTTGACCTTCTAAAAAAGTCGTCTGCATTTATACCCAGCCTTGTAAGATCGTGTTTACTGACGTAATTTGATGGAATAAACTCGAGAAAAGTTGATGGAATAAAAGCTTTATGATTCATTTAAATATTTTGAAAATAAAAAGACAGTTTAGAATTACAAATTTAACATTGTGTTCATTCATTTCCTTAAGGTGACGAAATATGGCCACACCAGGATAGATTATGGTGATAACTCGTATGTATTTGTGATATTTCTGTTCAACAAAACAATACACACGATAATTTATACATAAATGGCAAATGTTTTGTATGGTAGTGACCTCATGTGTATATATATATTTAATATCTTACACATGTATTTTATGATGGAATGTGGAGGCAGAATAAGTGATGCAGTTCACACTGAATTTAACCTTTATATACGACCTAGCCCCGCTTTTTCTCGTAAATTTGGCTGAGAAATGTATAACTCATTTTTTGACCTTACAGATGTAGAATACTTGTTTTGAGAGGCCGTTATGTTTATAATTAAAGCATTGAAATATGTCATTAAAATATATATCAATATTTAAGCACATAAAATCAAAATTGACAGCTAATATAAAACGACTTACACAATTTTGACATAAATGTTCATAATATTTGGGACACTATTTAAAATCAATTTAATTTTTTCATTATGATGAATAAAACCACAATGCGATCACAGCAAATGTTTTGTATTTATGTTAACGTTAGTGATGTCAATCGGTTTGACGATCCACAATCGATTAATCGGAGGAATCGATTGGGCCAGACCACGGCCACCATACTATTTTTCCTAGACAATTGACTGATATCAGAACTTGTTAACATTACACAACGAGTCGATAAATTTCTCCCTGTACGAGGGTCTATCGAATTCAGATTGCCAGGCCGAAACCGATTGTGTCAACTATTGGATCAGAATTCCAGCATAATTATGCAATTGCTTGACCACGTAGTTGTGGATTCATGATAATAATGTTATGTTTTATAACAGTTGTCTCTCAAGTTATAATATCAATTATCATTGGTTAAAATCCCGGCTTTATTTTTAGATATTCGGATTTATCTCCACATTTACCCCTTTCTCTCTCTGTCTCTGTATTAAGGACCATTGGCAATGTGACTCGTGTAATTCGGAACACCTCGGCCATTGAAAGACTTGTGAATGTCCACCAAGAACATTGGGCGTTTGAAACATACGCGAGGTGAACCACAGACGGGCCATGTAAAGGATTTGCAAAAAGTGTTCTTCTCGTAAATAGATTTTCGTATGTTATATTTGTAACTCATTATTGTTTAGCGATATCATTGTATTTTAAATTTATGGACTAAAACGAGACATTAATTATCGCCTGAACAATCGTGGGTTTGTTTACTTCAACAACGGCCAAAACATTTTTTCTGGGCAAAATATTATGACTCAAAGGTAGTTCCAAAATGGCGACTAGGTTATTCGTAGCAGAGAATGGCCGAGGAGTTCCGAATGATATAATCTACTGAAATGTTGTACATGATACAAGATGCTTCAAACATCAAACTTACTTTGTAATAGTTTTTCACATGATCCTGGATTGTCTGCACACAGCTCTAATAATTCATCAGCAAATACTCTACCACTCAACCATTTTGCCAATATGGCGAGCACTAAACCCGTAAACGTCCAAGCTCTCATGACCTCTGTGCTTATGTAGATTAATAAGTGGTTTCTGAAATCAAACAATATAATAATAATTATTACTCTCTGTAAATTTACTCCATTTATTGACGTTTCAGCATGTTTGCCTTTATCTAACATAGATATTTATAAAAACTTAACTACATTATTCCTTTGTACAATTTCATGACAATAAATACTTAAAATGGTTGTTCTGACGTCAGTGACGTCATCATTTGAACGTCAGTGACGTCCTAAAAATTGCGCCAAAATACTCATAATGTCAATAATTGATATAGGACAGTTTGTATTATTATAGAATATGTCTCTAAATGGTGAAAATATAATAAATTAAGTTCGATGAGTCTTATCACAGATACATGTATGAAAACACTGGATATCAATTTAAAAAAAAATTTTCACTAATATTTGAATACCTCGTACCCCGATGGACCGAATACTAGAAGAAATAAAGGTCTATGGGACTATTTTAATATGGTCTATCGGTAGCTTAATTTTTTTAAAAAATAATAAATCAATAATAAATAAAAAAATCTAGTTAAAGCCTTTCTCTTAGGAGTACATCAAGTTGGTTTTTAGTATTTAACCCATTCGGGCAGGAGGTATTCAATTTTTTAATCCACTCAAGTTCTTTAATCAAACGGAAATACCCATAATTATTATGTCTACATTTTATTTGTATTCCAGTGGATAAATAAGATAAATTCCCTGTCTTATGAAAACTGGGTGCTCACACTTAAAAGAAAATAAGTACCAGTACTCGCATGCTTTCGTATATTGAATAAGAATGATATTGTAAACTTTCTGTCAGCTTGGAATAGCAATTGTTAAAGATGAAGACTACAATCTAATAACGTCTCGTCAATCATATAATTTCTTAGTACTTTAAAGTATATATGCCATATCAGGGTACCGGGCAATAGTATCACGGTGGCAATGTCACGTGGCTATGACATCACTTATTCTACGGTCTCAAGAAAAGAAGAATTAAAAGTCATACAGCTCTTTAAAAATTAAGTCGGTGCTGATTTTACACTGTTTTCTAATTCAAACCGCGACCTTTTTATGTCATAGTCACGTGGTATTGCCACGGTGATAATAATCTAAACTAAAAGTAGTTTTGACGATTTGCATTGGCTCGTTGAAGTAAATCGACCTCAGGGACGGATCCAGGATTTTTTTCTAGGGGGGGGGGGTCCGAACTTTTCTACGGGGGAGGGGGGGTCCGAACCTCGAACCACAACCACATTATACACATTTTGCAGAAAAAATGCAACATATTTGTAATAAAAACTACATAGCCATTAAATCCTTGTTAAGCACCGAAAATAATTGCGTCATGCTACTTAAAAATGACTTACAAGCAAGAAATACACTTATGGACATGTACATTTTCTAAATTCTAGGGGGGTCCGGACCTCACTGACCCCCCGCTGGATCCGCCCATGGACCTTACTCCGAAATAAACAAGAATCAATCATATATCTTCATCTTTCACAGATACATATGTATGTATTGTTATACTTTTTTGACATTATGGCGACTAGCAACACTTTTTGGTAAGATCAATGACTTGACTTATTTACCAATACTCACTTGAAAGAAACCGATAATTTTCCCAATAAGGAACAAACAAACATTGTTTAGGAATATTCATGGATGGGTATAATTTGTAATTGAACCTCGATCTATACTGTACAGATTACAGAAATATCAACATTAATTTGATAATGTAGAATGCAACATTAGATGCTCAAGGAACCTATTCATTTTTGTTTTACGTCTGTAGAGGACTTTTACTTTAGGACATACATGTTTTTGTTATTTTTGCGTTTGCAAAAACATGCATAATGAAAACCAGTGAAACAGACATACATAATGTTAACATAATCTATATCAGTCCAATTGGCTGGCCAAATGATGTTTATAATAATTATATACAACAGTATAACCTTTGTAGAACAGCTCTCTACAGAACAGTTTAAAGGTTTTTTGCTAAACTTTTAGCTCGACTGTGAAACAAGTTCTTACAACATAGATTAATCATTTTCGAGTCCGCTTCTTGGGCCCTCAGTAGGATGAAGTTTCTTGATCAAGGAAACAATGGTTTAATTTTTGAATTGGCTTCGAACTAACGTGGAGCTGGCAATCAAATGAACAAATCCTCGAAACAACACTAGCTTTATTTCCCTAAGATGTTATTCTAATTGAATTTAAACTCTACAGAGCAGCAACCTCTAAACAGCCAATCAAATTAGTCCCTCCAATTGAGTTTTGTAAAAGAGAGGTTGTTCTAATCCCAGGAGTTGTTGTTAAAGACAGGTTACACCATTCTGTACACAAACGGTCTTACTGACCTTAGTACGGAGACGCCGAGCATCATGGGTAAACTGTTTATTTACCTGAAAACACGTGGCAATGTTTAAATTCTAATAAATTCCCCCTTCAAGTATACCGAACAAATAGAGTATGTATTTTGTGTCTACTCAATAAAATTTAACTATCAAACCAACTATCCTCATTAAATTAAACTTTTTAACCAGTAGTTAAACCTCATTTTTTACACAGACATTTGAAATCGTAGAATACACAGTTTAACTATGCATCTGTACATTTAGAGGTTTAAAAGTTCTTTGAATATATGGATTTATGTTCCTGTAGCTATAAGTGATAATTTATTTTACATTTTAACAATGATTTTGTCAAAAACCGAAAAATCCAACGATTTTGTCTTCATGCGCCGCACTATATTCTGTTGCGTACCAAAACGCCGAATTCTGGGAAGCATTGTGCGTCTTAGTAGAGAAGTGATGTCTTCACTATTTATAGAATGCAGGTTACACTGTACATTTATTGTTTCAGAATTTGTGTAGGTACTAAATAACCTCGTCTTACAGACTCCATGTATGATCATATGTATCCCAACGGGGGCGGTTGATAAAGACCTTATCATGTACAAGATGATAAAATATATATTGTCGGTTAAATATACTTAACAGATATAATTCTTCCATGGAATATATGGTATGGAATATTCAGAATAAACAGTTGTCTTGCCAAGATAGAGATGAATTTATGGCCAGTTTGAAACAACTTTTTTATGTTGCTAGGAAACAACGTTCATTGTATGCGGGCCAGATCGTTGATGTTGGTACATTAATTAGTGCGGTATTTTATGAAGTTATATTAAAAATAATCTAATTGCGTAACTCTCTAATATTATAAAAATTGTGAGTACGTTTATTCCATTTATAAATGTAAGCCAATCCTGTAAGGAGCGGACGTGGCTGAGTGGATGCGACATTGCTACGTTAGTCATTTGTTCGAATCCTATCCAAAACCTACCCCGTTGTTTCATTGAGCAAGAATCTTTATCCTACTAGCTTAGTACTGGCGGACCAGTAAGCGGTCTCGAAAGTGACAACTCAAAGTTGTAAGAACTTTTTTTTTTCAAAATTGACCTAAAATAAATGTATAAACTAAATTAGCCTTTTCTGTAATATATCTTTGATATATTATATTGTTCGTTTTTTCTCAACTGTCAAATTATGAATAATTTCACGGTGAATGCGTTTGTTAAAATTATTGTTGTAATACACCCATGAGTTTCCAAAAGTGTGTATTATAATTGAGTAAAGCTTCTTATGAAGTATGATATGTTTTAGTCAAGATATTTTTAATAACAATTAGGCCGCCAGTACAAAAACAATACATTCAGTCACCGTGAAATTATTCAAGCTTTGACAGTTGAGAAAAAAACGGACAATAATGATAATATAGAATTTATTTATTGTGGCAACACAAATATGCAAAGCTCTATTTTGGCAGAGAGTCTCTTAATTAACAACAGTATGGACATAATATATACAACAAGCAAGTTAGAACATTTGAAAAGTGAATAACATATTTACATGTAAATGTGCTTAAATTATACTCTCGAGGAGAGTAACTCACTACGTTTATTTCAAATATTGTATTCAATTCATTTATTTACGGCATATGGTTTGTTTTCCTCTTTTCAATGACTAGACTTATTTAGTTTTGTTATTGAGTAATCAGCTCAGAGACAATAAGGATGTAACATCTAATGTACATGTTTGATCATTATATTTAAGGCATATATTTTTCCTCTTTTCCATGACGAAGCTTATACAAGTTGCCTTGTTATTGATGTTCTGTTCAGTCAATAAGGAAATGCCATCTATTGTACATATTTGATAATATATCATTCATTGACTAATTGTAGATTTAAAGAAATGTCAGTAAAACTTTAGTGAACTCAATCTACATGTATACATAGTAGCTATCTATTTCAAAAAGGTATAATTTTGTCTCACTGTCTATTTTATAAGTAATGGCTTTGTCACATATTAGACATTGAACTACAGCCTTGGCTCTCTTATCTTTGTGTTCATTTGTAATCGTTCTTTCTTATAGCACATTCTACTACATTTTAGTCACTTCTAATTAAAACATAGTATCATTATGTTAAGTTAGCAAGACGACCATAGTTAGTATACAAGACTTCAAACATGTCGAGAAATGAAACAATTAGTCAGTTACTGATCTACGAGTATTTGAAATTTACAACATTTTCAGTGGAAACAAACAAACCAATATTAAGGCACGATGATTTCATTGAACGCACGATTACAAGTCTAATTTTCTATTGTTATAAAAATTCGACATTGATAGTACATGCATATGATTATATTTGTTTAGAACCATATGTTTTCTTGTCTTTTCTGTACAAAGGAGTAACGCATTAGTCGAATTTATCTTAGTAGTGCATTGGTGATGGTCAATTTTTAAAATCAGATCAATCTATATTATTCGCGTAAATGAAAATAACAATAAATGCTGAACAAAATGTTACATTTTTGTACATTGTCTATTTCAACTATACATATTTTAATTATCTTGTTTTAAAAGAATACTAAAAGTTAATTACCCGCTCTTATTTCTATATTTTGGTAATTTCAAAAACGCTGAATACTCAAGAAATCATTAACTAATATTCCGCTTGCGTAAATTTTTCAATAAACATTTGTAGTACGTCTTTAGTTTTGTTTTAATTAAGTATTTAAACTGTTAATATACATCTGCGCGTATAGTACTCTGTTTCTATGTACTTATTTGTATGTACTATTACATGTATATCTTGCCTTCCTTTGAATAAATTCTCTCTATTATGAGTAATAATAGAAATAAAATCATTTTTCTGTTCTATATTGAAACCAGTGCATAGTACTTCCTATTTATTAACTGTTAGAGATAAATTTTATTTTTAATATCACATTTTAAAAATAACAACAATTATTTAGATTGCACAAATCGAGCAACATTCAAAGTCAATTTTAGATGAAGTGTATAAAATGCATAATTCATACAATTTATTTTTCATGCAGGAAACGATAATCATGTTTCATATATTCTGTCAAAACATTGTCAAATTTGATATGTCTGTGATACATATTCAATTCTTTTTTATATATAATGTTATATAATCAATTCCGACACAGACGTATTAATGCATTGTGTGCTTAAATAAAACAGTGTCTATAAGTTGTTATGGGTTAAACAACCTTGGAAATTACATGTTATATGATGATAATTATGGGAAATAACCCTGACAACACAAATTAATAGAAATTATAATTTTGTATTGACACGGACGAGTATGTCTGTAAGTTTTTTTTCATATCTATATAATCGACTTCAAAACAAGGAAATGATAAGGAGCAATATGACGAGGTTGTTAACATTAACCAGGGGTTTTATGTAGAATCCCTGCATTAACTTACGTAGAAGTTCTGACTTATAGACAAAAAGCTTAATACAACACTATAACTTTACTGCAGTCAAAACAACAAGTGACGAAGCCTTATTCACGTTTTAAAGTCAACGACGACTTCTTTGTATGTTGAGTAAAAGCAATAGCGATCTCAAATTTTGCTCCAGATAGTGATATATCTGCCAGAATAAGGAATCAACCATACACCAAATAGATAGAATTGTTTGTTATTTTGCACTCTGACATAAAATGGTCACATCGCATTGAATATTACGTAGGAAATCAAGTGTGACTAGCCATTGGAACTATTCGGCGCGATATAACGAACTATCGAACTATATTCGAACTATCTGATCACTCGCTCGCGAACTAAATCACCTTAATTTTTATCACATGGTCAATGAATAGATCTTTAAATTCTAACAAAATAGCCAGAAACTACAACACTATAACTTTACTGCAGTCAAAACAACAAGTGACTTATTGATACACATACAGTACCCACAAGAAGTTTGGAGACATTTCTCACTATGTAAGCCTACTACATAGTTTTAATCAAAAATTTAATTACCATTTATTTTGATTTGCGTTTTAGATGTGCTTATTTTTTGGTGTGTACTGTATATTGACTGTACCAAGGAGCAAACACAAGACTACCCTATGTATTAAAATGAAGTGTAGACCCTATAGCATGTGTATCAAAATATCTCTTAGGTTTGATTCCCCCAATTGTTATAACATTTGTTTCAATAGATTAATAAATGAAAATCATAAATGATTGTATGCTTGTATGCTTGTAGTCATGCAGCATAGAGAAATGTTTTACATTTATATTTAGAAGGACACTTCAAAATAAAACCAGCTTTCTCCTAGGTGAAACAAAACTCTAACTAGGCTTACTTTCCCCCCAATAATTATAAACCGAACTCGCTATCTCTCGGCCGCGCCAATGCCGTTCTTCGGAATGTGACATGACTAAGACATTTGTCCGTTATGGTAATATGAAGGACAAGAAACATAGTTTATACAAATGTATACACCATATATTTAACCCATATCAATAAAGTCATTATGTTGTTGTGTGAGAAACATAATAACTGTGAGAAATCTACCAGGCAGTTTAAAATTTAAGAATAATGTTTGAGAAGACATCGGCCCAGAGGATATGGTATTACAGAACTATAAGAACATCTACTTGAGTTTAAATACAAGATTATCATATTACAGGTGTTGAGTTTAGTTGAGATTTCATTGACCTAGGACAGTAGAAAGTTACCAAGGAAGCGTATTATCAAATATCTTACGATCATATTACAATAAAAGAAACAAGAATTTACGACTAAATTCATCGTAAGACTAATGATAATACGGACCCCAGATAACACTACTATCTGGAGGACTCTTGTTAGCATTTCATTTAAACTGTCTCTTGTTGGTATTGATATATTACGCGATCAGTTTTTCAGCTTTTTGCCGACTTTTTGGCATCATCTGAATCGAAATATTACAACTGGCGAGACAAAATCATATATACGTATGTGTATGTAATAAAATAGACATTTATGAACAAATAAGCTATATTTTGAAGCACGCAAAATATCTAATATAATGTCTACTTGCTATGAAAACATAGTCTTTATTTTTATGATGTATTAATACATGTTGATCCCTCCACAGCTAGCTCAGGCGGTAGCGCGTGAGTCTACAGATCAAGAGGTCGTGGGTTAAATCCCTGAGAGGAGCATACTTTCGTGGAGTTTGGTCATTAAATAATTTGTACGACCATTCTAACTCCTACCACTGATTCTTAATTATGTAGGATGGTTAACAGTTACTAACGAAAATATGCTCTACCCAACTGGTTAACAGCTGAATCCAGAGATTTAGTCTTTCCAAGAACTATGAGTAGGTTGACTGACCGCCATGTGGCTATGGCGCTACCCCCCTCCCCAAAAAAATACATGTTGACATTATTTATCCTTAAGTCGCTTGCAGTTGAAAAAAGTATTTCAATTCGATAATAATGCTACAGTTCGCCATTCAGATGTACCTGAATAGTTTGCAGTTAAGTTGTAGATGTCCCAACGGTGACATTTAGTAAGTTTGCGTATGGAGGGAGGTGGAACCATGTAAATTTTATTCTACCACATTCAAATTCATTCTATTGCTACAACGTACCAAACGGTTATTTAACAAACATCTACTTAAAACATTCCATGACTCTGCTGTTATTTTTATTAAATTAAACCATCCAGTTACTATAGTATTGTTATCGACAAATCATCTTATGTTGGCAATAAACTTTATTTTCAAGTTTACGAACAATGAAACTTTCCAGTTTAAAGCAATCAGTATCAAAAACAAAATCAATTACAAACCGCCCCACGATTTCGGTCGACATAATATTTCCCTTAATGGCAAATCTATAACGCCAGTATTGACAGTAAAATGTTACCCCTGGGAGGGGTTTGGAAAATACATTGAGAATGAAATATTACATAATTGTATCGTAAGGAAAAAACGCCAAAATCTCAATATTCCCGTCTGGGTAATAATAGCAGTATGTTTTTATAAAACAACTTCACTAGGATTGATGTTTATATTATGTCATTTTGTATCTATATCTTTATTGTTTAAATAGTTCTAATAACTTATATTGTAATATTGATTGACACGCTTCCTGGTTCTCCAATTTTAAGACATACATTATTTACCTTTAATTTTCAGATTTTTGGAGAACACCATTTTGGTTCGGATGGGTTTAAAATGTACAAAACATTTAATTACTACTTATTACGCGTACGAGTACATATCTCTATGTATTGAACTGTATTTCGAGTTCAAGTTCAAGATTTTATTTAGCACAAACATGATAGATTTTTTGCCAATACAATATGTACAGTTTGAAAAAAATAGAAACAACTGTACTGAAATCTCATTCAATTGGCAATAGTAAAAATGATTTGTGTATAATTTTGCCTCTGCACCTTAAGTAACATGATTGAATGTGATTTCAAAACGAACGTATTGTCTTAAGAAATCAACTACCTTTATTAATCAATTTTACGCGTTTTTTTCCTTTAAAATGTGTAGTAATGGTGTTGTGTTTTACTTACATATAGTTTGGCCTTGGCAGTATTTATCATTTTTCAAAGACATTCGTCATCAGACATAGCTTGATGCAAGTCAACGACGACTTCTAAGCATAATAAGTAAAAGCAATAGCGATCTCAAATTTATTCCCAGATAGTGATATATCTGCCAGAATTAGGAATTGAGCACACGCCACTGCGTAGAATTGTTTGTTTGTTTTTTTTTGCTCTCCGACTTAAAATGGTCATATAGCATTGAACATTACGTAGAAAATCAAGTGTAACTAGCCATTGGAACTATTCTGCGCGATGTAAACAGTTTGTGTTGAGGCACCGTTAAACCCAAACAAACACACCATTGGAACTATCTGATCACTCGCTCTCGAACTAAATCACCTTAATTTTTATCACATGGTCAATGAAGAGAACTTTAAATTCTAACAAAAAAAACGCCAGAAACTGTTCTTAGATTGATTAGTGTGTCTACAGATGTTAGCATATTATAATAACTATATCCTATAACATTCTGCTTGTAGCATGCTTATACTAAGAAGTAATCTCCAGTTTGTCGTATTGTCCAACTGAAGCCGATCTGCTACTTAGAGTAAAAGTCATTTATTCCGAGAATTAATCTGATTTTCGTTAAGTAATTTCATATAGCTGAGACCGTAGCAAAAGCTATTTGGACGGTCGGAAATAATCCTCCCTGTAGCCTCAGTCGCTATAATTCGGAGAGAAAAGTTTTATGTGAAAGTTACCTCGATATGTTTTTGTTTGAAACACAAGACAAATACAGTCTTAATAATGAAGCATAATGCCAGGAATGAAATATTTATTGACAATCGTCATGCGGTTTCCGCTCAATGTTTTTTACGAGCCAGCTACGATGTTATATATTTTCATAGCGTGTTCATAGTCAATTTCAATTTTCTTTACATTATTTTCCCTGTAATACAATATTCGAACAAATGGAGATGCATGGACATATATTTGGTTGTTCACAGTATAGTTTGATCTTGTAAACAGATAAGACATTGATAAATAAGTACTATCTGGTGCTTTTCACAAAAAAGTTCTTACGAAAAAATCTTCGTAAGTCAGTTTCATATAATCAGCATTTCAAAGTCAGACGGTAAATAAGCATAACTATGATATGATATTCAAAAGGTATGCACACTTCTACACATTTTGTATAATATTTAGAATTGATTAACCAAAAAAAATGAGCGTATTATTAATGTTTCTTGCTTTTGACTTACGAAGATTTTTATCGTAAGAATATTTGTGAAAACTGGTCTTCAGCGAGCCCGTGTTTATATTATTAATGTACGAGTTGATGCCAAATCAGATGAAAAACAAATGTTTAAAAGCGGAAATGCGGCTTATATTATTTTGGAAGTCGGTCTACAAATGTACACTAGATGCTGCAGCATTGAAAAAATGCATGCAAAATCCACAGACAGTCATCATGGAAATGGACAAGTGGAAAAGTGACAATAGACAATACAGCCAGTTCTAACCATATTTGTTCACTGAAGTGAGTGACCTTGACATGTATGACGTAATCGCCTTGTGCAATGATTCAATGAATAGGATTTGGGAGCATTACGCGACAATGTTGTGCTTCAAATTAACACAAAAGTGTAATAACGAAACGACTATATATACACGAGTACAATAAGTGCTTTCACATGCAAAACTAATCATGAATCATGTTTAGCCTCGTTTTTAAGTGCAACCTCGTTCTGAAAACAATGTCGCCATTTTGAAACGTGCGTAGAGGGAGTAGACTAAAATAATCGATTTTTACATATAAATGCCAGAGAAGATTTTTACATAAGATAAACACTTTTATAGCCAACTATTCACAAATAATGTCATGTTATTGTTATGAAAATTATTTACAACCAAATTGCCCCCATTACAATTCTATCCGATATTGGAACTGTATTTCTGCCGGGTTAGTATTGACCTATGTGTGATATTTGTCCATAAACTGTGTCTTTAATACTAAGAACCACCATGCTTTATAAATTTTTATACAGTAAAGTTCTGCTATTGAGATTAGCTTAATTAATTTAAAAATCATGCGATTGTTGACTATTTTGTCCCAATTGCTATAATTGCGAAGAAAAAAGGTCCTTATATTAAGATCACTCCGCTATTAAGACCATCGTTTTTGATCGTCTTAGTAGTGGAATTTAACTGTATATAATACATTGTATAGTATGTCACGATGTAATGAACGGAATAGTATAGTCCATTTTTTCTCATCTGTCAAAGTTTGAATAATTTCACGGTGAATGATTACACACTATCTCAATATCACGAGTGTTAGACAAAGAGCACGAAGCCATCGTGAAATTATTCATGTTTTGGCAGTTGAGAAAAAACGAACAATATCTTACGGAAAAGAATGACTTTGTTAGTTAAATGACGTGACTTGCATCTATTTCAAAGTCCACCAGAAAATGTTATTTGTTTGTTTGTTTGTTTTGTGGGGTTTAACGCCATTGCAACACATTGTGTAGGTAATATAACGGCGGTCAGTCAACCTACTCACTTCTCTTGGAAAGGCTAAATCACTGCATTTAGCTGTTAACCAACTACTAAGCGCATACTTTCGTCAGTGACTGACAACTGACCTACATAATTAAATATCATTGGTAGGAGGGAGAATGGCCGTAGAAATAATTTCATAACCAAGCTCCACGAAAGTATGCCCCGCCCGGGAATCGAACCCATGACCCCTCTATTACTAGACTTGCAAGCTACCAACTGAACTGCCCGGGCGGCTTCCAGAAAATGATTCAATGACATGAACACAGATGACAGAAGGGACAAAAAATATTCCATTGCATGATATTGCATGCATTTTGATTGCTATGTGAGTCTTAGCAACGATTGAAGTAATCCAGGTTGAAGACTAAATGCTTTGTCTGGAATTTTGAAAAATTATTGCTTCTCTCCCACAATAAAAGTGAGATGGCTAAACGGCGAACGAATAGTTTTATGTCGACTCCTGGGACCGTAAATGTCTGGTCTGGAATTTATTCCATCCTTATTGCTACTCAGAAAGAACAGTATTAAAACTATTCCGTTTTTGATGGCAGCTAATGTAGTCTGTATTATAACTTTAGATTATGATGTATAAATAAACAATCAGTAGATTGTTTGATGTAGAGTTATAAAATACGCTTATAATATATAATACAAAACACCAGACAGACAGAATAAAAAAGAGCAGAACATAGAAATGTTATATATATTAAATAGTGAGTACAGCAAGGCTTTTCCGTCCGTTCACAATGCATTTATGGCCGATGCCCTATCAGGTAGCAGACCGACTTAACAATCGGTAATTTTAAAATTTTCAATTGATCTTATGCAAAAAACGAGCAAGGTTTTTTTTTAAATCTGCAAAATCCCATGATGTTTATTTGGAAAATACGATATTTTTATTTGTTTTACATTTTTTAAGAGTTTAGTCACGCGGACATTTTTTAGTTTAAAGACGGTTATGATTGACTATAACACCCTGTCTGAAATGCAATATAATTTGTACCCAATCGAAAATGGTTTCAAGAATAATATTGATGACTACTAAAAATGTTAGACTACTTGACTATGAAAATAGGGATATCATTTCTTGCATTATTCATTCTTTGTAGAAATATACGTATTATTTGCACGTACACTACATTGTAGGTTATGAAAATAGAAAAAAAATGAAATTAGAAAAATAAAAGAAGAAAAACTACATGAATATCATTTGCATAATTTGAGTCCAGAATATTAAGGGAAACAATGACAGGTTTTGTTTATTGATATTCCTATATGATAAACATTATTCGTTAATTCAAGTCTGTCGGAATAAATTCATGTATGCAAGGTAATGCGATAATACTGCAAAGTATATTTGATAGCATACTTCATTCCCTCGCGTATAACGTTTGCCAAACCTTGTAATTCGGACGGCTGAGTGTTTGATTAAAAGCGATCGACTGTCCTCTTGAATTAACTCGACTGTTTGCAAAGGTCTCGTTGGGACGGTTAACACAATTCATCTCGATTTATTCTAGTATAAATTGTAGAAGTCATCGTTCAATAAAATAATATACGACACAAATACAGTATACAATGGGTTAAATTTGGGTTAAATTTATTTGCATAGCTATGCGTTTTTTAGATTGCTGATTTGACTGAAAATTAAAGCTCAGAATCAAATGATTGACCCTATATTATTATAAATTAAGGTTAACTCGCATTTGCTCCAGTCATTATAGTATTCTTGGAAACATGATGGAAATGGTAAGCGAAATGAGTTTCGTCTTTTTTTGAGAAATGGTATCTTAATATGAAATTGATTATAAGTTTACATGTTAGATGAAAATTCAAAAATAAATATTTTAACTTATTTTAGAATATACATTTCAGCTTGCTTGATAGTGACATATTTAATACTAGTAATTTCCGAACCTCCCGTTCGATTTATCTCCCCTGATTTTGACAACCATTTAGTTTTCGAGATAAGTCATGAAAAATCAAATTATTTTTTTCTGTCGACAAAACGAACTGAACTCTATCATGCATTTGATTGAAGGGTCACGAACTTGCAAGAACTAATTAGAACCAGGTAGAGTTTGAATAATTCGTAAATGTTAGAGTAGATAACTGGTTAAATCAACATGCTCTACAGGCCAATAATAAAGAATGTACTGATATCTAAGAGAAGCAAGAATGTTTCTATGATTTCATCTTTGATTTATTTCTAATTAAGACGATTAATCATTAATCTATTACATGGTCAGAGTTGATTTATAGTTATCTAATTCTACTGTATAGAAATACATTGTCTTAATTAAATGAAAGCTACGTTTGAGAGATTGGTTACTGGTTAAGATAGTAAATGGAATATATATGAGGATGTTTTTATAACCCTCTAGACTCTAGTTTTGTTAATGATGTCAGAGTATTATATAACGGTTCTATTGTTTTCAGATATCCCAAATATTGTACAATCAATGATAAAAACATATTTTTTCATGTAGAAAAAACAAGACTCTCCTATAATTGATTCCTAATCAGCACTTGTAATAAAACAAATGTAAACATGTAACAAATCAATCAAAGATTCTGTTGTAATACGCTGCATGTGTTTTGTAATGTGTTTTTTCTTACTTTTAGACAAAATAACAACTGCAGTTGCAATAACATCCACATGTGTCTGAGGTGAACACACCACATGGTCAAATACTTAAATCACAATTCCTCAAACTTCTCGAACTCCTCGACCATTCACTGCGAATAATAATTATTTATTCAATGTATGGTTGAGATGCTCCGCATGAAATTTTAACAATCGTGTTAGCCAAATTCAAAAACATTCTACATAAATAATGAACGCATCAGATACTTGCATTTTATAGCAGAAACTACATTGCCAAATATTTATTTTTAGTGAATTGTCTTAATTATAAGAGGACAAGACAAGACAAATTTTATTTAAGAAAGTCAAGACCAACGGCCCAGAATACAGTAATACAATATACAAAATTGTATGGTTATGTTGGCATTTAGTAATAAATTTGTATAATATATAGAATTACTTCACTAATTATTAATACTTATTTGTGCAAAATAAAGGCAACCGGCCTAAAATACAACAATACAATATGCAGCATTGTGTAATTGTGTTGATTTCTAGTATTAAAATAGAACAATAAATAGAATTATTATAAGAGGTATGATAGAATGTTAAAGAAAACTACTTAACTGAAAGTAAAGGTCAAATGATTCCACTACATATTTCCTACCATGAAACATTCAATGTTTTATGACAATTTATATTAATATAAAAACATCTATATTTTCAATTTCTGTCTGGGCAATTAGTCTCCAGTTTTACATACACTTGTGCTTGGGCACGTAGTCTGACCAATTTGACTGGTAATATTGTTTATAAATACAATATCCACTCTCAGAAATAATTGACTATAATTAGTCTTGTCCGGTTATGTTTGCTGACAACTATTTATTTATTTGAAATTTTAGTAAATGGTTAGTTACAATGAAATGTTAATTCGAACGGTCAGCGTAAAACTGCTCTAACTATATGTGAATTGAGAATGATATAGACGAGTTTTGCACTGAAGCACCGACATGCCGTGATCATTGTTTTATACAAGCTATACAGATATAATAAAACAATCAAAATGTCACAAAGTTCTAGCCTAGACGTATTGTTTACTTTTATTCAGACTTATGCTGAATAAATATAGCAGAATAAATGTTTGAGTATGTAGGTTCTTATATCCTTTCATAGACCACTTAATAATGTACTCTGATACCTTAAAAGCCATCGTATATAATAAACAATTGTATGCGAATCGTTTAAAGAAACATTCTTACTTAACAAAAATTGATTTGTATGTTTTCATTGAGCAAGATTTGGTTGTAGGAGGAGAGAATCGTTTTAAAGGTACTCATTCACAGATTTCAACCTAAACATCAACTTTTTCTGAAATATCAAAATTGTTTGGAAACTTTTTTAAACAGAAAATTAGTGATTTGATCATGACAATTTTAGTGCAAATTGACATACAAGTACATATGATGGTGTTTCAAGTAGTAAAACTCTACCCCGTATGTCACAATCTATAGCTCAGTTTGTCCTAAAATACTAAGACTTAATTTTTTTGACACAATTACAGCAACTGAATGATATTTTGAATATTTTGAAAAACCTTAACTAAATCTGTGAACTAGTACCTTTAATATCAATAACGCTTGTTTGATATAACTTGTATATGGTAAAGAAAGAATTAACGATGATATATATTCACAGTGTTCTGACACAATTATATGAAGGTTTCATATCCAACTAGTACTTGAGTTATGTTCGTGTTTCATTCTTATACGTTAATTTGATCTTCATTTTTAATGAAAATACAAAATGTAAGTTATTGAAGTACTGTTTAGCATAGCAACAATAATTTTGACCCGAGGGAGAAAAGACAATAACGTACGTAATCTACATATTGCAACCTATTTGTATACTAAGTTTCAATAAAGAAGTTTTATCTACACATTGGAACCTATTTTGTATACAAAGTTTCATTAAACTAGCTTGAATACTTTTTTACAAAATCGAGGGATACAGATTTAAGCGTTTAATGTAGGGCAAACCTTAATCTGGCGTGAACACAGGTTGGGGGTAATTATGCCCAGAAAACAGTACGTTTAATTTGAAAGATATCAGTCGTTCATGATAACTTGAGGCAAATCTACACTATCTTTTATGTAAACGATGTCGCATGTTATTCTAAAAGTGCTTTATCAACAATTTCCAACTGTATTTCTCCATGAAATAAGGAACTTGTTTGCCAATCGTTTCTAAAGAGTTTTAATTAAGTTGCTATGGTACTCCGAGTTCTGCATTTATTTTAATTATTAACAAATGACATACTGGTTCATACAAGAACTATTTCTGCAAGTTTGTAACAATAATTATGGTGTTTCATAGAATTTATGAATAACTTCATGAAAGGTAATAATTTAGTTGACGCCTTTTCATAAACAATGAATTGTGTCCTAACAACCAACAATTATTGTTACTGGGAAAGCTCGGTTGGAAAATGGCGAGGGCAACATACTGACTGGAAACTTGACAAAGAGCAGCAGATGAATAAGGTTCTTTTAACGAAATGTCTTACTGGAGTCATTAGTCTTTACTTTAGTTCTAGAATGGATATGCGCATAATACTTCCATATGGAGAGGACGGACCCCGGATAACAACTAAATAGCAGACATAAGATTGGTACAATCGCTTGTGTATTTCGTTTACTTGAACAAGGTAGTTTTTAAATTAAATTCATTTATATTGTAGTGGTAACTACATGTGGTTAAATTTCTCACAAGTATTCCCCGACCACAACATATGATAATTAGATGAATTTAAATGTGAACTACAATTTATTTTATTCTATTCCATTTACATATATTAGACCAAAAATACACAAGGGATGCGCCTTAGACTTTATCCTCCAAACTACGCATTAAACACATTACATAAGTACCGTGTTAATCAACTTTTTAGGGTAATTTGCATGTAGTTAGAATTATTTAAAGACTCATATATATGAGAAATTCGTACAGACTTTATGATAAATGACATTTAAGTTTGGTAAACTGATTAATTGACAGTCTACCTCTTTACATTTATAATATGTCAACAAACACTTCACCCAGTAATGAATACATACGAATTCGTTTTTTCTATTTTTAGGTTGGGCTCAATGCATTAACAACACATTGCATTTATTATATAACGGCGGTCAGTCAACCTACTCACCATTCCTGAAAGGTTAAATCTCTGGATTTAGCTGTTAACCAGTTACTAAACGCATATGTCCAATTAATATATTTAGTGCCCTACATGATTTAGATTCATTGGTATGAGGGGAGAATATCCGAATAAATTATTTTATGACCAAGCTCCACAAACATATGCCCCGCCCGGGAATTTTACCGACGAGCCCTTGATCAGAAGACTTGTGGGCAACCGGAGGACTCATATTGTTGCATACAGTTTTCTAACTGGAGGTCTTGAGGAACAAGTGAAATATATATTGTCTTTATATCAACTAGTTTTGATACAACAATAATTATACTTCGTTTTTTGTTTAATTTTGAGTTTTTAATAGTGAGTATTTAAATCTGTGGGGTTAATTTGTGCCCTAGACAGTTGAATGAAATTCAGCCATATAACATAACTACACATACAGGTCGTATTCTAGGTCATGCGTGTTTATGTACTTAAAACAATCGACTTGCCCACTAGATAGGTGAAAAAGCTAATTTATTAACAACATTTTATTGATTTCAAACATACCATTTTTATACGTAATATTTATCTTAAAAAATGTGTGTACACATTGTAAATTTTATATAATGATATGTTTATAAAATAAGAGTAAACTAATTAAACTATAAAATTGTTAAACTAATTCACCCCTAAATATTGGTGTGTAATGAAACTGGCTATGTTTATATACGCAATGTTTAGGTGGACGACCTGTACATATAGTTCGAACAAAAAAACAAAACACTGT